>PVQB02000037.1:431956-465792 GCA_002980475.2 Fusarium beomiforme | reverse complement strand
CCCCCCGACCGAGGATAGCTGGCCCAGCCCCCTTGAGAATTAAATACATAAAGGAGTGTCAAGAAATCTCTCGCACAGGAGTTCCTCGGCAGCCTGGCTTTCCTCCGTCACTTCACTTTTTGTGGACACTCTTCGAAGGCTTTCGCATCACACCTCCTCGAGCGCAGTAGAACCCGTGTAACTGTTTCGATTACTGGAAATGAGTTTAGCTAGCAGTTCAAGTGAGGCCTTCAGCAGCTTTTGCAAGGCATTGGAAATCTCACCGGCCGGACCATTCTAGTGTTTTTTCTGGAACTGTGAACCAAGATGCGAACTTACACGAACTGCCAAAAAGGCGAAGAAAGCCTATCGATGCCATTGTTGAATCACTGGTAGCTCAAGGGTCCAGGGATGAAGCCCAGAGTATGACAAATAGCACGTCCCTTACGGATCTGACCAAGAAACTCGTCTGCGTCCGACCGAGGAAGCAGCATAAGGAGACTTTAGTATTTGACGGGCACAACTTTTCAAATCCCGTGGAATATGTTCATGCCTTGCTGGTTTCGAGGTTCTGCAACTGGCCTTATACGAAGAGTGGGAGGCCGTACGCAGAACTTTCAATGCTCAATCGAGCTCCCCCAAAATCACAGGCTACTCTGAGGGAATGTAAAGAAGCGCCTAAAGACAAACGAACTTTTGATCCAAGTCAGGATTTTATAATTGACGAATCAGATGATGGCGACTATTCAGATGACGGAGCATTCGAATCGGATGATGAGGAAACTAATTCAAGTCATGAAGAACTCGACTCAGGAGATAATTCAGAAGAGAATGGAAAGGAGTGTTAGGAAGATTCAGATGACGACGAGATAGGCGAAGATTCTCCTCAGATATGGACACAGTTGAAACTTCAACGTCCTCAACTTACCATGGAGAGCCTGACGGGTGAACAAGAGGTTCCCAGGACACCTGAAAGAAGACAAGGTCCAAGATATTGCAAACATTCTTTCAGTGCAATCGGGTCACTATCATACCCGACATCTGGGGACGATACTTTCGCTGCTTCGCCAGGATCTGTCACCTCACCAGATCCTAGTGAAATCTTCACCCCTTTTTCGACACTGTCGACACTATATTCTATCAGCAGCACTGTCGGACATGAAACCACACAATCTTCTTTTCGCGCCAGCTCCTGTAAAGAATGATTCATGGAGAGTCTAATACGGAAAAAGACACAAGCAGATGATAACCTTCTTTCCAGGGGTATGATGAGGAAAATAGATTAACGCGGATGACTCGGGTAACGAAAGTGATGCCATTGGAACCGATGAAGGGTCATCGAACAGTTCATCTCGTCGTTCCATGACGTTTTGCGGCATGTGAACATCACCAGTCTATAAAATCATGGGTTGTTTGGTAAAATGGGTCGGCGAAGAGAGTTTGAAATCTGGTTATATTCATTGTTTCGCCGAAAGCTCAAAGCCTGGATTTCCTAAAATTGGAGTCGTAAGATGTCCCGAGTACAGCAATCCCGATCGTGTTGAGCAAAGACCCAAGAGATGGAAAAACGAATGCAAACATAATTTGGATTTCAAGTTCAAGCTCTTCGTGCCCTGTGGCGCCAACAAGATGGAGTCATTGATCCACAAAACCTTAAAGAGAGAGAAAGGTGGTCTCTTGTCCCTCAAAAGCCTGCACAAAGCAGCACCGAGAATGGTTTAAGACGTCGGAAGATAGGCACGTCGAGTCGTCGAGGTCTGGCAACAGTTAGCAAGTTGACGTGATACGATGAAAAGGGCAATTTGAAAGAGGCCTGGAAGCGATATGATCTGGCACAGCTAAGTGACGACTGTATCTAGAGTGCCAAAGAGTGGCTAACCACGAAATGGGTCAAAATGATAGTTGAAGTGGCTGAAATTGCTGAGAAGAATTTAGCCCGTACGAAAAAGGAGAGGGAGGCCAAGAAACAACAACTCCTACAGATGGAGGAGGCTGAGGTCTATACCTAGTAAGTGCTGGAAGTGTAAAGAATTATCAAGGGATAAGTTGATATCTGAGTGTAGGCTGAATTCGTTTCGATGTGCTCCAACTTGTAGATGTAACAGATTGAACGTTTCCTTATGGGAATACCGAAGTCTGGCCGAAATTCACTGCGTTTGATATCAATTTGTGTCATCTTAGTAGCCACGATATCGGATAGTTATGATGTGAAGGATTACACATTTGCGCACTTAGGAATCGTCCTACAGGGTGATGACACCCGAGGCTATGTAAGTGCCTAACTTTCCCAATTACTGCATACCTTACGTAGCACATGTGAACTTTGCACGCTTGGGCTAACTGGTCTCACCTCGTTGAAGATAGAATGGTGAGTCAGAAGCGTGGGGGACAATGATATGTATGAGATGCGCTACCTGACGACAGTATCACATCCACGCGAAGCCTTCACCAACTATACCTTACCTTAGGTATCTAGTACCTGTCCGTAGAATACCTATGGGACGACGTGGTGCCGAATGTAGCCCCCCGCCCCACGGCTTCGGTGCCCGAGAGCGGGTCAATAGTCTCCGGGGGCCGGCAACATAAGTTCCGAACAAAACGATATCCGGCACGGGAAGAACAAAAGAATAAGCCTTGTTCACGTCAACATCATCAGAGGGGACCCTGAAGGTCTTGGCGGTGAAGCGGGAGCATGTGAGACACTTCCCAAAACTGCCACCGAGGTCACCCTAGTGCAACACTACGTCACCCTGGTAAGGAGCAGGTCTGGAATCTTTAACACCTCCCCGCAGCCTCTGTCGATTTATCCATCCATCATTTCCTGTTTTATTCGGTGACGGTTTTTGGAGAAAACCCCAGCAATAACCAATTGGTGATGCAGAATTCGCCTCTTTCGGTGACGTGGAAGGATTGATGCCAGGTCGTGAACCCTCAATTCTACCTTGAGCGTTGATGCTGTGACGTGTGGATCATGTAAGGAAAAGAGAGGTAGTCTACCTAGACAGTCTAATAACTAAATGGCTCGGGTCCATATCATGTGGACTCTTGCTATTGTGAACCTGGCGTCCTTTTTTTCCTTTATATAATTAGTATCACTCTCTTATCTCGCGCTTCTATCAAGTTCTACCCTCTAGATTTAACACTTATCTGTTATCCTCTTGGGTCTTTATCTTTCTGTCTGGTGGTAACCATGTCATTTTAAACTTCAACCAAACGCCTCAGCTCACAAAGCAGCCAATACGAATAAGTCGTTTTAACACCCCAAGTCCCCGAGTTTGCTAAGTACACCCCTCGGCGCATTCATACCCCAGCCACAAGCGAGAGCCAGAGCTAGTGACCCTTGCGCCGCTTTTCTGCTTTGGGAGAGAGAGGGGGATCTTGCATTTGTACCTACGCCTCAATTCTCTACCCCAACTCTCCATCAGTCCTCAGTCGCTTCTCTCACACCGCGACTTGCACTCCCTTCTCTACTACTTATCACAACGCAAAATCATCACTCATTTTGCGACTCACTTCGACAACTCAAAGCCTAGTTGAAACACCAGAATCCCCTTCCCCGCCATGTCTGCGGCACCGAACCCCACGATAAATGGCTTGTCTAGTCAGCAGCAGCCATTGCGCTCTGCTCTCAAAAATGAAGATGACGTTGATCGTCCATGTCCTTCGAGCGGTTCTCTCAAAGGTACGTTGTAACTGGATTTTCTTCAAACGCCGTGCTTTGAATGGTGTTCCATTTCTTGCAGCGACTGGCGCAAATCAAATTTCACCAGCGTATAACGGAGGAGACTTCGCCGGCATAAGAAGCACAAAAGCTGGGAAATATAATAGCCCTTCCATGACCTGGAATGTCGAGGGATGCTGCACTTCACTACCCAGAATTTGTGCTTCGCTCCCACGATTATGCTCGCTGTTATTATCCCAATATCTCCTTTGCTCTCTATCGCATTCTACATGTTATGATTGCGTTTTGTCGCCAGAATCCTCAAGCAAAGTGATCCAAAGCTCATACATCACAGCCGTTCAGATTGCCGAACCTGAGTCCGAAATCCAAACTCTCGAGGACGACTCTCAACCCACCAAGCAATTTCCTACTAATCTCAGACGACGCTTGAGTGGCAAACCTCCACCTTCCCAACTTCCCAACAGCTCCTCTAAGTCTTCAATTAGCGACAGTACTTCTGTAAACCGCCTTGAAGAAACTCCTCCTACTTCGAACCCTTCTTCGCACCACCACCATGGCCATCGTCGGCAGTATTATAGTGAGAAACTACTCGCGCAGGTCGGGGATTGGTTGGAGCATGAGCGTGCCAAGGCACACGCAAGGAAGTCAAAGAAGACGCACCGCAGGCGTAAGTCCAAATCGCCAACTAAGGATACAAAGGGGAAAAGCACTGCGGAGGCCGAACCCGAACCCGAACCCGAAATGGCTCAAGTGCTGGAGCAAAGCAGCAATGGACGACCTCGCTCCGATTCTATCGACTCAGAATCAAGCGATATTTCTTTTGACAGACTTCAGCGTATCCTGGAAGAGTCTTTAGCTCACATGGGTCTCAACTCTGTGCCTCATCTGACTCCTAAGGTGTCTCGTCCTAAGCATCGAAAAGTCCCATCTCGGTCCTCCCTTCGTGGTCTCTCTTCTGATACTGAATACGCCGACGGAGATGCCATTGTGCCCAGCTGCGATGTTTGGCTTGACAACTCCAAGACGATGAGCTACGGTGGTGGAGCCGCGGATGCTGAAGATGAGGAACCAACCGATGCTGACAACAGGGCTGATAAGGAGAAGGAGTACTGGCTTAGCTTCAAGAACGAAATCATTCGTATCGCTCATACATTGAGATTGAAAGGATGGAGACGTATTCCTCTTGGTGGCGGCGACAAGATCTCCGTTGAGAGGCTTAGTGGTGCCTTGACCAACGCTGTCTACGTCGTTACACCCCCAAAGGAAATTGACGAGGCGGAGGGTAAACGAAAGCCCACCAAGGTCCTTCTACGCATCTACGGACCACAAGTTGAGCATCTTATTGATCGAGACAACGAATTATCAGTCTTGCAGAGATTGGCACGCAAGAAGATTGGGCCTCGACTCCTGGGCACATTCAAGAATGGTCGTTTTGAGCAGTATTTTGACTCTATCACTCTTACACCGGCGGACCTTCGGGATGCCGACATGTCCCGCCAAATTGCTAAGCGAATGAGAGAACTTCACGATGGCATTGACTTGCTTCCACATGAGAGGGAAGGCGGACCAGCAACATGGAAAAGTTGGGATCAGTGGCTCGATAATGTCGAGCGAATCGCGACTTACCTTGATAATGAGTACGAGAAAGAAGCTCAAGCTCAAAACGGCCGACGTGACTCCGTTGTCCATGCCTGGAAATCTAAAGGCTATGTATGCGGCACTCCCTGGCCTCAGTTCAGGGACATGATGACCAAGTACAGAGTCCATCTGAATAGTTTCTACAAGGGCGGTCAAAGAGAGGTCAAGGACAGTCTTGTATTTGCTCACAGCGATGTAAGTTGACGACGATGCGCCTTACAAGTTTTTATATTAACAATGTCCAGACGCAATATGGGAACATTCTGCGCATTCGCCCTGATGACGAGAAGTCGCCTTTGCTTCAGGCTGCTAACAAGCATAAACAACTCATCGTCATCGACTTCGAATATGCGGGCCCCAATACCCGTGGTCTCGAGTTTGCCAATCACTTCAACGAATGGACATACAACTACCACGACACTGTTGCGCCCTGGGCGTGCGATGTGCGACGATACCCTACTCCGGATGAGCAACGCCGTTTCATCAAGGCCTATGTTGATCACCGTCCCCGATTCCAAGGCAGCAACTCAACCCCCCGATTGGCGCCCGCGGACAGCAATGCCTCGAGCGGCATATCTACGCCACTTGCGACACCTGCCAACCCTCCCGCAAGCAGCTCGAGCTCCATCGTCGAGTTTATGCTTGATGCGCGAGTGCCTCCGGGAGGATGGAACGCTGCGGAACGGGCCAACGAAGAACGGAGCGAGCAGCGCGTGCGAGAGTTGTTGGAGGAGACTCGACAGTGGCGCCCCGCCAATCATGCTCACTGGATCGCGTGGGGCATCGTGCAGGCCAAAATTCCAGGTCTTGATGAAACTATCAAGGAAGAAGACCTGCTGAGCCCTGATGAGTTTGATTACTTGAGCTACGCCCAGGACCGTGTTATGTTCTTCTGGGGCGACTGTGTGCGCATGGGACTTGTCAAGCGGGAAGAGCTCCCTCCCTTGCTTCAGCAGTCGATCAAGACAGTCGAGTACTAAAGAGCGACCATTGAGCTCTGCCAAAGGAAAGACATCTAGGCGGAGAAGGATACGTGCTAAGACTACCTAGGTGAGTACGTTCCGACTTCAGATTTTGGCATAACCAAATACCTTGTTGCACGACATCTTTCTGGAAAGCGAGAGACATATTTTTAAGACTTTCAGTGCTGGCAAACTCAACACGTTAGGCTCCTCCTGCAATAATCTGCATAAGAGATTTCTGCTTCTTGGATTCTCCCGGAAACTTTTGAAAACTTATCAAGAGGTTAACACTTCAATTGATACCACATTAACAAGCTATGGCTCCATCTAGTGTGTTTAGCGTTACTTCTTCTCTTGTATCTAATGCTTATGTATATGCTGTGTTCTAAACGAGCGGCCGCAGTTCTTGTGAACGTGATGCTTATAGGAGAACTGCTTATGCATCGAGCTTGAGCCGATCAAGCATGGTATCGATTTTGCGCTGTAGGATCTGGTAATTAATGGCGTCCGAAACAAACTCGTCCTCTGCTTCTGCTCCATCTAGCGTCCTCGCAGCCTCGCTGCCATCGGCATTCCTTCCGGCTGTATTATTAGCCTGAGTTGAAACGCCGTTTGCCGCATCTGCCGAGATGTCAACTTGTTGTGCCATTGCTGCAGCTAGTTCGCCATCAATCTCTCCCGCCTCGTCCATCATCTCTTCCAGACCAGCATCTTCAAAGCGATACCTGAATCGGTCGCCAAGGTAATATCGGATATCATCCAGCAATTCGATGGTATCTGTCTCTTCTCGGACAGTAATCCGTTGAGCAGACTCTGCGATGAGAGTCTGGAAGTCTTCCTCATCTATGTAGTCCTCTAAGCGGTACGCAAGGTAACGCGCTGCGAACTCTTCTAAGCGCTGGACACGAAGATCCCATGCTGCATGTATAACGTCATATATGTTGATGGGCTCCATCTCTACTTGCTCATCCTCTTCACCGTCTTTACCATTCTTTTGCGCCTCACCGTGAGTGCGGTCTACCAAAAGGTTGGAAGTGCCACTGCCGAGTGTGCTGATGGCCAGAGCAGCTTTATTCTTAAGATTATCGAGGAACAGCATGTCTGCAGCGTATAACAGATCCAGAGCGTACTCAAGAGGGCAAACTACAGTCTCAGTATAGAGGAAAGTAAGGATGATCTCGAGAACGGCGGGTGTACAATCGACGGTAATAACTCGAAGATGCTCATCTCGTTTGGACTCGACGAAATCTCCCGAAAACATCTTCTCGAAGTACTCGCTGCGGATGAGCATCGCCTTATGAGCGGGATAGAGCACTGATTTGCGTTTGATGACTGATTCATGATCTCCAGCGGGGCCAATTGGTATGATAGGGGCGTCTTTTGTGGGCGTTGCCTGGTCAGCCTTTTCATCCTCGATATCGATCGGCTCATCAGCGCGAAGGATAACGTCTGCAAACATTGAGTTGTCGTATTTCCACTTGACATCTTTAACCTGGTCTGTATCAACAACCATCTTGAGCCCTAGGACATTTTGTTTGAAGAAGTCTTCAAACTGTCCTCGAGCTCGTTCAACTTCAGCTTGATACCGTTGGCGAGCAAGTCTCCTGTCCGAGCCTGCGAGAATAGCCTCCCATAGTGACTCAATTTCAAGCTGCCTGCTAACTTTGTCCAGGCCCTCGAGCACTTCTTCTTCAGAGTCAGCACAACCCATAGGTGCGATATCGCGGGGAACCTCGCCCAGGTAGAGATATCTCAAGACAATGACGAAAGACTGTACAGGTACAGCGTTAGCGAGTTTCCAAGTGGTGGTATCCGGTACAGCGGCAAATTTGGCGCGGAAATAGGGAGACCTCGCCACAAGGATGAATTTGTGTAGATCAAAAGAACGAGAGCCCGACATCAAGGTAATATCTGTTGTCCTGGGGCTTGTACGGCCGAGCAGAGTTGAAATGTGAGTTGACCAATAGATGTAAGGATCCGAAGACTTCGAGAAGTCATATTGAAGGAGGAGATTACGGATGCGGTCGTTGAGAGCGTTGTAAATGCATCGTTCGCCTTGAAAAGTGTTTCGTTCCGCTAAGGCGCCTAATGAATGTTAGTCTGTCAGGTCTCATGAGGAAAGTGTCAGGTTGCTAAGAGATTGTGTATACTGTGTCGAGAATGGTGATTTGTTGCATAAGAACCTACCAGATTCTAGTAGTAACTGAACCAGTTCATAATGTCCACATAAACTTGCCTATTGGTGTTAGTTCTAAACCGCAATGACTTACAGGTCCCGCAACACTTACAATGATAAGAGGCGTGTAATCGAACCGATCCTTTCCATTGATGTTCACACCCTGACTGATGAGTTCTTGACATCTTCTCAGATCACCATGCCGACAGGCCATGAGAAACTCATTAAACTCAGGACTCTCGTCGAGAGGGTTCTCATCAAGGAGGACGCCACTCTCGATAAGCCGAGTTTCTTCGCCGAGCTTTCCTTCAAGCTCGAATTTGCGGAGAACCATGATGGAATAAGGAGAATAGTAGTAGAGTAAATTTGAAGGAGAAGACAATCTTTTAAGGTGTCTATAGGTATAAAGAGGTTTATTTTTGTTACTTTTATCTCCGAAACCCGCCCGCTCATTTCTAGTTCATGATTATCAAAGCATGGAGATCCCCTCCAAGAGAAAAGTCGCCATCATCACTGCGGGTTGAAACCAGCCAATGAAAAGCTTCATCTCTGTCGCGTCGATATTATCACGGAATCACGTGCCTGGGTCTTATTAAGGTATCTTTCTATCCGGTCATGGACACGGCCTACATGCATAGCATCTAAGCCCGCTTCCTCTGGGCCTTATTATTTTGATAATCATTCTATAGCTTGCACTTTTACGTATTAACTTGTTTGTTTTTATATTCCTGGTTTTTTTATTGGAATCTCTGTTCGATCATTCTTTGGGTCAGCCCTGTAAAATGAAGCTTTGATTTCGGTGCTACCAGTCACCAGTAGTCTCCTGCCAAGCTTCTCACGCAGCAAACAAATTTGATACTCACATTGTTGATAACTCATGCTTGATGTGAATCGAAAACATGAGTCCCTTAAAGAAACTCATTCTTTTGATTCTATTTATCTCTTTCATGGTATTCGTGGCCTTCTTTGGTCGAATACCTGCTCTGAGGTTTGTGTCATGATTCTTTCATGTTTACTCCGGTTATTGACTCGGAATAGACGAACGCCCATAGCTGCACTGCACAGGCTCATATGGATTCGCTTGCCAAATGGAATCATGAGGGTGGATCGGGCGGTCACAGGAGGGAGAGTATCGAGCTACTTGTCCCGGTTCGGTAACATGATGTTACATGAGCGACACTGGACGGTTGTGGTGAGTTGTCTTGCTACCCCTTTCTTGAGATGGCAGTAGAATAACATTCCAGCTCTTCTTCATGCTAATTATGGTTGTTGGCGAGTACATGTTTATTCCTCAAGCGTGGCCTAAGATCGGATCTTTTACAAAGCTCAATGTTGTTATTACCGTGTTTTTGCCCTATTTATTTCTCTATCTGGCATGTTCTGCTGACCCAGGCTACATTACGCCTGAAAACCATGCCTATTATATGTCACTCTATCCGTACGATCACACGCTCTTTCACCCGGGGCATATGTGTCGTACGTGCAAGTTTCTTAAGCCTGCTCGTTCCAAGCACTGCAGCCTCTGCAAGCGTTGTGTTGCCAAGGCCGATCATCATTGCGTTTTCATAAACTCTTGTGTTGGTTACGGAAACCAGCACTGGTTCATACTGTTATTGATCTCTACTGCGTTTTTATGCACATATGGTGGCTTCCTAGGATTATCTATTATTACAGTACGAGTCCAGAGATACACTCCTGGCTGGTCTGTATGGAAACCTCGAAATATGACGGTTAATCATTATTTAGCTGGTTGGGGCTGGGGCATTCAAGACAACGTCAATATGGGGGCCTCATCACTACTTGCAGCTCTAACGTCTCCGCTGGTTTGGGGGCTGCTTCTCTACACACTTTATCTCGTATACTGTGGCACTACAACAAACGAAACCCTCAAATGGTCGGACTGGAAGGAGGATATGCGTGATGGCTATGCATTTCGTCGGTCTATGCCAGCAAATCGTCGGAAGAACGAACGGGTTGAGCCTCGCTTCACGCGTTGGCCAGTTGAGGTTCAGCAGGTCATCGTCACTACCCAGGACGGGCAGCCCCCAAAGAATGAACTTCGATATCCTGGAGAAGGCGAGTGGGAGAGGGTTTGGAACTTGAGCGATGTCGAGAACTTATACGATATGGGGCTGTGGGATAATTTAGTTGACATCTTTGTACCTGACTACAGATTTGGGAACAAAACTGACGAACCCAACGCCGAGAGACGGCGCACACGGTGACATTCTGTATACGGGTTGGGTTAGTAGTTATTGAACCACACGCAGAAGGTGATTTGCAAGTTGACCGCAGAAGAATGGCCCACGGGCATAAATATCCAGGGCTGGGCACATGGATAAATGCTCACCTCGAGATGTCAATCGCCAAAGCGTCCTTTCAACGTTAGATAGAGAGCACAAAAGAATACACAATGTCATATCACAGCTCCCCCTCGTCTTCATTATCCTCGGTTGTTTTTCCATTCTGGTAGCAGTATATGGTATACGGCTTGATTCACCAGCGTTGACTTCCTGGATGGGACAGCATGTCGTTCTGACCCAGTCGGAGGCATTAGCTCTATCTGATAAAGAGACTGCCATGACTTCTGGACGCACCGTGGCAGAGTCTGATCTGGGCAAACTGCGGCTTTCGATACGGAAATGGTTGGAAACGGATGCCATGTTGAAATCCATCATATTATCTGACAGACTGCAGAGTAACTCAGGTAAAGCAAAGAAGAAAGAACGGATGGGACAAGGGATATGATCTGAGATATGATATAGCAACACGCAGTGAATGACGATATATATCAGACAGCCCGTGACATCACATGCCTACATCCATTGATATATTATTTCATTTTATTTTACGTCTCTCATGATATCGTAACCACACGCTTCTAGGTCTTGTGTAGACCACCCAAGACGATCCTCCCCCTCCTCCGCCACGGCAACGACCATGTAACCCCCCGTCGCTACCCCCATCTAGAGAGCGCATGTATCTTGTTATTTTTCCAACTCCACGACTCCTTTGTCTTGTAAATTGTTTACAAAATGGTGCCAAAACTGAACACAAATAGTCAGTATCAGCGACCCAAAAAGCAGTCAATGGAACTTACCCGAAAGTCTGTTTGATACTCTTGACGTAGTACTCGAGCCAGTTACGCTTGGTCACGTCCTCCTGGCCGATAGGAACACCCTCCCACTTAACTCGCATGACGGTAACGTGGTCGACGTCGTTCTGGTCGAACTCAATGTGCAGCTTAGAGAAGTGACCAGTAGGCCACTGGTCCAGTCGCCAGCTCTGGGTAATCTTCTTGGGCTCCTCAAGTTCGAGGTACTCGCCAGACACGTTGCCGCCGAACAGCTCAAACTTTCCACCAATCTTGGCGCCCTCGAAAACCTTGGGAGGAGATCGTGTGAAAGCAGCGATTCGTTGAGGGTCGACGAAGGTCTGGTACAGCTCTTCTGCAGTGGTTCGGAACTCTTCGTTGTCGGTCACGGTAGTGGTGTTTACGACACCACCAGTCTTGGTTTGAGAACTGGAAGTGGCAGCGGGTTTAGGGGTAGAGCTCTGAGGGTGGATCTTGGGAGTCGAGAAACCGCTCGAGGGGTTGGAGCCTGGCGCGTGCTGAATATCCTTGCCATGCTCGGCGATGAGGGCGCCGGCAAGCTTCTGGAATTCCTGGCGCAACTGTGGCACAATCTTTGATCGGACAAGGTCCTTCACAGGTTGCTTCTCCTTGGACTCGGCAAAGATATCTACGTCGAACTACGAGTGTTCTTAGCGAGGTTTATTCTACGGCAACACGGAAGGCGAAAGAGCAGGGGAGGTTTTACGTACCACGTACTCGTCTTCTTCCGTGTCGTGGGCGATCTCAGGCACAGTAATGGTACCAGAAACATCCTCCTCCCCGGGAGCAGAACCTGGATGGTTAGTTGTCATTTTTCGCAGTCAAAATCACCGCATTCCCTTACCAGAATACTGGAGTACCAGCTTGACGTCAAAAATGGTAATCACTTTGCCCTTGCGCTGGCTGACATCGACATCACCATCCATGCTTTGAATCTTATCAATCTTAGCCTTGACCTCCCCCTCCTCGGCCTGAACCTTTGTGAGATTCTCGTCGAAGTAGGTCCTCGCCCATGCTGAGACGTCCTTGTTGACCCAGTGCCAGTTGTTGGGGTTGTGTAGAACCATGGTGAAGTCGGTTGACGGAGTGTGCACTAAATAACTTTTAAGCTGTTAGCTTTAATTCAATCAGAAGCCTATCGAGGTGAATGTGAAAGAGTAGGGTCGCAATTGGAATCAGAAATGGTCTTAGACCACAGCATGTTGGTCATCAATGAAGGGAGTACAAGTTCACTCTATGACTGGTGCCAGCTGGATATCTCATCATGGGAGATGCGACAATTGGTGAGAAATGGTGTCTAATGTACTTACAGGTTCGTGAAGAAGGAATATAGAAGGTGGTGAAAGGAAAGAGAGAAAGTGGTGGCCAAAATGTCAATAAATAGCAAAAGAAGGCAGAGAGAGAAGAGCAGAATATGAAGAATTGGAAGAGAGGAGAGTTTGTTGGAGAAGAATCCTCTAGAATTTTACTTGAGCCTTATGCCCCCACCTTTTCTGCGTCCTAGAGGTATTCGAGTGGGGCTCATTTCACAAAACCCAGCCTCGTCCTTTTCAAATCTAGAGCATCTTCTTTCAGCCTTGGTAAGAATGTTCTACTCGAAGAAGGAATACTATGTAGTATGTAAGAGAACAGACGGTCGTTACGGAGAACCCTAGGTAAACCGGGTTTCTCTGCATTGTCATGTTCGTTCACCGAAAACGAGCTTGGTATGTACTCAAAAGTGTCTTCTTTGTGAATGACATCTCAATTGACACGAGGGAGTCAATCGTGCGAGGCTCTGGATATGACTACTCAGCGTTGTCGCTCTAAAAGATCGACAACAGAAGTTGATCGACAGTTGACTCAGGGAGTATCGAGCTCTCATCCCAGGTGTGAAGAAGTGATATCTATTTGTCAAGGTAAACAACTTCATGTTACTAATCTGAACTTTTGAGGCATGAAAGGATGCAGTTGAAAGTGTCTAAAAGAAGAAGAAAAACTGGTGAGCAATGGGACTCCTGATCCTGATATCGCTATTATATCTTGGCCATGCATGTCTAATGCCCACCTGGACAAGGGTTACTTCTGTGATCAAGATATAGACAAGAGTATAGCAGCTTTTGGTTCGCGGTTATCGTGTATAGGAGGTAACCGCTTGATATATACTGACTAGGTAGGTATAGTTAAACTGTTGGGAATGGATTGATGTGTGTGTTAGTCAGCTGGAACTGTGGAATGTAGATCTATTGATAGAACGAGGATCATTTTAAGTTTCAATTCAACCTGGATTTATAAGCTACCTCACCGGTACGTAACGTGACTATGGAATCAAGCATATCTACGATGTCTAAACAGTCCTGGCAGTTGAAACTTTATTTGCAGACCGTCTTTTGCGTTGTTATTCTGTTCTCTTCGGATAAGTTGGTCCCGGAGCCTTCAATGGTACTCTGCAGTCTGCAAGGAGTTTTCACTTTGGCGATCAAAAGTCAACATCAGCCCACAGCACGAAAACCCCTTGCACATTGATCTCATGCAGCAGTTCGATCCAGCCATGCAAACGTCTTTTTGGTCATGGGTCTGGAAGTTTCAGAGAGTCGAGAAATGTGACAGGCAGCGAGGAACGTTGATTAAGCGCCGGCATCCACACTCAACCCGCATAGTCAATCCTTACCAGCCAATGAACGTTATGGGATGAGTCTAAAAATAGAGCCACCATGGACCGCTCCAAACTTAGCATGTCTGCAAGTCTATCCCAACCTTCTCAGCGGGGTCGGAGGAAGAAGATCAAGCAAGTCCTTCAACTTCTATGTGGCATATGGGATATTCGACGCCTTTGTATGGTGAAAGGCCAGCAACATGACTTAATTGACAGCTCTGCTTACAGTACCAGCATCCAAAAGAAGCATTCAAGCCATAGAGAAGCACCAAGTCAAGCAACACACAATGACCTATTGGTCCATCCTAGCCATCCTGACTACACCAATGCATCCTTTAGGATCTACAGGTTCCCCAACTAGGTTATATAGAGAACGCCATCTTTTCAGCTTTGTCAGCTGAGTTTCTCTACAAGAAGCGGTCGAAGATGCTCTGTCATCCCTAGTAGAATCCTTCCAAGCGTAGTGCTTGATAGTGGAAGCCATGCTTGTAATTCCTCCGTTTCTATTGCCAATTGGCCATAAACAAAGTCCCCATGAAGTGCCCCATGTAGTCTCTCTTTGTCCCACCCTTAGGTACCGTCGCCCATCATCCATGCCCATGCCACTCCGTTTTCATTATGCGGACTCTCAACCCCAGTAAGTCCCGTCCCCAAAGCAGGTACATATGTACTGTAGGCAGGGCTTGGCTCTCCGGTAATAAACAGAAACCCGAGAACAGTTTCCAGTTAATATCTCATATCTTAGTCTACTTGAAAAATGTACTGATTTTAGTATGTCACTCTCGTTAACGCCGTCGAAAAATCGAGGTGTCGTGATTTCAACCTCTTACCATACCTTCAGGTAGTCTGGGTACTACTTTACGCAGGGGTCTATCTCCTGCTGCTGCTACTCCAACTGCGACCTGTACATCCATTTCCCTTTACAGAGCCCCTCTCCCAACCACTTTCTCTTTTTCACCTTTCACATCCAATCCTCAGTCACATCTCTGTTTCTTATTTGGTTGGTTGCACATTAGAGGATGTACTCTTCGTCCTCGCCGCAGCTACGGTGAATGGCTTGGTGAGAGATATTCGGTACTCCCTTGTCAATTGGCTATCATCAACAAGTTAACATCATCCTTTACACACAGAGCCTCATCTGTAACGTCTATCCGGTCTCTCTTCCTGCTTCCATCTCAAACGGCTGCGCTGTGCCGGGCAAGATAGAGAGTAATTATAATCATACCTATTCCTTGTCGTCTCAAAAATAGTCTCGACGGCCTCGATCCTCACCTGAGCATCGACTCACTCTACTGCACCTGCTTGCACGCGCCGCCCACCCCGCGGATCCATCCAATCCCTAGCACCCCACGTACCAGAACCAACCGGCCAAAGAGACAGCCCTGATACGATCCCCAGCTGTTTCTAAGTTGGACTCCGCTCAATTTTTGGTGTTGTGGCTTGAAACTGGGACCCCGGACCTGGCACTGAGTAGATTCATAGTCCATAATCGTTTGGTCCCTCTGATCTTCCATCATGACTTCTCACGAAGCAGCGCGACTCCGTCAGGGCCTTCTTCCTCTCACGACAACGTCCACAGGTGCCTTCAATAATCCTCTACATACGCCCATATCTGCCGTGTCTATGAGCTCCAGTCATTTCCAGTCTGCTGTCCAAACACCTGGCAGTAGTATACAGCCTTACAATCCCCAAGAATGGGTTCCCACACAGGCTGCCGTCGCCGAGCGCGCCGTCCAATATGCGGGCGAAGTCCAAGGCAAGTAACTAACAAAAACAAACCTTCCATGTCATCGCTGGCTTTCTAACATGCCTCAGTATCGCCAATGCCCCCACCACCATACAGTCCACCCAGAAGTCAACAGCAGCGTCCCATGAGTACCGTCTTTGACTCGACACCAGCTGGTACTCCGACTCCGCCACCCCGATTGAGCACAATGGTGCATCGACCTTCACCTGAACCAGCTAATGCATCCTTCCCCCCTCCTCCAGGTGTCAATGGGCGCAACGGCTCACGAGAGCGCCGATTTCTGCCATCCTTGGGCCGCCGGAGAGATACAGACACCTCCAGTACACCTCCACCTCAACCGCCGCCTCCTCAAAGCCATCGACAGAGTATGATAGTGCAAACTTCATTTCATCAACCTGCTCCCGAACACGGCATGGCTGGTCCTATGATGCATGGGCCTCCAGCAGCCCGGAGAGCTGTTTCTGCGGGAGCCGTGGAGACACCCACATCTGCTCGCTCACGATCAGCATCTCAGACCAGATGGGAGCCAGGCATGCCTCTCCCACCTCCGCCCCCTGGGCCTCCTCCTGCCTCAAGTAGATCGCAAAGTGTACAGTCTATAGACAGGAACACAGTTCCCATCATATCTCCTCCCACAAAGAGACGCCGACCACCGACCGGCGTCACAAATCTCGGACCCGTTCCGCCAACACCTGCGGACTGGAATGAGACGGAGAGTCAAGCGGGTCCGTCCAACCGGAGCCGGTCACCGGGCCTAACGATTGACACTTCGCTACCCTCTTCTCAACCTATTGAACCTGCTCTCGGATCTTCGTCAAGTATTGGCGGGCTCAATCGGCAAAAGGCAGTACGGCATGATAAGACAATTTTGCAGCGGAGGGCTGAAAGTCGGACCCGACATAGTGTCCGTGGTTCAATAGACGAACGGACCCGACCCGATTCTATGGCCGACATTATGGTGCCGAATACGACTGATCAGTCTCGGACATCAATCGGAAAATTGACCCCAAGTGATGCCCTCACATCGCAAGACTCTCGAAATTCAACTCCCAGAGCTCTAGCATCGGGGAAACTGCCTCTGGAGGCGGAGACACCACCCTTCTCACCCAATGCCTCTAAACAGCCGCTGTACGCTGGCAGCTCAAAAGTTGTTGCTCCTAAGGCGCTCCCTACCCCACCTCCTAGATCCGGATCTGTAGCATCGGTCTCTAGGGTTCGGGAGTCTTCTCGGCCTCCTTCCGCCGGCCTGTTAGTGTCGAAACATTTAGTCACTACTCAAACTGCCGATCAGTTTCAAGAAGGGACTATCGATCGCTTCCGCGAGTTTGCGCTCAAAGAATCTAGGGCCACTACCGATGCGGACAGGGTGCGTTTGTTTGCCGACTTTGTTGTCAACGAATCAAGGATCAGACGCGAGCGATATTCCGTCGCTATTGGTGCAATGGGCTCGGAGATTTTTGACCTCACCCGCGACTTGTTTAGGCCAATGGTCAGCCAAAGGCGAGAGTCAGCTTCGTCACAAGATCAATGGACCCCAGGGTTGTCCGAACCAGGACCTTCTCGTCGAGGTTCTACAGGCTCGAACTTTGGGGAAAGCCCTCAAGTCACCTCCAAAACAGTCAACGTCCCAACATCGCCGAGCGGGAACAATCCCCCAAATGTGAACTGGTCCAACAACTACATGCCCTCATTATCGCCAATTTTGAGCATGAGCGTTAGTGAAAATTATGAAAATGGCAGTTCTCGAGGTCGTCCTCCAAGTCGTTGGTGGGAATCAGACTCGCAAGGCGAGGCTTCCCATCTAGGAAGATCGAAGAGAGAGTCGAAGTACATGGGCGTAACCAAGACTCAATGGGTTGAGGAGGACCGGCCATCTGTCGTATACGAGGAGCAAGGCTCTTCGTCCGAATATCCTCCAGAAAAGACGGGCTGGCATGATCAATCAGAGCCGAACTTGACTCCACAACAATTTGGCTTTTCCGCCACCTCAAACATGGGCTCAAGCCCCTGTTCAACGATCAACCGCGACCACCTAGATGTTTCTCGCCTCGTCACAATGCCTCCCCCTTATCCAAGGCATCATCCCGCTGTCAATAACAAACATCCCGAGTTGACGTCCATCAGAACAGCTGTGCGAGCTCTGAGTCAGCTTGATGAGTTGGCCAAGACGAAAGAGCGATTCTCCGTCGAGAGCACCAAACGTCGAGAGCAATTTTCCAAGGCAGCGTCTGAGCGTCGTCAAGCTTTACGTACACACTTGCAGAATGAAATCAATGCTGGTAGCTTGAGTTACGCAGACGCAGGAGCTATTGATGCCGATGCCAAAGCCAGCGAAATAACCAAGAAAAAAGAGCTGGAGAAGGCCGAATATGAGCTGTTCCAGAACCAGGTGGTACTTCCTCTGAATGAACTGCTGACAGGGCGTATCTCAAGCGCCACAGAGTTGCTCGACGATCTAGCCAGGCATCTATTCGACAACGGGCAGATCGATGCGGATATGCCGCAGGAAGAGGGTGATGATAGACCAGAACTACTGGAAAAGTTGACGCTGCTTAAATGGGTTTTTGAGGCACGGGAGAGTCTTTACCGGGCCATTTACGATTTGCTTTCTGATCGCAATGGCCGATATTGCGAGGTTGTACTGACCCCTTACCGACTTTCCGGGAATACTGAGAAGCTCAAGTCAGCAGAGGCCTTCTTTGCTGAAGATTCGGCCAAACGTGAATATGCATTCGCTCATGAGGTTCTGGAACGAACCCGAGACTTCCGAGGAGTGGTTGAAAAGGCTGTGGATCATGGCGTTGCACTGCAGCTGTCGGCGTTTTGGGATATTGCGCCTCCGCTTTGCGAGCTACTGGACAATATTCCTCTCGATCTCGACGGTTTCAACATTCAAATTCCAGCATCCGAGATCGAAGAAAACCCATCATACGTCGAGCATCCAATGCAATATCTTTTTAGCTTGTTGCTTCACGCCGAGAAGAGCACATACCAGTTCATCGAATCGCATACCAATCTGCTGTGTCTTCTTCACGAGGTTAAAGAGGCCGTGGTTCATGCCAAGGGCAAGGTCCTCGAGACGCAAACCCAAGATGAGAACGGAAACGCGATACCTAAGGCCGAGAGCAATGCACGGGCGCTGCAAATGAGACAGTTAGAAGAAAGCCGACTTACTGAGGATCTGAAGGAAAAGGTCCGTCTGGTTCAAGACCAATGGAAGAGCGCACTGGGTGAGAATATCACGCTTGTCAAAGAGCGATTAGGAGAGTGGTTGCTGCAGATGGGCGGCTGGGATGAGTCGCTCGAAGACAGAGGTGTAGGTAGTGTCTAGAGGAAGTGAAGTGAGTAGACGTTGATACCCCCAAGCCACATTGGCTAAATCATTGGAAACGATATTATTCTGTACATAATTTGTTGAACTTGGGCCAAAGATGTCCTTTTACATGAGATATGATGATGAATAGGTTGTTCTTCAAAATGGATGATGCATGGGTATTGCTTCTGTTCTGTTCCATACACTTATTCGTACATTTGGGGAGTGACTTAGTTAAGTTTTAGCTTTTCTCCGCCGCCGTGTCCTTGGTCATGGATGCCTTCTGGTCTATTCCCGCATCTGTAGAATCGCTTTTGCAACTGGTCGGGCTTGTTGATCTTTCCTTTCGTTCGGCGTCGATTGGTCCTGACTCGAGTCTGTTTTATTACTCATGGCCCTTGATCTCTTTTTCCAACTGGTTTTCTTCTTTTTCCACGTTTCCGCATTGCTTTTGACCTTTTATTTGTATTCAACCGGCAGATCCATGCCAACCCTCCTAGCTGTCAAGCGAACACGCTCCTCCTCATCCATACCCATGCCAGGGTTATAACGCTCCAGTAACGTGGCGTACATACGCTGAGCTCGGAGATAGGCGACAGCCTGAGCAGCAGCGTAGGTGCGCGCGTCTTGTGACGTTGCAGTTTTCGAATTGGAGGAGAAAGAATCTCGAAGGCGGGAGTGAAGAGGAGATCGTGGAGAAGCGAGGATGGGTCGAGGTGGTAGCTCACGAAGAAGGGAGCGGTAGAGAGAGCGTATTGATGCTGGAGATGAGGCCATTTTTGGTGGTGGTTTTAGTTAGTTAGAAGAAGATAGAGAGTATGATGTTGAATGTCAAGTTGAGATGATGCTCGGCTTGCAATAGATTTGATTGAATTGATGCTTGAAATGTCCGGCCAATCGGGTGGTTCCGCTGGGTGCAGGGGAAGAAAATGTTAATGGGTGGAAGAGCAATGCCCCTCACCATCACTTCAGAGTTCTAATGGCGGGGTTAATAAGAGACCTACAGAGTACTTATGTTACTATTGTATATATGACTACCTGGCAATGGAGTTGCATTTGTAGATACTCGTTCATAAATTTGACCAAATTTTCTTACACAGTTCATCTTCAATAGTTCTCACCAGAGGCGTCTTGATTTAATTTGCATAAGGCAGTCGAGTTATATTCTATTTCTGGTTACGCTACGGAGTATAGGTAGTTGAAACAACTGCTAATGTCGCAGCTTACATTCCTAGGTAGGTAGTTGAGGTAGAGATCCATCTCAACAGCTCATCCCACTTCTTTTCTTTTCTTTTCTTTTCCTCCTCCTCTCGTGTATATCAGTCAATCAATCCACATCCCACTCTAATTAGACCCAATTGCTTTCACCTTTGAGCCCGACGACCCGCCCGACGACCCGAAAGAGACCAACCAGTGTCTGCTTTAACACCACCATAAAACACAAGGACAATTGCGCCATCCCACGTTACTTATTAGCTCTAATAGCGTACATTGTGTTGCCGTGTATGCCCACTTCTACTTCAAAGTTCTTCTCTAAATCCCTTGTGATTTTCTTATTGACCGTCATCCTGGCTATTCTTATCTCGCCCGCCTTCATCCTCCGCCTCCGTCAACTGTCTTCCCATCTGCTTCTCCAACGACCGCTTATAACCATGGCTTCTCCGTCTTACGCCTCAGAACTTCAGATCGCCCAATTGGCCGTCCAGCGTGCTACCATCCTGACCAAACGCGTCTTTCATGAGAAGGCAAAGGGAACCGTTGACAAGAATGACAAGAGCCCTGTCACCATTGGCGATTTTGGCGCTCAGGCCCTCATTATCGCTGCCCTCCGCCACAACTTCCCTGATGACGCTATCGTCGCTGAGGAGGAGGCTGCGCAGCTCCGTGACGATGCGAACCTGAAGCAGACTATCTGGGAGCTTGTTAGCTCTACAAAGCTCGACGACGAAGATGCTGAGAAGCAACTCGGTGGTCCCATTAAGGATGTTGATGACATGCTGGAATTGATCGATAGAGGTGGCAGCCGGGGTGGTTCAAGCGGTCGTATCTGGGCCATTGATCCCATTGACGGCACAAAGGGTTTTCTCCGTGGTGGACAATACGCTGTCTGCCTTGGTCTTATGGTTGATGGCGACGTCAAGGTTGGTGTCCTTGGCTGCCCTAACCTCCCTGTCGACGACTCAGCTCGTCTGACATCCGACATTGGCTCCAATGCCACTGATGAAGGTCGTGGTGTTCTTTTCTCTGCTGTGCAGGGCCGTGGCGCAAACAGCCGTCCTCTCACTTCTGGTTCTCTCGCCGCTGAGAAGCCCATATCTATGCGAAGCATTGACGACCTCTCCAAGGCTACTTTCTGTGAGAGTGTTGAGGCTGGCCACTCAGCGCACGATGACCAGGCCCTGATCTCAAAGAAACTCGGTATCACTCAAGAAAGTGTCCGCATGGACAGCCAGGCTAAGTATGGTTCCATTGCTCGTGGTGCTGGCGACATCTACCTCCGCCTCCCTGTCAAGGCAACTTACCAAGAGAAGATCTGGGACCACGCTGCTGGTGACCTGATTGTTCGTGAGGCTGGTGGCCAAGTAACTGATATTCACGGAAAGCGCCTTGACTTCAGCATTGGACGAACTCTCGCCAACAATAAGGGTGTTATTGCTGCCCCTGCTGCCGTTCACGGCAAGGTTCTAGAAGCTGTCCAGGAAGTTCTAAGCGCCAAACAATCATGAAGAAACAAGGAGAAGGAATAGACGTGATTTAGATGCGTGCGAGAATTTAAAAGCAGAAAAGAGTCGTTGTATATGCCTCGTCAAAAACATTTCTGTACATGATTCTAGAATACACACGCCAGCTGCGTCCAATAGGCCAACATAAGTTCCCAGATGCCATCCCTCTATTTGATTTTCTTCTGCTTCAGCTTGATCGTCTGGTCGTTGATAAACACGCCCTTGCCTTTGTAAGGCTCCGGAGGACGCCACATGCGAACTCGTCCAGCAAATGACATGATAGTCTCGCGGTCAATTCCCTCAATCAGGATACGTGTGGGCGCAGGAGTTGTTACGGTAACGCCGCGAGGGATACCCTCCTCGACAGGATGAGTGAAACCCAGCTTGAGGCATAGGAAGCGCTGCCCCGGAAATTCCTCCTTAGCACCTCGCTCTTCGACACTCGCTCGGTATCCAACACCGACGAGGCGGAGAATAGCTGTGTGGCCTTCTGATACACCCATTATATAGTTCCTGAGGTACGACCATGTTGTTCCTATCCAATTGTCAGTCCCAATACCGTGAAGAGTCGTGATAGCCGGTGAACATACCCCACATCGCTTTTTGGTCCTTGGCGTCAGTGTCCTGGACATTCAACGAAACAATCTTGGCCTCAGGATCTTGTGTCACCTGCACATATTCCGGAACTTCGAGATCAAGTTTGCCTAACATACAGTTAGCAATTGTCCACCTTGCTCCAGAAAGCCGTTACTACGCACCCAAAGGTCCCTTAACAGTGATGGTCTTCTTATACACCTTCTTATATGAGGTCAAGTCCCTGCGCGCAACTGGTTCACCGACAGATAGCTCCACGCCAGGGGGAATTGAAAGAGGGGTTCTTCCCAGCTTGGATGGTCGCTTCGAGGTCGTCGAGAAAAGGGCGACGGCGGCTTGAGTAGATGCCACTTTAGGTGCTGTCGCCTGCCAGGCTGGCACTAGGAATCCGGGGAGAGTGACAGGGCCAGAGGAGAAGGCCGAAATGGCTCGCCCTATGGCTTTCCCCCGGCTGGGAGTAAACATTGCAGCCATTGGTGTCGAGATGGCTGTCGTGGGCGTGCAGCAGTAGTGCCCCGTCGAATGAGGTTGACAAGCTGATGGAGCTCAACTTTTTGCGCTTAGTCATTACATCACGTGCTCGCCATAACCACTTACAGCGAGGGTCCATCGGTAGATTGGTGATCCGATCCCCGATCTTCAACTCGATGTCACTGAAGCACTTGGAGTACTCGGTCAAAGTAGCTTATTCTAGTGTCACTATGTTCGAAAATTGAATTGGTACAATAGTACTCTTGGGAATTTTATTCGGCTCATACAACTATAGTGTACTGCCACTATTGAGGATATCTTAACCCCAGAATTACAACAACTACACTCGAAAAGAAGTTGCAGGCCGGCTATACGATAAAATAATACAGCGGCCAGTCGTTTCAGCACAGGGGGGAGTACATTTACTCCTCGCCCTCGGGGAGCTCCTCCTCGTATTCCTCTTCCTCCTCATCAATACCAGCATCCTGGTACTGCTGGTATTCAGAGACGAGATCGTTCATGTTAGACTCAGCCTCAGTAAACTCCATCTCGTCCATACCCTCACCAGTGTACCAATGCAAGAAAGCCTTGCGTCGGAACATAGCAGTAAACTGCTCACCAACACGCTTGAAGAGCTCCTGGATGGAGGTGGAGTTTCCAATAAAGGTCGAGGACATCGTAAGACCTCGGGGAGGAATGGCGCAAAGAGCTGTCTGGATGTTGTTGGGAATCCATTCAACGAAGTAAGAAGAGTTCTTGCTTTGGACGTTACGCATCTGGTCCTCGACCTCCTTCATAGCGACACGGCCGCGGCTGTAACAGGTTAGCAAGAATCATTAGGTGTAACATCAATTTCACTCACAAAATGGCTGAGCAGGTCAGGTAGCGACCGTTGCGGAAGTCCGAGGCTGCCATCATGTTCTTGGGATCGAACATCTGCTGCGTCAACTCAGGAACGCTGACAGCGCGGAAAGAGTGAGCACCACGGCTGGTTAGGGGAGCAAAGCCAACCATGAAGAAGTGCAGACGAGGGAAAGGCACCATGTTCACGGCGAGCTTTCGAAGGTCAGAGTTTAGCTGGCCGGGGAAACGGAGGCAGGTGGTGACACCAGACATGACAGCAGAAACGAGGTAGTTAAGGTCACCGTAAGAGGGGTTGGACAGCTTCAGCGTACGCATGCAAATATCGTAGAGTGCCTCGTTGTCGATACAGAAGGTCTCGTCGGAGTTCTCGACCAGCTGGTGGACGGAGAGTGTGGCGTTGTAGGGCTCAACAACGGTGTCAGAGACCTTTGGAGAAGGGACGACAGAGAAAGTGGCCATCATTCGGTCGGGGAATTCCTCGCGGATCTTGGAGATGAGCAGAGTACCCATACCGGCACCGGTACCACCACCGAGAGAGTGGGTGATCTGGAAACCCTGGAGGCAGTCGCAGCCTTCGGCCTCTCGGCGGACGACGTCGAGGACCTGGTCGACAAGTTCGGCACCCTCAGTGTAGTGACCCTTGGCCCAGTTGTTTCCAGCACCGGACTGACCGAAAACAAAGTTGTCGGGACGGAAGAGCTGACCGAAGGGACCAGCACGGACGGCATCCATGGTACCGGGCTCAAGATCGACGAGGACAGCGCGAGGAACATACTTGTTGCCAGAGGCCTAGTTGTGTGAGCTTGTATTTCTCGATATTGACTGCAACACATACCTCATTGAAGTAGACACTCATGCGCTCGAGCTGAAGCTCAGAGGTACCATTGTAGACGCCATTACTGTCGAGGCCATGCTCGCCAGAGATGGTCTGCCAGAAAGCAGCACCGATTTGGTTACCCTAATAAGCATTGTAAGCATCCCCCGCATGCCACGTCGAGGAAGCTATGAATACTTACGCACTGGCCGGTCTGGAGGTGAACCTATTGTATAGAAAAGATCTGGTTAGCTTCTTGTTTTGACAGAAGGTTTGGTCAAGCTGCGAGCTGTCGTGCATTGTTGCGCCCAGCGGGGTAGAATCAGGGGCACGATGGAAGTAAACTCAACACGCGCAACAGCAGACAGGTTGAGAAAAAAACAAAAGGAACTTACAATCTCACGCATGTTGATGGATGTGGATGAATGTAATCTTGAAGGAGTAGAGAGAAGGAGAAGAGAATTGCGCCGAAGTCGTCAAAGAGCTGAAGTAGACTTAGCTTTGACGGAGGAGGACGAGAGTGGGTTGTTGGAAGGAGACCAAAGGGCGATGTTGATTTTTGTTTGGAGCTGGAGGGTGAAATTGTTCACCGCCACGGCTCCAGGGCCCCAACAGGGGGTAAACAAGGGGCAGGGCGGTTACTTCCAGGTTATTGGACCAGTGAGCACTCTCAGTTGTTTTCTATATGGTCCGTGCACGCGTTCAGAAGGGCAAGGCGCCGCCTGAAGGGTCCCGCAGTGGCAGGTACGCCAATGAATCTGCACCTGTCACTGCCGGTGGAGAGAAAGCTCAATGTGCGGGAGGAAATAGCAACACGCCATCTATCTCCAGATATGAACATTAGGTTCTGATAAGAATGAAAGATTAGTGTCTTGCGTACAGATTAAAACATTAGGATACTTGGGGTATGCTTCCATGAAATTGGGATATTCTAGACCGTTGACAAAGTCACAACCACGCGCCGTTGAGGCCAGCCACGCTGGCAGCCCGGTATGTAAAGTATCCATCGCCAACAGACGGGGTGCCAGCAAAACCGCCCCACTGTTAAATTGACGATTTGGCCATCCGAGATGAACAAACAGCTTTTGGCGATCAGCATTTCGAAACAAGGCGATAACATAGAAAACGCAACAGGGTCCCAATTGTTCTGAAGCGTTCGATGTGCATATTCTGCCTCAATGTAGTTCATCTCCTACACATATTAATATTAGTCTGAACCCAGGCACCAATCAAGCTATGGCCGACCTCGGTAGCTGTACAATCTCTTACCGAGTATCAGTTACCACAGAACAAATTACGTTCTCGCCAGCAATCAGGTCAGGTCAAAGAATCCCCAAGGTTAAAAAAAGAGAAGAAAAAAGGAAGACAAATAAACGTGTGGGTTCGATGTATGGTTGCAAAGGTTCATGGAAAGGACCAAAGGTCTTAATAGAATAATTACATTGTATACCATTATCGAGACGAACTCGGTACGCTTGAGTAATATAACGCCCAGCTGAGTATTTACCAATCCCACAACTCTTGAAATGAAGGGGAAAATGCACCCAAATATTAGGTGAAGTGGTTGAACATGACGGAAGGGTCTTACATGAACCATGTCTGTCTAACAGCCTGTCCTTAGGGCACTCTTCTCCAGACAGCGATGAAGTTCATGATATGATTTTGCTTGAGAAATCTCAGTTTGTCAAGAAACCACATGCATTCATATTTGTGCTATAGTGCCCATACCAAGTAACACAATAGCAGGGCGAGGACTCAGTCAAAATGGTATATTATAATATGTCAAAATCACAAGAACGTTACACGGGTCATGCTGTTGCTGCTTTGAACTTTAAGATCCAACTGAACAAGTGGTCTCAACGTACTGATATGTAACTGAATGGCTGTGACGAAGCGTGCTCAATATTGAAAAGAAAAAGTCTATTGCTTCAGGTATCATTTGAAGGCGCGAAGGGGTTGTATTCTTCTCTTCAGTTGATCTTGTTAGGGAGATTCCTTCAAGGAACACGTCCACATGACCTCCTCTAAAATCAAGTCTGATCCATTTCTCATGGTTGTAAATTCGAGGCCAGCGTGCGAATTATGATCCAGCCTCCCTTCACCATACTCTTTGGCTTCAGCGGTAGACTTTGCATGATCCCAAACTATCCGCATCCTTGAGCTGTTCTACTCCTCCGATGCATACTGCCAAAACTCCTCCCCATTCTTGTTATTGACAAAGACGATCTTTGCAATCTTAGTACCGTAAGCGTCAGTGCCATCATCGCCAACACCGCGTCGGCTCTTGCAGTCCTTGCATTGCTTGAAGTCCAGCTCGTTGTAGGAACCGCACATGCTGCCGTCGTGCAGTGTCTGGTTGCACTTCCAGTAGAGTAAGTTTTCGCGAATCTGAAGCGTTGGCTTGGCCTTCTTGATGTCGAAGCTGGGTTTGTTTTCGTTGCGGTGTTCATAAGGATCAGGGTCTGTGATATCCATCGCGACGACCGCTTGGGTGCTCACGACGCCTTCCGTTTCCGACATGATTGGTTGTGATTTAGGGAGTTGAAATTTGGATTTTTAGTATCGCTCGTCAAACTTGAGGCGCTGCGCGCAGTTGAGTTTGTTGCGAGGAGGTAGTCGAAACTTCGAGAGAAGCGATATGCAGAATCCGTGGGTGCATCATTCAGAAAATCTTGTTTGAAACTTAGCTCATTGTTGCTAGTGAGTGCGTACTGTCACCTATTCATCGAGGCTCTGATCGAAATCCGCACGAGCCCATCTATCGACATCACATGTAACACAACCGCGCATTGTGCATTAGCAATATTGGGGTTGGACAATATGAGTCAAATCTTGATTGTTAGTTTGCGAGGAAACAGTCACCAGCCGAATAGCAAGTAGCTGATATCAACGAGACGAAGGGTTCGGGTTACAGATTATGATAGGTTATCTGCATTCAAAGTTGTCAAGCAAATGTATCTAAGCCCTAGCATCAGTGTCATCAATTTGGCTACAAACTTAATGCTGCTTAACAACGCCCGCAGCATTAGCTTGCGCGGCAATCCTCTTCTTGTATGCCTGAACATCGCCAGGAAACTTCTCAACGGTGCCTCCATCGCAAACCCATAACGAAGTACATACTGTCTGCAACATTGTAACGTCGTGAGATACCATGAGCACACCACCCTGGAATTCGTTGAGTGCCTCCGCCAAAGCGTCCATTGCTTCAATGTCGAGATGGTTAGAAGGTTCGTCGAGAACCAGGATATGGGGGTTTGTAAGAGCTAGGCAGGCAAAAGCGACACGAGACTTCTGACCTCCAGAAAGTAGCCCCATCTTCTGCAGACCGGTTGTGCCAGTGATACCGAAAGCACCAAGTCGGCGACGGTATTCCTCATCTGTTCGTCCTGGGTAATTTTTCGACATGAAACCCACAGCACTGTCGTTGAGGTCGAGAGCATCGACGTGGTGCTGAGCGAAGAATCCGATTCGAAGACGAGGGTGCTGCGAGATCAAGCCAGACGAAGGATCCAGCTTTCCAATGAGCAGCTTCAGTATAGTTGTCTTACCCGCGCCATTAGGTCCGACAATACCAATTCGAGAGTCTAGCTGGACATCCAAGTCGACATTGCGTAGCAAGATGTTGTCTTTGCTGTAACCAAAAGTGACCTCGGACATCTGCACAATAGGGGGCGATAGCTTCTCGACTTCGGGGAAAGTAAATTTGACGCTGTACTCAGCCTCTGGTGGTTCAAGGACGGGCATCTTCTCAAGCTTCTTGATACGCGATTGGGCTTCTGAAGACTTGGCAGCGTTATACCGGAACTTGTCAATGAATGCCTGGAGGTGGGCCCTCTGGACCATCTGATTTTCGTACTCTCGCTTGGCGACCTTCTTGCGCTCCTCGCGAGTGGCGTAGAAGGTATCGAAGTTGGCTCCACGGTAGTAGTCGAGACGCTGAGAGTGTTGGTGGATGATGTCGGTAGCAACCTCGTTGAGGAACGCTCTGTCGTGAGAGACAACAAGGACGGTACTGGGGTAGGTTTGAAGGTATTCAGACAAGAAGGTAATCGAAGGGACGTCCAACATGTTAGACGGTTCGTCAAGAAGAAGCAAATCAGGTTCACAAAATAGTGCTCGGGCAAGGGCCAGACGCATTCTCCAGCCACCAGAGAAGGTCTTAGTGGCATGCTGCTGTCGCTCTGGTGAGAAACCGAGACCGGCAAGAATACTAGCAGCTCGGGACTCGGCTTTGTCCGACTCCATCTCTGCTAATTTGGCTTGAATATCTCCCAGCTTAGTATCTTGTGCTTCTCTATCACGATCGAGCCTAGCCGCGTCAGTAGATGTGTCGGCCAGAGAAGCACGCTGTTGCTCCAACTCTGCCAGACGCGCCGTGATTTGCTGTAATTCTTAGTGCTTGCTCGATATTACCAGAGGACAGACTCACATCTTGCTCCTTGAGGAGAACCTTCCTCCAAACATCGGCATCCAGAACTGCCTGGAGGGCTGGGGTGTCGTCTCCAGTAATCTTCCTTGTCAGCTTTGTCCTCTTCTGGCGTATCAGGAAAACTTACTTCTTGCTCGACGTGTAAGATAGATATGTGCAGTGGAATTGCAACCTCGCGGCGAGATAGAGCTCGAAGCAGGGTAGACTTACCCACACCGTTATTGCCAACCAATCCATATCGGTGGCCATAGGCGAGAGTAAGCGTTGTATCCGTAAGAATGCGGTTTCCACTGATTGACACATCGATGTTGTCCAACTTAATATCCTTCGACTTGTTTGCAGAGCTGGAACCCATCTGCAAAGGATTGACAGCCATGTAGAACTCTTCGTATGATTGTGTTGACTCGGGTTGATCAAGTAGCTTGGATGCCTCGTACTCGACAGTCTTGAAGGTTTTCTTCTGCTGCTTGGCAGCGATCTTCCTTTCAGCCTTCTCAAGCTTCTTACGATCAACCTTGGATTCGACCTTCCTGGCGTTCGCGGACTCCAGATCTACGCCACCAGTCGCCACAGCTAAAGTAGACGACATGTTGCGCTGCTGGCTGACCTGGATGGTCTGATCAAGACGTTTGACAGCCGAGGGTCCTCTGCGCTGGCCCCCATTGGCTTCGGTGTACTTGTCGACCCATTTCTCGACGAGCTGCTTGATCTTCTCCTCCAGCTCGGGGTTGACTTGGCCTGATGCAGACAACAATAACTCGGTGATAGTGGAAGCAGCCTCGTTCAATGGTGACTCGCCCGATGGATCCTCATCATCCGAGTAGGAAGTTGACGCATGGGTTAGATAGCCCACGGAGTACTCGGAGACTACGGGGTCGATGTGCGGAAGCACAGCTCTGATATCAGCCTCCATGATGATGTGTTGATTTGACGGCGGGGTAGTTGGGAGAGGGGCGAACAAACTGAGCGTTCTTGATAAAACACGCCACAATGCGTGCCTTCAGAAGGTTACGGGTTACACGGAGTCGTCGAACTGCGAATGAACAGCTTGATAGTGTCACTACCTTGAATGCCCAGCCACAGATGTCGTTGAAAATTGTGGGTGTAGACCATCGGATCCATCAGCGAGCACGGAGACCTAATGCCCGATTGCCGACATGATGGTCTCCAGGGTAGGCATGTGTACAAGAGTGGCAACCTCACCACAATATTGAAGATCTGATCATGAATCACTAGAGGAATGCATATTCATTCTTACCTTCTAGTCTGTTTCAAACTGACTCATGAGAGATGTGGATCTCGGGCATAGCTATGACGATGTGTTATAACTAAACATCAACTTGGTGTCCTGTCAAGACAACTAGCCACTCATAGTTACGTCGAGCTCGACATTGGCTTATGCACCAAAATGTCAAACAAACACTGTATTCCAATTAGATTTCAACATTTATTATTGACATGTTTTCCAGCTTGACAAAACATATCACTGAACTCTCAGAGCTTTGTAGTGAGTTGATTGAGCATATTTCACACTCTACGTAACCCAAGGTATAACAAACTGCCAGTCGTATCTACCTAACCTACAGCCCGTTACTTCAGGTTCGTACGGGAGTTCTTAGGTCTGACGGCCCCGGACCGGATCATACGGATAGCAATGGCCCAAGACACGGGAGCTTGAGCCAAAATGAAGCACACAAAGAAGGGATATCGTCGAGGGAGGCTACACTGAAATGCTAGCAGGGGCATCCATACGAGCGAATGGAACATTCCAAGACTCGGACTCGCAGAACTTGATCATCAAAGCTGTCCTAGACCTCATAAACTACAGAAGATAAATCGCTCAGATTTCCCCCAAATTGCAGGATCATATTGACCAAAGCCCAACTAGCGGTGAAGGAGGTCTAATTCAAGAACGAGATATCGGGATACAGGTTTCTCAGAACCTGTTCGCAGGCAAATTAAAGAACAGATACGCATGTATGCATGGCGCCATTAGCTCACTCGTGGTCCAATATCAGAGCTGATATGTTGCGTTTATGCCAAGAAAGAATGAATGGGAAATCTAAACTCCAAGCGAGCGACCTATCAACAACGACAAGAGACTGCAATCGTGCAGAACTTTTCTCGTAACTTTACTCACTCTACAGGGCTATCCCAGCGACGATGTAGTGCCTCAGAGGTTGGTGATCAATAGGAGTGTCGACTATTGAAACCTCAACGTAGAATTCAGCAATAAACGGCTGCCACGAATCCTGGCTCTACGCCAGTTTCAGTAATTACAGTTTTCAGCCCCAGCGCAGAACGCCAATCGTAGTGCAGAAAGCTGGTATAGCTCCGCGTACTCATTTTGTTAGGTGAGATTAGAGTGGGATTGACGCGTCGCGTCAACTTCATCTCACGATGTTTTTCTTTGTCTGTTTTCGCAACAGGGCCAATTGACCCAGGGATGAATCCTGAGGTCAATAGAGCTTGGTGGTTTATGCTGACCGAGCCTTGATCTTGCGTCTGCATTGTTCTGCACAACACTGCGTTGGCGATCAGATGTGATAACCCTGTGCATTACGGAGTACCGTACGGGAGATCGATGCAAGGCCCTTCTGCATGAAAGCACAAGTTACATACATGTCCAACACAGAGTCACGCAACACATCCATTTGTCAGACACCATCGTGTCCACACAAAGATGGAATGTTGGCAGAAGAACCAACTGATTCACTTTTGACAATGCTCATCGAGTCCCCCACGAATGTTATCGAGGAATTCACTTTTCCCGTTTACAACAACATTAAACATTAGGGGCTCTGTAAGACCAATAACGTCTTTTGTCTTACTATGGTTAACAACCACCACCAACGATCCTTAGCTGGCGCCATCACCCACCAATTCGCAAAGAACTTCGCTAATGGATAAACGGGTCTCCAGCAATTATGAACGCTTGAGCCTCTTAATGGACTTTCGGTGGTGCCGTTTTGTGAGGAGATGATCCATTCAACGTCATCTCCCAACACCACAATGTCATTGCCTCCACTTGGCGCGACGATAGCTTGACCATCGCGCCTTGTAGAAACATAGCAAATTTGCCAAAATGCGAATAACTTAACACTGGGTCTAGAATCTTAGAGGCCAGAATATCTCCCGTGTTGATAATTGGCATCGTTGCTCCGATGGAAACTCGAAATATTGCCGTAGTGATCCTCGAGTATTGTGAGAATCCCTAGGATTAAGGATGTTGTTGGAAGCTTTATGAGCACGGCTTAATAAAACCTGCGCCAGTGTGTTCTTTAAGCAAAACCACAAATCGATCAAGTCTCGGCGTTGCAGTCTTCCGCCTGTAAGGATTTAATCACAATTCTTGAGGTTGACTCGACAGGACAAAGTCAGCCTAGCTCCTCGCAGAAACAGTGTCACAGGCGCGTGGGCAGCTGGACGCCCCGCCCGTCATGTACCTCCTGTATTCACGGTTATCGAGGGCCAATATGAGACAATGGCGGAAGCAAGTCATCCATTGACTCAACAGCCACGGCGATCATGTTGACTCGGAATTATTTCTTATCCTGCGAGGGAAATCAGCATTCCTGGCTGGAGTTGCACATGCTTCTGAGAGCCTCAACAGGACCCTAGTCCGTTCCCCATGAAGAAGGCTTAGAGCATGTCTATCCCTTATTATTCAATATGTGCCCGTCAACAAGCACACTGCGGCTTTTGAGTTTAGGGCTATCGCCAGAAAAAGCAGTTCGTGCATTGCGTCAGCTCTGATGGTGAGCACTAGGCACGTTTGTCTAACAAAGGTTAGCTGCCGTTTGAGGATGGTTGGTGGAAATTGGATTCGATGCTTGAAGAGAATGCATTGAAACGACTGACTGAGGAACTATGCTCACAAATCATGGTTCCGTGGGTGTGGGTTGTTGAGCGAAGCTAATAATGGCGAATTGACTGGTTCGCATGCCAGATTTGTTTGTTATTTATCTCGATTTAACTGCATCTTCAGTCAGATGTATCAGAAACAGTGCAAACCAAGGATATCCCAGCATAAAAAGAACTCTGAAGGAAGTGGAAAGAAGGAGCAACTCCGCTTTTTTCGACAGTCTCGTTTCAGGTATGAGTTGCGAGAGTTGCTGTGATGGTTTCGGTCTCTGGAACAGCCCGACGCCAATGCTCAAGGAAACCGGTTCGCAAGAATTTGGATCGAGCACACGTTTGTCAACTATGAGACCAGACCAGATCAGGAGCCGGCTTGCCAGCCTTATCGAGACAAGCAAGGGCCGGGAGCAGGGGTGTAAGTTAAGTTTCTCTGCATCGCGGGCCATTGCCTCAACACGAGGAGGATCTGCCTGTGGCTTTTTGGGAATTTGGTGTGAGCGCAAATTCGCATCTGGAACATCTGAATGGTGCCCGCCTTGAGGCGAGAGATGCTCCAAGATGTCTTTAGCTCTTCAAGCCCCACTATCAGACACAAGCGCCTTTTCGAATCTTGATCGAAAAGCTCTCAACCGAAAACATTCCGATACCCATGACTTTCGGCGACGGCGAAGGCATAATCTCGTCAAATCAGGTCAATCATTTCGTCTTACCCCTCAGTAAATGCGAGCAAGGGGCGGCCAGCCGCTCCGCTTTCTTCAGACAGAGGCAGAACAAACCTGCCGTTCTGCAGATCACCGGGGTTTGGGTACAGCATTGTTTTTTTTTTTTTTTTT
>PVQB02000037.1:0-431896 GCA_002980475.2 Fusarium beomiforme | reverse complement strand
TTTTTTTTTTTTTTTTGTTGTTGTTGTTGTTGTTGTTGTTATTGTTTACGTTTATCTATTTATGGTTGGCCGTGGCTTATACAACGTGTGTGGCAGGCCTCATCTTCTGACAGCCCAGTCTTAAAGGTACAGTACCCACCCTAGGGGAGGTAAGAAAACCTAGGACCTACATCCTAAGTGATAAAAAGCCTTAGGGAAGACTGTGTAAAATTTAGGGCATTTTTGACTAATTTAGGCTAGTTTATTTTGTCACCTTGACTGATTGTCAGAAGTATTCTTGCTCCTAGAGGCCACTACGTTGATTTCTAACAGGTTGTGGTCCATCTGCAAGGGCACGATCGAAACCACGTGTTCCTAGAAGTTTCTGGTAACGAAAGAAGTATTTAGTAAAACTCATGTTATTTATCTTACCTTAGTTTGACTTGTGTATTGGGCAATGTATACTGGTGCATATTAAGGTATTAGCAAGCTATATGTCGTACCTGTTCCTCCATAAAACCTGTGTTTAATTTATGTGTGGACCAACTTGGAAAGGAGCAAAATGCTACCTTAAATAACATGAACATTCAAGGTTGTTTGTTACATAGGATGGGGAGATTTCAGAGAGCCGCGAAAGCTAAATACTACGTATAAGTATACGTATTTTGCTTTTCCATGTACTGTAGCAGACCCAATAGCAAACATCGTATACCATGAAGTCTACCCTACTTACCCTTTTGTGAATGATGATATACGATTTTCATATGCCATGATGGAATATGATGCAACCATGAAAGCGCTCAATGAAAACAAACAAACCTAGTTGCATTCAGTGGATTGTCTTCATTCGGGCGTCTCGTCACCTTGTCAATGGCAAGGTCCCTGAAGTTCATTTAACGACCTTTTATTTACCTGCTGATTGCCTCTTTTCACCTACATTAATAAGCCCAGGTGCTTGACGTTGCACAGGATAACCCAGGGCGGCCGCAGACTGATGAATGTGTGACAAAAAGGCGAATTGCTCATGTTCACAAGCAGCTTCTACATGAAGGTTTGGCCGTTGAAAGAGCTATTGGCTTGCGGTTATTGAAGCCCCAGCATGGCATGGGTGTTATCAGCTACAGTCCGAAGGAGGAAAGGTCCAGAGGACGAAGCAAGCTGAAAAGTGTCACTGACCTGTAATTGACACCAATTACAGGCTGGGCCATATCAAGGAATCGGGGAACTTGATGCACGCCTTGTCGCGAATTGGCTAGGCAAATGCACGCGAGAAGGCGAACTGCTCCTGCGTATCATAGTGTGTGTTACTGTTGAGGTACTGGTTGGGGTTGAAGACTTGTAATTGGAGTACAGACAGCATCGTCAGAAATGCCAGTCAGACAGATCTCAGGCGGTGCAATTTTAGATGCAAGATATAAAGTCAATGGGAACACAACACCTGCTTCCGTTGTTAAGAAAATTTTATTAAAGTGTGAAAGTGCTATCTGGCTCAGCACAATTCCAATGGGGCATATGTTGACACGAATTTCTCAGCAGGCCTCGCGAATTGATACCCTATTCAGCGTCAATTATGCTCAAAGCCCTTTTTGCCCCATTATCATCAACCGCTTCCATTATATCGTAAGGGTTTGCTGACGAACAGGGTCGTTGCCAGGGCTGCGTCTTCAACCCGGAACTGGCCCTGTTGTGTGACAACAAGCTAGAATACATGGATGTACACGTTGTATGATGCAGATGAGGGATTGATTGTTGTATCTTGTTCTCCCGGGAGCGAGATGGCGAGATGTATACGCGGGAACATCAGTCTTGCAGACGGACAGCGTTACCAGGTCCCTGTGACAGCATTCTGGTGATACCTACAGGTGCGGATAGCCTCCGCTACCTATGCTGTTATGTGGCAGAGCAAACTTGGGGCCTTGGCCTGCGTTGACGTTGAGCGAGCAACGAACAGGGCACCGTATATTATGTTTCTCGGCCTGTGAGCCTAGGGCAGGGATCTCGTGCTGATTTGCTTCGTCCGTTCCGGGGAGTCTCCATCCCGTTGTGACCCCCGTCGTCGTGACCTCCGGGGCCGGGACGAGAGGATGATAGCGAGCGAGCTCGAGGGTCAAGGGCAGCTTGACCGGAAACTCTTTTGGTGGAGTTTCTTAACCATGATCTTTTATTTTAGCGACGAAGATAGGACAAGCACCTCATTATTTGTTTAGAATACCCGCTTTTCTGCGTATTATCCGACTTTGATGCAGAAATGCCGATGTAAGGAGAGCCCGAGATGCAACCCGGAGCAAGCCAAGGAGGCCCCAGGTAGGTATCCGTAAAAATTATACCAAAGTGCAGAGCATCGATCGGATACAGGTCGAGACTCATTAAAGTTGTATTTCTTGGAATGGTAAATAACGGGTGGGCAGCCCGCAGGCGCTAGTAATAGGCAATGCACGTCTCCAGGATATCAACATTTATCTTTGAGGCTCTTTAGTTGTGATGAATCTCGTGTAGCAGCTACAGTGTAATGTGATTACTGTAGTCGTGGTTTATTAAGGTATTGAGGAACTGCAGGTATCATGTAGCAGTCAACCAACTCTGTCAAACCAATTTCACCAAATTGAAGCCTACCTATGTTAAGAATGACATTCATCCACCGGAGGATCCCCCATCTTGACCTTAGATCCGATGTACTAATGCTAAGTCAGCGTCTATGATATCAGGTTCAGGCCATTGAATCAACTATTGTATGCAAGTCAAGTTAATGTTGGCTGCTCTCCACTCAAAAATAGCAAGTCTAATCTCTTTCCCTGTTCAGCGCTTGAGGTGTGCCCCAGCCCAGACCCAATCAATTCCAGGTTTCGCAGGCGCAGCGCCGCAGCAGGCCACTGTAATGTTGCCTGTACTGGACGGTTTAGACTGTCGGGGACAAGATACATTCAGTGGGCTTTTAAGGAGCCCTGAGGCCCGCGACAGCGCTAGATGTCCAGTGGCTCCGCCCGCTAATGAGAGACAATGCAGGACCTGGACGCCCTGGCTTCCAGTGGAGTCGCGGTCTTGATGCGCATCCCTGCAGAGACGATCCGTCCTCACCTAAATCTTACTTGGCAATCTCCAGGTTCCAGGTAATGAAAAGCATACGATTCGAAGGGGCCATGGCGGCATATTTCTCTTCTCCTGCTGCGATTGCTCGGCTTGCTTTTTCTTCCGTTTTTGGCTCCGCTGTTGGTTAACTGGGACTCAATTCGACTAATGTCCAATCTAATGTCCTGTCTTTACCAGTACCTTAGGTTACTGTAAGGAACCCCAGGGGAAGAACGCCCAGTCGACAAGCAAAAGGGGACAATACCTAGAGAGCAAAAGGCAACTCAACGCCCGAGAGACAACAACAGGCTTCTTTTTCATCGTCAACATTTTCCCGACTAATCAGTCTCTCTCCCTTTCAATACTTCCACCCACTGCAAAAGATCCATTCGTTCATTCTATAGAAGCGGCTCCAGGGTCCCCATTTTCTGCTTCCTCACTGTCTAGTACTGAGGTGCACTGTCACTAAGGTACCTAAGGTACGCATCCGCGGCCGCAACTGCCAGCCGAGTTTTGTTTTCGACAGTCGCTCCCGCAACCTAGGCCTAATCAACCTCAAACTTTGAGCTGAGCCCAGAAGTTTCGTCTGCCATATTCTTTTCCAAGCCCAAGCCATTTCCCCGTCTTTCTTTACAAAAAAAACCCCCACAGGAAGACAGGGACACAAGCGGCCGACCGACGCCGAGGTTCTTCGGGGGAGAGAAGGTATCAATTTGTGTTCTTAGTTGCTGTTTGCTTCGCATTGTTTTGTTTATTCGGCCAGAATCAGGTTTCGCCTAGTTTCTTCCCGACTTCGCATTGTTCTCCCGGGACTACTACTCCTCTCTGTCAAAATCGGTGACCTTTGGAGAGCTTGGGTGTGGGTTACAACGGTTTCTCCCTGAACCTTCAGGTTCGTCGACTCCCTTGAGATCACTTAGGTCCATGCCTTGAACGACGATGAGCATCCACCTCCGTGTCTAGCACCGCCATCCTCCGCCTCTAGAATGCTAGCCGCTGCATTCTCTCTCTCGCTTGAGTAGAGCGTCGGCTTCCCTCGCAATGGAAGCTACTATGCAGACCGTTCCAAGTGTAAGTTTGTTGCTAGCTTTGTCCTCCCCGCAAAATCTATCCACAAGCACATCAAATAAATCAAGGATCATCACCACCACACCAGCCATCACATGGCGCTGCTATAGACTTTAACCTATCCCATCCCAATCCTGCCCTATTCTACACTGCTCTTGGATCATCCCAAACCCTCTTTCCAAGTGGCTTACCCACCATCTTTCCTTTTGCAGCAGAAATTAACCGTGTTTATCTATTCAGCTTGTTGGAACCGGTACTGCCATCGCTGCAGCGGCCAGTGGTTTGGTTTTTGGCCAGCCCACCACTGAACCCAACTCTTTCTCGCATCCCACTCGACGTTCTTCTCATTCTAGACGAGTCTCGACAGACCGCGAGCCAAGCACACAATCACAATCGCCTGGCAACTTTGCGTCCCCACGGCCCGCTACGAGCAACACCGCTGCCTCGGCTCTAGGCGCCTCGCACTATCACACGCTCCCACGGCCAACTACTGCCTCGAGACCTCCCCTCTCCCGTTACCAGCGACCGCCTATGCCACAGACGCAATCGACCCCCCCTCCTCAGGTTATCAGCAGGAAGTCTTCGTTTGTGAGGCAGACCGACTTTCCAGCTATTATCCCGGAGTCCAGAGACTCAATCTCTTCTAATGGATCTTGGATAAGGCGTCTCTCTATTCGCCCACTGTCTCGTCACGAAAGCACAAGATCGAGTATAGGTCCTGACGCACCTTCCATCTTTTCCCATGGTTCAGCTGCTCCAATCTTGCGCAACCCTGCTACAGCGACGCTCCCTCCAAACAAGCTTGTTAAGCGATCTACCTCGACCCGCATCGACCCTGACCCTTTGCCGCGGCGGCGTGCGAAGTCTCATTTACAGATCCTACCTGTTCTTCGCCGACCTGCGACGAGCCATCAGAGGTCTGCAACACTACAACAATTCCGACCCGATTCTGCCCTGAATACACCATCCGGTTCAAACAATTTCTCGTTCGACGACCCATCACGACCCCACGAGTTCCTCGCCCCATCCCCGCTTGAGCCCCCCTCCAGATCGGCATCTGCAAAGAGCGGATGGAAATCGTATTTTCACTCTAAAAGATTAAGCATTGGCGGACGCACAGGATCGGGTAAGTTTGGCGAGCTAAGTCCCCATGCTCGAGCCGCCTCGAAGCGCATCTGCATCGAGAACGACGAGCGCAACAGAGTTCATTTGGTGAAACCAAGAATGGTTTCAACGGCATCTGCCCCTCGAGGTCTCTTGCCAGCCGCACAAATTCAAACAGAAACTCGCTCACACCAAATCGCTGTGGATGAGGAATTACCATCTCCTGAGGGAACCCCATCTAGGACGCCCCGAAAATCGATTTCAATGCCTTTTGCATCTGCAGGGAACTGGGCGGTAAGGACAACAGGGAGCATTCGGCGCTCCAAACGTGGCGCTGAATCCGGGATCGGGAATAAGCGACATGTGTCGGAGCCGCTGACTGGCGCGCAATCTAGCGCTGAAACTCGAACCAATCCGCCGCTGGAATCGATCCTCCTCGCATCATCACCATTATCGGGCCGCCAGGGGTTGTCCCTGAGTTCAGCTGCCAGTGTGCAGTTGAAGAGTCGTAAAAGGAACTCATCATCACCAATCCCCCCGCTCCCAAGACTTGGAAACTTCCATGTGGATGCGTCCCGGTTAGGGTCTTCTATTGGAGTTCTCACTCATCAGTCTCGGCCTAACCAGCCTTCTGGAAGTTCTACCAGCTCCACTGCGATGTCACAACTTAGGGCATCGCAGCACGACAGGACTTCCACCATGGAGAGCTCTGAGGGTGATACTCGGGACTTCACATCAGGGGAGGACGATGACACGGATTTCAAGAGCGACACCATGTTTGACTCGCTGCGTACTGTTGGCTCCGGTCGCGCCCGTGCTGTCGAGACACCTTTGGAGTCCATGTATGACGAGTCACCACCAAGTACAGCGGGCAATGGTACAAAGACGAAACGCCTCTCAATTCACGAGATCCTTGGCCGGACCTGGGATGAGGATGACAAGATCATGGAAGAGGACGAGAATGCATCCACACCTGTCCGCACCATCAAGCGACCCGAGGTATCACCACGCTTCAGGCTTGAGTCGAGATTCAACTCGTCGCCTTATGATGTCTCAAGCTCTACGACCAAGGAGTACAGCAGGCTGTCCTTGGATGACGAATTTGATGATGATTGGGCTAGGGATGACGAATTTCCTTGTAACCCTTTATCACCTCCCTCCAAAGGGAGCTCACTGAATTCCAGAGGAATTAATCCTAATGTGCGCCTCGCCCTGGCCAATATCAGTGGTAATGGACTACCTGATACGAACGGCCACGATGTTCATAATGATCGCCCACTCAGCACCCTCTTCGACTGGAGCGAGCCTCCGACACACGACAAATCTGAAATTGGGCGGCCTTTAAGGCCAAAGACGGCTTATGCTAAAGAGATGGACTCTAGAGGTGGTCGCTCCGCCATACGAAAAGGTCCAACTCCAACTCACGTCCGAAGCCAGAGCGTTCCAGTTGTTCACGATGCTCCCGAGGATTCCAAAACTACCGGATCCAAGTATGGCACATGGGGTATGGGAACCAAGACAGTGAGCGAGGATTGGGATGACGACTTCGAATTCAGTGCCGGCGCTATGGGAAGCAACGACAAGGATGACAAGATCTTCGCGGTACCAGAATCGATTCGTGTGACGCAACCTAGTGTCAAGGCCCATTCTGGCCATATTCGAGAGTTTTCGCTTCTTGTCAATGATTTGAAGCGTCTTTGCCGGCATGGGCGAGATATGAATATGCTCGAAGGATCGCACAAGCATCTTTGGAAAGAAGCTGACGGTATTATCGCTCTTGCATCCCCTGATGAAGAGTCGTTGGATGAGGACGATGATCAAAAGTCAACATCATCTATCAACTTTGATGCATTTGATATTGACGAAAGGTTCGGTGACGAAGGTTTCGATGCTCATTCCATGAACCGCCTTGATGCCGCCTTTGATGGCCACGAACCTGCCATGTCCAAGACCACTGTCGTTCGAGAACGCCACTCTCCCCGGCGACGATCCGTCTTCTCTCCAGAAGATGATATTTTTGGCAACTGGCCTATGAATGACAATCCCCCTTCGAACAGGCCCAGTCGTCCGCGAACACCCGAGAACAAGTACAGCAAGGCCCACGATGTATCTGGAGTCGTTCGTTCTGTCATCGGGGCAATGCAACATCGTGCTCCGGAGCAGGCACCTGATAGTGGCAAAGTTCACTTCGATACTAATAGCCTCAAGGCTCTTGTCAAGAGAGCTGGCGATTTACGAGATGTACTATCCCACATTGTTCGACAGGCGGATCAGATTACGCACAGCCCCATGAGAACGCCCAGACATGAACGTCAGCACGGCTCGAGCCCTGCCTTTACCCGGGTTTTTGACGACCCTGGCTCAAGCCCTCCAAGACGAGTGGCGCGAAGCCGTGGCAACAATTCACTTGTCGAAGCCGCACCATCCGAAAACTCGCCATCTTCTGGCCTACCGCAACGGATGCAAATGATGACTGTCAATTGATGAGCCTGCATCCTGATGTTCTGCTTTTAGCTGAGCGTGTATAAAATAATAACCACATGGAATTCTGTTTGCATAGCGATGGCCTCGGGGACTCGAGGCTCAGTCAAATACGTTCGAGGCTGGGAGTTCGCTTCATAGACGATCTTCTTATACCTTGATATCAAATCTTCCGACCGACTTGATCCATCTGGGTGTTTGCCATCTGCACATATTGTTCCAATACGAACATTAGTTCATGCCTTGGCTCCCAAGCCAGATTTTGGACCGGATGGGTCTTGGCCGAGACAGCGCACACTTGCCATACCATGAGCACAGCTCTTAATGACTTATAAGTAATACGGTAGACGGAACACGAAACGTTACGGCATTCATGCCGGTACTCGTTCGCACGAGTACAGTTTACGATGGTGTCACTTTTATTGACGAATTTTCTTGCGTTGTCCCTTTGTTTTTACGAGGAAACGTAATGTTTCGTTTGTTATTTTTATTTTTTTTCTTGTTCTATTCCTGCTGCCCCGAGGCATACTGTAATGCTTTGATGATTGCTCAAATGAAAAGGAAAAACAAGCAGAGGCGGTGGCAAAAAAGAAAAGAAAAAGAAAAAAAAAAAAAAAAACCTTACTCGAGAGAATTCACGTCCCTTCCCTTGAGATAACAGACAGAAGCTGCCTTTGAATGGGGGAAATACCAAGCTGGACATACACGGATCAACAGCCATGAGGGAGACAAAAAGAAGAGAATCACGTAAGGTGGGAATTATGGGGCTGATTGGGTTACATACAGGGTCGGATAGGTAAAAAGCATATGGAGCAAAGGGGGGGGGGATGAACGAGAAAAGGCTACGTGTATCTGCCTTGTTTTTTCTTAGCTTTCAGGATTTTGCATTGAGGGATGCGTATAGTTTTGCAGTCCCGGCCTGTTCTTGTTATGATGCATGGATGCATGAATAGAGAGGTTACAACGGTCATGACGATTTACTACCCATGTTGCCCCAAGTTTGGTGACTGTCTTCGTGCCATCATATGTGTGTCCATATCGAGATTGTCACCGAGAGCCACTGATTTGAGACCATTATTCGGCTAAAGAGATTAGGTGCAGAATTATGGTACAGAATTATCATGCTATAAGTGATATTCGAGGCCTTCGGGAGTACGTTCTAACGAAATCAGCCTGAACGCAGATTCATCCTCACGCAGAGCTGCTATGGCATGATTGAGTGGAATTTGGAGGTTCCGATATCCAAGCGTTCATAGTTGATTGCCTGTAAGCATTTGTGCAGATTGGGAGTACCCGGCTGGTATCATATCACTTCATAGATATTCGATCGATTTGTCATTCGAGATCGAATCCTTCAGCTACTTTTCTAAGGCTCAGGTTGACTGCGCCATATTGTTTGCTATTCATACAGCAGGCGTGAGAAAAGGCACGCAATGAGACAAAGAAAACCCATCCGCGAGGTATAAACCCTATCGCATCCAACGCCAAACGATTAAAATCATATGCCAAGGTCAAGTAAAGTCAAGCTCGCTCCTGTTTCCTCCAACGAGCCGTCACTGCGGGTCAAAGAGTACTGCCATTCGCTTCGAAAGCGAGTTATAAAGCAATTGCATATCGTATTTGCGCAAAATGATGCCTGAGAAATCTGATGACCGTAACGTCATATCATACAACGGGACACGCCAACCCCGCGGGGTCATTGTCCTCACTGTTTCCCATGCAGGAATCCGTTACCACAGCTGCACGAACGACAGTCCCTTTCTGAGAGACATATCGATCCATGAACCATCATCTTTAGATCCAGGCGCAGGAGATTGTGCGCGAACCCAAAGTCCCTGTGCGCTGAAATCGCGGGGAGTCTCACTTGCGCCAGGCAGGAAGGCAGATGATGATGATCCAGGGTAAAGGGGCATCGGGGGGCGGGACTTCTGGGTCCGACCACGCTGTGAGGTGCCCGATGCGATATGCTGCTTATCGAATTCGCTCAGTGTCGGTGTCAATTCGAGGAAGCGAGCAGTGGAGGGCTTCCACAGCTCATCTGAAGCGATGACAGGCTCGCCAAGGCCAGTATCAGGCTTGGACCACAGTTGATAGTTGTCAGAGTCAGGTGCACAAGGATCCTCGGTGTCAATAGCCATGGTCTTTCCAGACCCAAGTCTGATGGCCTCGTCCAAGGCAGCGAGCCACTCGGCGGGTGTAGCGGCGGGCCGGGACTTCTCTGACTTGATAGAGGAAGCTCTGGTGAGGGCGGGCACATCAGAAACAACAGATTCGCTATCAGTGAGAGATATAACTGAGGCAATTCTCGGTCGGACTGTGGAGAGAGCAAGCCAATTGATCTCGCTAGAATCCCGGCTAGGTGCACGCACAGACCAGAGGCTATCTGAGTTGAGCTTCGGTAGAGATTGCTGCGAGATGCGCTGCTTGGGTCGGGTCTCGAGCGCTGCGGGGCTCTCGGATGTAGTACGGAAGTTGTTTCGGCGATGGTTCAAGCTGAAAAGGCCATCCAGCACCAAGGAATCGATCTCACGCTGCAACTTGACGGCCGCAGCATTGGCCTTGGAGTCCCAAAGGGGCGCCATATTCCAGAGGTGAGCAAATCCAAAATCGGGGAAGGCCTCAAGAGCTCTGCGTGGTGAGCGCTCCATACCCTGAGCAGCAGGCGCCAATTTCGTGGTGCGGAAGTCGGTGCGCCGGTGGCTGAGGCTAAATAGGCCGGTCGGCTCTTCATCAACAACGGAAGCAGTAGCGGAGAAAGGCTCCCACAAGCCAAAATTGACCGCCGAGTTCTCACTAGGTGTAGAGGGTTCGGAGCCGCTGACCGAAGGTACGGAGCTTGATCCGCTCCAGAGACCATTTTCGGAAACGATCTCGGAAATAACGGTTTTGGCAGGGGTCCACAACGAAGTGCTATTCACAGTTGCAGGCTCAGCAGCTCTGGGCTTTAATCTGATAGCATCATCTTCGACGATGAGGTAGGTAGCCCAGGTCTCAGCATCGGGTTGGGGGAGACCGTAAGAAATCTTGGTGTTGACTGTCGATTGAGTCCACATGCCCGGCAATGGTTGCTTGGTTCCCCAAAGTCCGAAGTTGTTGAGCGATGCCTTCTTTACAGTAGCAGTCCAGAGTGAGTTGCTTTTGATAGAAGGCATGTCGGCTTTCGCAGGGAGGAGGCGTGCAGCCTCACCAGAAGGAATATAGGTGTTCCAGATAGAGTCGTCGGGTTGAGGGAGTCCTTTGATTGGACGTGAGACAGGGGTGCTAGGAGTCCACAAAGCCATAGAAATTCTCGGGTAGTTTTTTTTATGTTTGGGAAAAGACTGAGTGGGAATTGATGGCGGATACAGCAAGTTAATAACCAATATTTGTCGCCGGTGTGTCGGGGTTTCGGATTTGTAAATGACGAGCGGATTTAGCGGGAGCGGGTTCGGAGAGTCACAATCAAGCTTGAGGTCGGCTGGCTTAGAAATGGAATCCTCTAAGAAACGGAACAGAAGCGTTGCCTGCTGGCGCTGTTGCGGATACCCTGCACTTGGGGCGCCATGAGACTTAGACTCCCTGTCAATGCAGGGGTCTAAGATGGATTTGGAGGTCCCATGAGTGTTATCGTCGTCAGTGATTGGTGCGCCAGCCCAATCTTGTCCATTTTGATCCATGCCCATCAATAAGCAGCGAGCCATCTGCGGCACGGGCATGCTTATTGATGCAACTCGACCCCCAAATTGCGGCTGCTGGCGGGCCCTGATTCGATTTTTGTCAGAGGTGTGCTCCCGGAGATCCATATCCGTAAGCGTCATCGCCATGGGTGTTGTTGAGGTGGGGAGAACGCCAATCACTGCACCGGCTTTTGCACTGTAATCTCCAGCCTGTGGGCTTTCGCTCTCGCTCTCGCTGTTGGCGCCTCTATCTTCGTCATACCTTGCCTGTGTCTGTGTACGGGGACTTGTTCGATTATTGGCTTTGTCATCGCTGCTGCCGTGCATCTGCACCTGCACCTGCACACCCTTATCCTTGGCATAAGCATCCTCAGAAGTCTCGCAGTGTTTCAAAAGCTCCGAATCTCTACAAAGAAAAATGATCAGCTTCCTTCTTGACAATTTCAAGTCATAGTGGTCTATGTTCACTTACTCAGCAATTGACCGAGGTTTTACTTCGTCCTCGTGCGTAGTCGATATTTTTTCATGCGGGGCTCCCTGGAAATACGTGTCCGTTGGCGGGGACACAGGCTGGGCCAGCTCGAAACAATCCTCATCGTCGCTATCATACGTTTCGCTTGAATCGTAGTACTCCCCGTCATCCTGCTCGTAGTCCTCCATGTCAAATACTGAGCCGCTATTCTGCATCGGCATAATCCCATCCACCACGGGCTGATAAGTCATGCCAGACATGAGCATCGGTGTTATTGTCGCAGAGTCCGACCGATCGCCCCATGGGAACTGGAAAATCCCAAGTATCCCGCGCCTATCAGGGAGTGGTTTGGGACTCTCCAGGATATCTGGCAGCATAGTGACACGTTTGATGCGACGCGGGGGATTGCGGGGAGGCTTTGACTGCTGGACCTTGACTTCCACCACTTGGGCTTTAGCTTGAGATGCTGACTGCCATAGTCCGTGATTCAATACTTCGGTCTTTACATCAGGCTTCTCCCAAAGTCTTGAACTCTCAATCACGAGAGGGTTCAAGCCTTTCCTCACCGGTCCCCTAAGTGACAACCCTGGGAGTTCTACTGTCGCAAATTCTCTCGGATGCTTAGAAGCTGGGGCCCAGAGTGTTGGCGTAGTGCTAGTGCTAGTGACCGCTTGCATGGAAGCTATGGGGCGCCACAGCACCATGGCCGCTTTGGCAGCACTAACCTGGGCCTGACCAATCAAGTTCTCATGATCATCGTCGTATTCGCTCTCTTCATCTGTATCTGGAGGGGTAGGAGTTGCCAATGAGGTCGTGAACCTGGGGAATGTCGAGCTGGCCGCGAGCTTTGTCCTAGATTTCAAGTCCGCTTGAGGGAAAAGCGCCAGAATGTCGTAGTCTGCATCCAATTGACCTCGCTGCTGAGCAAGCTTTGATAGGCGTGCACTTCCGAATCCATATCGCGAGTCTCGGCTAGGAGATGTTCCCACAGTTGACAGCGAATCACGAACCAGCATGGTATGACGAATGGTCTGCCATTGGTGTTCCTGTTCGTTGAGCTCCAGCTCCAAATTCGTCAACAGTGCCATCCTATCGTTTTCTGCGATCTCATAAGATGAACCTGGAGAATCAAAGCCTGGTCCACTGTTAGCAATCACAGTCATAAAAATTTCAAGTAAACCTACGGGTCCTGTTCTGATCAATTCCCGCCACATCTTGAGAAAAGTTGGATTCCACGGGCGATGGCTCAGCATAGAAACTGTCGGTCCAGTGGAAAACCAGCGGTGCTGGCGGAAGACTCCGACGCGGCTTTGTTGAGTATCCCCTGTCTGAGAAAGTTGCTGGGCGGGTTTCCCCCACTTGTGATGGCCAGAAATGTTGTTTTGCGCTGACTTGTAAGTCCTCGGCTTGTCGCAACTCCGATTCAGAGCCGACATTTGCTTCGGCAGATGGCTTGCGTACAGTCAAGGGTAGGGGTCCCTGAGGACTCTTGTCTGTCGATGCTGATAGGGTCTCCGCAACTCCGAGTGCACTACGTTGTTGATGTTTTGCCGTAACTGTTACTGTCAGGGCCCTCTGCACGTGGATCTGCGTTGCAGGCGATCGAATATCCGCGTCAAGGGCGAAATCCTCATCTGGGATCGTAGAAGGGGTGAGTGCACCCAAGTCTTCAACTGGCAGAATAGGCGAGGACCGTCGACCGTAACCCTTTGCAAGCGGATCACGCCAAGATGAACTTGTCGTAGATGCTGGCTCTTCATGCGGATGAGGAATCGTAGCCTGAGTATTCGGAAATTGAGGAGACGTCTCACCCAAAGTAGGGCTTCCTGGCGTCCTCGAGAGAGCGGTCAAAGTATCTGACTTGTCGATCTGTGGCTTGCCGTCATTACGGTTCGGCCTCAATTCGAGATCAGCTGGCAATATCGGGAGCTCAACCATGGATCGTGATCGTCGCCTCGTGATACGGTCGCTTTCGCTCGGCGTTGGGATGTTTGCGTGTAGGACATTGGCAAATGCGTTTAGACGAGATAAGTCATAGTTGATATCCACCGGTGTGTCAAGCGTCTGTTTGAATCTCATGGAGCCACACGACAGTGATCGCTTGTGATGCTGCAGGTTTGGAGATCCTTCTGCTGGGAAGAGAGCACGATCGATGTTCGACTTTCTTGGTATCGGTCGTGGCCGATGGACCACAGACAATGTTCTTGCAGAATCTTCTCTCTTGTTCATTATCTCATTCGCGTTGCTTCTGGGAATGGCTACCAGTGGCGCTGATTTCGGAGGCTGATTCCGTATTGATTGATATGGGCGCGGCACTCTTGCGTCGACAGGCAAAGAGAAATTAACGACGGCCTCCCCTCCAGCTTTCGTGGGAGTTCGCACTTGCGATGGGATGAGAGTCGGACGAGGGAAGATTGAAAGGGCTGGCGAGGGCAACTGTCGAGGAGACCGTCGCCGGACTTCCTCCGTCCCAGGTGACAAGAAAGCCGTAGTAGCGGCCGTTGTAGGCTCCGAAGATAGAGAACTGTGTTGAGTTTCACCAAGTTTCGCAGTCTCGCGCCAACTCTCCTGGCTGGGTGCTGAAGTCCTGACGTTGGAGCTAGATCCAGAGCTCGACGTACTCAGCGATGCCTGGTGCAAGATATGTTGAGGACTTGATGGTCTCGTCGGGGCTGGGGAAGGCTGGATTCTGGGTAGAGGGAACAGTTGGCCTATCACGGGAACTCCGCCCATTCCAACGTTTGCTTGCCCAGCAGCTGGCATCGTAATCAATGGTAATTCTCTTTTCGTTTCCGCGTAAAGTGGTGAAGGTTTGGATGCTCCCGTGAAATCGGCGGTAGATGTTCTCGCGAACTCGTTATAACTCCTCGAATGATGGATCTCCGCACTGGTCATCTGTCGGGTGTTCATGTCGCGTGAAGTATCATGGTCGTCAACGTCCGTTGATTCTATGTGCTTTAAGTCGTCGGAAAACAGTCGATCTTGGAGCAAAGTGAGTATGCCTGCCAGGTTAGTTTGATCCACGACCGGATACTAGAGGACAAACTTGCCTATTAGTATCAATAGACCTACTGAAGGCACAGTTGTTCTAACAACTATAGACATGGGGTGAATGCTTAGCATCAATGGAGCACTAGTCTAAGCATGGTCAGTCATCAATCTGCTCATCCACTACTTTCTTGGACTTACTCCTGTCCATATGATCAAACCCAATACAACGAGAGCAACAGCTCGGGACTGTCTGGGGGTGATGGCTCCTCTTTGATTCTCCGAATAGACGCCTCGCGAGATAACTCTGATTAAAAGGAAAGCCACGAAAGCATTGTCGACAACTGAGACAGTAATCCCGACCGGTAGAATAGATGTTTGTGTCAGACAGACAGCATTCAGCTGTGGACGCTGAATCCCGACAAAAACTCCTCCAAGAATAAGTCGCAAAACGATAAATCCTTGCGTAACGCCTATCTCGGTGAGAGATGCAAGACTATGAGTGCTGAAGATCCATAATAGACTCTGCTGTATAGACACTCGTGCGAACTGATCAAATGTTGATGCAAACGTAACCATAATCTGACAACCCGGCATGGAGTTGATATTAAGTAAAAACGCGAAAAAATCGATTTGAGCCCACAGGGCTGAAGAAATAAGGAAAGCGATGAGGGCCAGCCTCGGAGCATTTCGAATGATCTTGGAAGTACGTTTATTTAGAAGAAAGGCACCGGCTATACCAGCGTGGGCGACTAGGCCACTGTTTTCATGTTAGTCAGTTCTTCATCGTGGCATGGGTAACTTACAAAGTAAAGGCCGCAATCAGGGCCTGACGGTGATTGTTAGTCATGAAAGCAACATTAGTATTATAGCGAATGTGTCGAAGAGTATGAGGCTAGGAAATTGGAAGTGAAAACGAATGAGATCTTGGATCAACCAAGTCGCATACTACTGCGAATACTTCAGCGGTATGTGAGATTAGAAGAGATTAATGGCGAAAAGGGGAAAGGAGAGATGGAACGAAATACGATACAGTGATGGGAGAGTCGCCAAAACCGTCAACAGATGGGGACAGTCCTTTGAAAGGCAGACTTGCACTTGCAACACTATATCATGCTGGGTTTCAGTCGAAGGTCTTGGGTCAAACTGGCTTTGTTCGAGTTCGCTCGCGTAGTCGCTTGTTTTGTGGCGCGCAATTCAACATGATTGGGTGAAATAGAAATATCACGGTGTTTCGTCAAGGCCCAATGTAGCATCTTCCGTTATGAAACTGGAGTCGTCGGAGATGGCGGCTGTTAGGGCAATAGTGAGACGAGGCTCCAGACTGACTCGGCGCTTGATACAAGCCGATCCACTGCTGAACTGTAACAGGCATGGGCAATAGCATACTGATGCTATGAGTAAGAGAGGCAAGGCGGCCTGTTGAACTACAACCGCGAGGAAATAAGTTATATCATGGATCAGACTTATTCGGAAACAGCTTCCAAGTTGGGGGTGAGACCGGTTTGTTGAAACATGGCGATGGAGGTTGATTTTGGCCGAGAGATGGCTGGTGAATATCAACAAAACATATTGACGGCGCGACGGTCATAAAAGTAATAAAAGAGAAAAGAAATAACTCTCGTCCTCTCGTGTTCAGATGAATCAACATGACATCCCATTATCTCTTCGGACAGTGACCGAGAGATGATATGGCGGGGCAAAGGGACGCCTGCTGTTGGTTAACGATGTCGCCGCCCAAGGCATGGCACAACTTGCAGGGTGACAGGCACCCTAGACTCTTGTGCATTCTACTGTAGGTGGTTGTAGTTTTGCGGATCAGGTCAACAGGAAAAGAGGGGATTCCAGGCTAGAATAAGGCCATTGCCGAGGATATAGTGTCGTAGTGATTATAGAAAATGAAGTCTTGGGAGAGATAACTGGGCATTAATACTTTAGATATTCTCTTTCCTGGTGGAGCATCACTTTTCTTCAACCCGAACACGCCCGAGTGATGACAAGGAAAAGAGGGGGCTTTGGGCTTTCTTTCCTAAACTGGACTAAAACACGGGCACTTGGATGCAGGCCGTTCCTACCCTACAAACTTCCCCGGATTTCTGGTAATAACCTTACCCAGCGGCTATCAACCTAATGTCTACAGGTATGGTTACGTCGATGTACATCCTTGCAGTGAGTAGACATACAGTATTGATGGTGCTCTGGCGAAACCAACAAACAGTTGCTAGTTATGTTTCTTGTGTTGCGTGTTGTCATTTATAGTAGTTGACGAAAAAGAAAGAAAAAGAAAAAGAAAAAAACATCGCTACTCTAATACCATTGATCTGAAATACCCATTAGAATATCTAACAGAAATATTATGAATGCAGCCACCGATGGTACAAAACGTGACAAAGGGAAAGGTTGTATAACGGCGAAATTGGACAATACCTCATGAGAGAATTGTTCCAAACCCCAAAGCTAACACCACTACAAGTCAAACTTTCAGAGCCTAAGTCTTGCAGTCATGGACGAATACCGATTTATCTTACCATCTCGGTGTATAGGGTAAATCATAACACAATACCAAACCCAACCTCAGCTGTTCTCCTATCAACTCGTTATGTCTGGCAGCAAACTGTTCCATAATGCCCAAAAAGCGACAAGTCTGCCCCTCTCCATTGTTCATACTTTGTAATCCCCGAACGGGAGGCCCCGTCATTTAAGAGTCACAGCCGGGCCGGTAGACTAGCCTCAGGCCCAGACGGGAAACTTGAGCATCAATTTCTACGAGTCATTTGGCCATTCGTCATCCACAATCGCCAAATCATACTCCATTTGGTTGAAAGTATGTGACACATCCTATCAAGCTCACAGCCAAGAATGATTCCAAACTAAAGCTCATCGTCAGGCGTCAAAATGGGAACTTAACCTCTTCTGCCTATACAAGACACCATACACAAATACAGCTCCGGGCATACGGGGTGCGGCATTACTAGATCCAAACTCCTGATCTGTGACTCGCCAATTGGGATTTACTCAATGATTAGATGCCACAGTTAGCCGCACCACCATTATGACTACTAGCCATACGTAGCCGAATATCTTGAAAGTATACTGCTTATGGCAGTGACATCGAAAGGCGTCCAATCGCTGTTGAACAGCTGGTATTCTTCGGGCAAAATACACCTCAAGACAGTCGGTCAAACGCGCCGAATAATTGCATGACATTACATCTCGGCTCCGATGCGACGACTCATCCTGGTTTAGCTGTGCCATCTCAAATGATGTACGAGTAACACGATGCAAATCCCAGTATAAGAGGACATGAACTGCCGCGATCAAAGGACCACACTCCTCACAATCAAGCCCATCCCCATCTTATCCAGCTCCAGAATCATTCACAATGGGTCGCTTTGATCTTGAATATCCCAAGGAGGCAATCAACACCGTCAAGCGTGAAAACGACCGCGGTGTCTATGCACTAAAGACAATTCACCACATTGTCAATACTTGCCAGATTCTTCATGTCTCTTTCAGCACACCCACTCAACCTTTTCCAGTTACTCTCCCATTGATCGGCCAGATGGGTTCTTTCGATCGACCTAGCGCTGATATCGGCGACCCTCTCGATCTCTATCTTCACGGATATGTGTCAAGCCGCATCATGAACCTGGGTCGTAGCGCTAGTGACGAGAAAGGCATGCCCGTCTGTGTCGCTGCATCCCATGTCGATGGCCTAGTTTTGGCATTGTCAACATTCTCCCACAGCTACAACTACCGTTCTACTGTGCTCTTCGGTCACGCCGTACTCGTAGAGGACGAGGAGGAGAGGCTGTATGCTATGGAGCTCATCACCAATAGTGTGGTGCCGGATCGTTGGCGGCACACACGTCTTCCGCCGACCAAGGCTGAGCTCAAAAGCACTGGCATACTGAAGGTCAAGATCGCTTCAGGAAGTGCAAAAATCAACACGGGTGGTCCTAGCGACGATAAGAAGGACATGGAAAACGACCCCATCAAGGACACAGTCTGGACAGGTGTGTTGCCTATTCACGCAACTATGGGTAAACCAGTGGCGGGTCCGTACAACAAGATCGAAGTTCCAGACTACATTGTCGAATTCTCGAAGGATTTTAACGCGGATAATCAACAGTATGCCTTTGATGCTGCCAAGGACCCCGAAAAATAGCGTTTCTAACAGATTTGACAATTCAAACGTCTATTATATGATACATCTAGGAATATATTACAGTTAACCAAACATCTAAGCATAAGGATACACCGATACAAAATATGTGTAATTAGACCATATACAGCATAGGTAGGCGTTTACCATTGCTCCCAGATCGTACCAGGCAGTACAGATCGCATGATCTTCCAGTGTCCAACTGCGCTGTCCTGGTGCCACTTGGTAACTTTGCTTGTGTCGTTCTTGTTGAGGACATCCGTAGCTTTATCCTCAAGAAAGACCTGCTCCTTAATCTCATACTTGGGCAACAACAATGCCTTCCGAACTTGGCTTCGAAGGAAATCCTTTTGCGAGGGGTTGCGGAAGGTGACCCCTCCAGGGGTTTTGCGGCAGAAGATGACCATGTTGGTGAAATCGCTTCCCCACTTCTCGACATTGGCCTCTTCGCGTGGGCTCTCGCGGAAAATTCTGCATGAGGGGAAAACCTTCTTGATGGTGCGGTAGATAAGCTGAGGGGTGGGAAGGCCAAAGTCACCCGCATAGTTCTGAAGAGGAGGATTAGCGCATGACATGAACTGATGATATTCATTACTTACAATTGCAATGACCCCATCGTCCTTTAGCAAGTCTCCAAGGCCCTGCAAAAATTCAAGTGTAAAGAGATCAACAGGCTCTGCACCACCAGTGAACACATCATGGACGATGTAGTCATACGTCATCGATTGATTCACCAGGTCAGCTGTATAAGAGACGGCATCAGCAATGACAGCAGGCTCGTTCTCTCGCAGATCAAAGTATTTTTGAGCAAACTCATGAACCACTGGGTCAATCTCAACGACGGTAGTATCAATGCCGTGCGAAACAAACGCAGAAGGGGTAGTACCGATGCCAAGGCCACTATATTATGTTAGTGAATTATGGCAAAGTAATCGAATGGAGACTTACATTACAAGGGCTCTAGCCTCGTTGTCAGGCAAGGGAGCTTTCCTCTCAACAAGACGTACGGCTTCGAGCATGACAAAAACACCGTAAATAGGCTCCGACACTCTTCGACCGTTGAGTTGAACCCACTGGCCTCCAAGAAGACTATGGTCACAGCGCATCACTCGATAACCTCTATCCAGGCTCTCGATGACTGACACATAGCCAGTCAGCGACTCGCGGCGATCCAAGAGTGTCCAATTCTGAGCTGCCAAGGTATCGTTGAGAGATCCAGTAGCCATGGGTGTCATAACGTGGGTGTTCAAGACCGCCGTGTGTAGCAGCGCAGGGATAGCCAAGACAAGATACTTGGATGGTGCCATAAGCGCATAGACAGCTCCCAAGACAAGTTCGATGCCAACACGGGTAAACACGAAGGTACTTCCAATGACACCCTGCAGCTTCTCCATGGACTGATTCTCAGCCAATCTAAACAGACCCCACGAGACAATGCCCGGCGCCGCATCTGCGACGAATTTCGGGAGTGCGCTCAGGTCAGCATTCTCAAGAACATCGGCCACGGAGGCTGCCGAAATGATGGCCAGGGGGAACAAGGTGAAACCCTCGATAATGAGAGGACCCCACCAAGAGCCAAGACGGTCAGTAAAGTTCCCGAGAAGAAACTGAATAGCTGGGATGTTGAGGGCGATAATTGGAAGAAGCTGAGAAGTCGAGAGAGGAAGGACCATACGAAGCATCAAGTTGCCAGCCCAGCCGATGAAGCAGGCCGCCTTGAGCGCAGTTGTGTGTGTGATCGCAGAGGGAATGGAGCCATAGATAGGAGATAGGTTGAGCTGTGACGCGCTCGACGCGACACCCAACAAACCGAGGAGCAAGAGAGTCTGAATATAAACAAGCGCCTGGCCCATGAATCGCTTCGTAAAAGTATCTTCCCTGGCCTTTGTCGCAAGTTTCTTGAGTTCCTTTTCAAACCGTTCCGGCGTGAAGGCTTCAGGCGCGCCAGTCGCCATGGCCGATTGGCCGACCTTTTTGGGAGCCATTATGAGATGAAAGGGCAATTGATAAAAATGAATATACAGGCAGAGTAGAGTAAGATATGATTGAGAAACAAAATCGACAAGAATGGTCTCATCCCACGATTCAAATGGCCTGCACTTGAAGCTCGTAGACGGTTGGTTGGTTCGAGGTGATGGATGTCAAGCTCAATTAAGGTTGACGTGGCGGAAAACCGTTTTCTTTCTTCATACCAGTTTGTGGCTGATGCAGTGGCTTGTTCCAATTGCGGGACCTCATGGGTAGGCTCTAAATTGACATGTCAGTGATACAACTGCCTACCTACCTAGGTATGTTCACACGCTGCTACTTATGGCGAGTTTCTCAACTATGAGTCTGAGCTGTTTACCACATGGTCTATTTAACACAAGTCCTTTCTTGCTTGCTCAATGTTACATTCGCCATCAGCACAGCCAATTCGGAGAATTGGCTCTGTCAACGACCCAATTACCGCGGCAATCCTCATACGGTTGTTTTGTTCATGAGACGCGTAGTGGAAGCATGAACTTGATTTAAGTCATGAGATTGAATTAACAACTCAATTTCTAGTGCTAACATTTCTCGTATTATGCATAATTCATAACCTTCCAATCCAGTCCAACTGATAATGCACATCTTGCTTCATGCAACTCTGAAATCTCGATGCTCGTATCTCCGGTATAATGCGCCCTTGTGCTATTCCGTCATGTCTCGAGCCCTTCCAGAGGGGCGCCGAAACCAAGGTATCATTCATCATCCAAGCCCAAATGATGAGAAAGAAAAATAATCATGACAAGGCCCAAAAAGATGACAGTATGCCGATGCCGATACCAACTCCTTAATCCTACCAAATCGCGATGCAGCAACGACAGAAACGCCTGAACGATGCAAGCCATGGTTACATTCTCCAAACCAACACCCTTGATCGTTCCTCAGCCATGGTAATTGTCTGAGCCCTGAAGCCCTCCTCTTATAAGCAAGTGTATCGTGTATTGAATATCTTTTCCTTATTCCTTACATCCGCGTAGTATAGTCTTCCATGTCGTCGTCACTGCTTTCTTCCTCCATATCGTCTTCATCGTCGTCGGTCCGTGGACTATACATAGCGCTCATTTCTGACGCACTGGGCCTGCTACCCAAGCTGTCAAGAATGCCACCGCTGAAAACGGGTGGCGCGGAAACCGAAAGGTCAGCATGACTGCCATTTCTACTCATGGAGGGCTTTTCCGGAAGCTGCTTAAGCAAGCCCGTTGAGATATCCAACATTGTCATGGCAAACTCAGTCAAGCCCTTACCTTCACCGGGCTTCGAGCTTACTGAGAGGGTCCATCTATACTCTCCCAAACGTCTTCGATACCAATCCGCTTCTTCGCGTCCGGGTGAGGTTGCCCAAAGAAGAGATCCGAATGTACCAATTAATGCGAAGTTAGTTTTGGAAGCGAAGTACCAAAACGAGCGCAAATGGTTCGGTCCAAGTCGGTTGACGAAGTCCATGGCAGAGATAAGACGTGCTTTGGCAGCACTGCGGCAGATGTGCTGCACGTATGAGTCGACGGAACTAGAGGGAGAAGCCAGTGACCGTATGATTCGTCGATGGAGCGTGATTTCGGCCGCAAAGTATGCTAGATGGAGATATCCAATACTCGACAGCCTGTTGGAGGCAGGGTTAAGAGAAGAGTAGGAAGAGTCGAGGCGAATTAGTTGGGGTAGACCTCCGTACCACTCCTTCAATTTGAGCTGAATAGGTTTTGCAAGCGACAATACTAGCTGTGTCCCCTGTTTTCCAGCATTTGTAACCGTGTTCATGGCTTGAAGGGTATAGAATGTGTCCAGAATTTCCGAAAGGATTTCCGAAAGTTGCACCACTCGAGTAAACAACACTCTTCCCTTCTCGATATCCAGCTTCTCATCTGGGTCGTTCTCATCCCATTCAACATCAGGAAAGTCGTTTGCTGTCAGCGGTTGAACACCCCAGTTGGTAGCAAAAATATGCGATGGTCGCCCGTGAACGAGGGCACCCCATTTGTCCTGCATGTAAAGTGCCCAAGCCAATCGTTTACGCAAGCCCTTCTCCCACGGTGGTATCTTCCAACCAGTACAATCCAGGTGTAACCCCAATTCATGACCGAGTGCGACAAGCTGGGCGGTGGGTGCCCACTGATCTCCCTCGGGCCTCTGGGAGAGAAGTAGACCGGCCTGAATTGTTGAGAGCTTCGGTCGGAAAGTGGCTTCGTCGAGAGTTGCACGAACGAGGCTTTCGAGCTCCCTGACATTGGGTCGTGGCAGCCCAGCCAGTTCTTCACTCTGATCCCACCAATTGATGGCAAGGATATACACAGCTGCCAGAAGTGGTGGTGAAAACTCTCTGTAAGATCTTTCATACTTTTCCATGAAGACATGTTTTTGGATGATAGGGAATCCTGGGTGAACCACTCGGAAGTATATGTCAATGAGACGTCTGCCATGGGGCGCCACGATGGACTCGACATGATCAGCGTCTTGCGTCACATGTTCATGTCCTGGAGTGCTGGAGTCAGGAAGCATCAAGAAAGTGTCGTGTTCGCTGACCTTGCGAAGAGTTCCTCTTGATAAGAGGCTTTCGTCGTGAGGATCAAAAGAGGAGAGGTTAATGAGCGAAGGTTCAAAGTCGGTGGTAGGACCAATGTACTGGCTATAACGATCATCTTGAAGGCCGAGCGTACGTTTAAGCATGGTCGGGCCGCCCACATTGGCCATCTCCTCCAGGAATGAACTGCTAGCGGCGGTGCTTGAAAGGCTGGAGTTATGGTTTCGTCGCCTAGATGCGAGACCCGGTGAACTGTACAAGGCCAATCATATGTCAGACAAAGGCATGCAAGGACAGACACGATTAAGGTGGAAGGTTATCAGAAAAAGGGAATGAATGAAGAAGGAAACGATAGACGCAAGGGAAATGCACGGGAAACGGTGCATCATTCAAGCCAGGATGAGTGTGGAGGGCTCACCGGCATGAGGATGGAGAAGGATATGGGTAATGGAGAATGAAATGGGGATATCGGATTGATCTGACCTTCTTTTCCCAATAATATCTTCACTAGCCTCACCATGAAGCTTCCTTTTTCGGGACTGGGGACTAGAAGAAAGGGAGCACTCGGAGCCCGCAGCTTGGCACTGGATGCAACCGTCGTCATCCTCGTTAAGGATGCAGTTGACGCGTGAGTACCGACATGATAGGCAAGGTGGGATGGAGGAGGCGTTGAAGGATGAACCCTCAACAGGTGCAGAGCTGGCAACTCCATGACCCATTTCGAGCCTATGAAAGCTGTCCTGGCGATAAGCAGATGGCTCTGGCCGAGGAGGTTTAGGAGCGATGGCGATAGGCGCCGTCCTCTGAACCGGGGCTGAGGACTGGGGAGACATGGTGGGAAAGTACGGAAGATCCAGAACAACGTATAGAATCCCAATACTGCAGCAGAGTAAAGCACCAACAGAGAGAGGGTGTGTTGCTGCCAGGGCACAACCTAGGGCTCGAATCGTGCTACACCAGAATACTTTACAGGCGCCCGTTGCCCTGCAATAAACGGGCGCAAGATGGTTGAGCCTCAGTGGCTCTTTGAGTTGTCAGCCTCCCGTCTCGGGGGTACAATGCAGCTGCGTCAGTACCAGTGCCGCGAGATTTCCGATATGGATGGTGGTGACGATAATAAGATAGTTTTTTCTGGGATGCGATAAAGCCCCACGGGGTTGACAGTGACGCAATGCGGTTAGAGCTACGACCACTGAGAAGCGAGATGATAGGTAGCGATAGCTAATAGAACCACGTTATCCAAATCGAGTTGAGTGAGTTGATTAGAGTCACACACACGATACGAGTCAATGGTTGGTGTGAGATAAGAATCTGGGGAAACGGAAGACGGGATGGGACGTGAGGCGAGTTGATGCAAGGAAGATGAAAAGAAGGAAAGGGAAAAAGATAAGAAAATGCCCGAGTGAACAAAGTGTGTAAGTGGTTGGCGAAGAAAGACGGGAACCAGCGCGAGAGAGGGCAAAGAGTGGGATCCAAGATGCTGGGATCCAATGTCAGGGACTTGCTGGGATGATGATGGGGATGGCGGGCGCAGATGGGCGCCGATGGAGTCGAGTCGGTCGACAACAAAAATTGACAATGACAGAAACGGACCAGGGATGTTTGGTTTATCTGATAAGGCTTTTGCAAGCGGGGAGAGGGTATTGACTAAGAGAACGATAATCAAGTTCAGAAATAACGAACTCGGTCCTTATTGTTGAGTCAGTTCTCCTCTCTTCCCTCCCTTGTCATTGTCTTGGAGTGCTGCCCTCTCCGTCACCAATTTTCTTTGCAACCAATATAAGTTGTATATAGGTCGCAGATGCGATAGCCCGGAAACTGTACGGCGATGATGCGGTGCGGTGCGACGCGACAAGCGACAGCCTAGACAGGCAGGTCAGAGCACGATAAAGTACTGGACTGTTGCAATACGTCCAGTCGAGATCGCAGGCAATCGCGATAACAGGCTGGCACAAAATAAATTTGATGACAATTTGCTTTGCTTTGCTTGCCTGGGTACGCCCGTTGTGAGCTGGCAACTGTGCTCTGGCTGGTTGATTTGGCGCTCACAGCCAAAATGTCTTGACTCTTGCAGGCGGGGATCAAAGCCTGGGGAACCGGGGATTAGAGTAGACAGGGCTTGGTTGGAATTGGATGCCAATGCAGGGCCAGGGTAGCGTCCTGGATCTCAATGCACCGTTACCCTTTGCTCTGTCCTGATTCGATCCAATATCGACTTCTCTGCGTGGAGAAGAGATAATCCGGACAAGCTGTTGTGCAAACAACTGATATTGATAACAACGATAAGAAACGCAAAGGTTAGTGGTAGAGGGGAGAACTGAACCTGTAAGGTGACTGCGAGATAAGCTAACAGGCCTATTAGATTCGACGTCATCAATGAAAAAAAGACCGACTGGGCCAGAATCAGCTACCTAGTCGCCCAACGGTGGCACGATCGCCGGTTTCGCAACCGCGAGCAACGTATTTTTATATAAAAGTATAATCACGAGAGGTGATAGCCGTTGCCTGAATTATGTTTTTTTGTGGCTGGGCAGTACCCGACCGAGGTTGACAGCGGAGGGACGAACAAGAAGAAGGAAAAGATAGAGAAACCAAGAAAAATAATTAGCAGAGCTGCTGCTAGTGTACTAATCATGGAAGGTTTTTTGGAGAAGAGACCTGAAGAAAATGCAACCAAAAAGACAGGCATGTGAGAAAGAGTACGTCCAGAGTGATGGTATTCCCCGCAAGGCCAAAAGTACCTGACCAGGACTTCACCCATCAAAGGGTCCCGTTCTCCAGGTCCAATCCCCAAGTTCCCCTCTGTCAACTTCGGGATAAGCCTTGTTAATTGGTGTCTAAGAGGCGTCACCCCAAAGTCGAAGACCTCGGAGCATGTGCCGAATGAGGAATCTCGAACTTGGGGAATATGGTCCAGGAAGGGAGGTACTGACTTTCAGTATGAATATTCGTATCTCAACACCAACAAAATGGCAACGCAACATCTGGGGACATTCGTGTTTCTGCCCAGGTTGTCATACCCTCAACTTGAGTGGCTCTTTGCTTGTCCTTGCACGCAAATATACTAGGGGCGTAGTATTCAATGACTCAACACAGTGAAACATCAAACCTCAAGCTCTCTCATGAAAAGATATCCACCTGCGGCAAATCGTATCCTCAATGTCAAGCCGCTTCCCATTCCCGGTCTCTCAAGAGAGACACCTCAGCGGGAACACGGCCCTGCCTGAATCATGGCCAATGCTGAGCCGTACATGGCCCTAGTCATGTAGACGAGGACCAGCATGCGCAATGGGGGATTTTCTCGGCAGCGGCGTCGCTGATGAATGCCCAGACAAAGACCAGCTCACTTTTCCTGGGCTGAAGGAAAGAATTGGGCCACATCATGACAAACCCGGGGGTCCAGAGTCTAAAGTCCGGGTTTGGTGTTGTGCATTGTACTTCCAAGCGAGTGAGGATAGAGACCGCGAAGTTGAATGGATGAGCAAGCTTATCTCTAGAAAAGCAAAGGAGATAGAAATACATAATGGGAAAAGATAAGTTAAGTCAAGAAAAGAGGAGCCCCCAGCCTTCAGAGACATTTCTGCACAACCACAGATGCCAGCTTTGAACACCATCTCGAGAAGAAACCTTAAGCTCGGAAAGTACAGTATACTAGAAATCACTATGCAAACATGTGCAGAGATTAAGTATCCCATACCAGCTGACCACGGGCGGCCCTCTGAGCCCATTACCAAATGGAAAGCTACGTGTGAGCTTGTCTTGCCTCATACTGCATGGTCCGGCAGTTGTTTTAACGTAATGGCTCATCCGGGGTTGATGTACCACCGCGGTCAAACAAGATGTCTTTACCCTCTCACTTCATTTTGTTCGCGGCTAAAATAGCCTTTTCATTTCATTGGTAAAACCCCCGAGGTTCCTTACTGTTGGATTTGCTTGTCGTGATATACCTCAGCTCTCAAAACACCGCAAATCTCCCCTATCTGGCCATCTGCTCACTTTTGACACCACCGGCTCTATAACTCGCTATCCGACCCAGTGCTTTAACTGGCTACTACTTCTACTACTCCGAATTACTCCGATGCTCGGCCCACGACGTAAACTCGGTGAACCGTTTGCCAAAATAAACCTGTCATCAGTCGGTTATCTCTCGTTGCCAAGGACGATTTTTTCGTCCTCTTTGATGATAGGGAGCTGTTCCTAGAATAAAAACACACTAGTCATATGGTCCCCAGTTTCATTCCACCAGACCTTGACATAAGTTTTGGAGAGACGTTGAGATGCGCCCCGCACACGACAGCTTCGTCTAAGATCTATCAACTCATCATTATCGATATATAACTTCAGATCCCTTGGGCTCGGAACAAATACACTTTCTATGATTGGTCCATAGAAAAGCCCGATCCGAACACGTCCCTTGTCCTGTCCCTGATCTTGGCTCAATAGACCAAGACAGACTCGACCCATGTACCGTGGGGGGTACAGGGGAACGCTGCCGGTCTTGTCCCGGCCTATCGCTACCATGCACGGACCAATTCACCGAGATCCATCTGCCATCAAACTTATAGATTCTAGAGCGAGTGATATTCTGAAGTACGAGAGCGTCATTCTTGGGTCTGGAGGAGCTTGCGACATGGGTGCAGCTGTGGCTCTGTTGATGGGATGCAGGTGACATGTACGGCCGGCTATACTATGTGACCCGCTAGCGATACAGGCCGAGAACGGCCCAAACCCTCCGTCCAGTTCGAGGCTCTGCTACGACCTGGCAACCTCCATTGATGTCATGCTGGGAAATATTGAGTCAAAGCTCAGCGTTAAAGTATGTACTGTACCCTCAATGTTTTGCCACGTGAGTGTGGAGACGATTAGCGATAACGTTGTCGCCTCGTGCATAACTCTTTTGGGCTTTCAGTCTCGTGTCCAAACCATGACTCTCTCTTCATAGTACTCAGTGGGTTCGTCTGAGCCACGTGCTGGGAGCATCATGTTGAGCTCTTCCCGAATCTGAAACCCGAGTTTTTGGTAAAATGAGACCGCGTTCATGGTAGCCTCGAGAATGGCTGGCACATTCTCCTTGGACGCCTCAGCTTGCACTCGGCCAAGCAAAGTAGACGCAGCCCCTCGGCCATTAAATTTTGGATCTGTGCATAAGTATGTCACGTCTGAGAGATGTTAGTGCTGAGTGACATAGAGCTACCGAACTTCGCCCATAAAACCCAAGTCCATATATAGCGGTCAGGGCTTGCGCTCGTCAACCCAACCGCAACTCAGCTGCAGATAACTTACGGTAATAAGTTTTGTCGCCTAAGACCTTTTCTCTCTTGCTCTTAGTGAGATCTGCGTATGGGCCAAGGTATTGACGACCGCAGAAGTCGGGAAACTCATCATCGTCGGATTCTGCATCATCCTTCTGTTGCAGCTGTTGCCGCTGAATATTCCATTTAACGAAACTCGCTATTTTCCTGGTCTCTAGGTCGCGTGCAACAAGAATGCCCTTGTCAACGCCATTGACATGATTCATAGTATCTCTGAACAGCCAGCCGCGGAAGAAATCTTTGCTTTCAGGAGTAGGGAATTGTGCGTGCATCAACAAGTTAATGTCCATGGCGGCAAAGAAGGTGTCGACTACACCAAGGGCCTCTTTCTCCGAAGGAACGAAGATTTCGAATGGCATCTTTACAATATGACGTTGAAGTTGAGGAGGGCTAGGGTCACGTAAGTAGAAAGTTGTGAAGTTGAAATTGGCCAACCAGAAGCATCACGATATCAAATTTATGGCCTAGACCTGGGCCACGTGACAGTCTAGAAGTCAAGTCGTTCTATCTTGAAATTTAGAGGTCTCAAATTAATTAAATAGCAACATACTATTTCTGCAAGAACCTTCTAATGCGTCGGTTGTATTATTGTTTGGCTTCATTCGCTGAAGGATGATATTCGGCGCTGCCCAACGCCCACACAGGCATCCAGGTAAAACTGTATCCACGATTGCACGTCCGATATCCCGGTCGTTTCTGCTCTAGTATTAATATCTTGGAATTAATAAGTGGTAACAGAAATATACTAAGGCATAGAAAGCATTTAACGTGTGGCAAGGCCCCTGGTAGATTTTCACGGCGGTTTGTGGCTTGGCCAGCATGTACTGACTGCCAAGTAGAATGGAAATCAATGGTACTCTCACAATTTTCGTTCTATTTTTCTGATACTGGGAAGTCTTTGGGGTATAAGAAGTCTTCGGTTTCCCATCGAAACACTGTTTGCGAATTTCATAGTTGGACGCGGTACGTTCAACGCGGGTTGAAAGAACTGCTAATTACCACTATCTTATCCACGATATCATTAGTCGATATCCGGTACTACCTAATTTGTTCTACTAGGGCCGGTGATTGTTATGAGGAATAACGATTGCGGCATCTTATTGATTTATATGAAGAAGTGGTCCCTCATTTAGAGGGAGGGTGGACAACGCGTTCACAGCCTCGACTATGGCCGTCCACATCTGAACTTTAACCTCATAGGGGCGGTAGCTTGGATTCTTCAGTAACTTAAAACCTTCATGAGAATAGGCTATGTGTTTTGAAATTCCTGCAGGCATCGTTTGAGGGGCTGCTCTCATTCTCATGACTATATCTAATAGACCTGCTAGGCTTCCAGCACCAGAGTCTTCTTTTCGTACATATTTGGAAGGTTATATGCTTGAACCTGAAAATAAGGAATTGTCTTGGAGTGGTATTGTTGCCTAATATGAGCTGAAAATCCCTTCGACCATCGATTTACGACAGGCAATCCTCACAGTTGCTTCAGTATCAGAAGTTGATTCGATCTATCGCAAAGAACTTTAGACATTACTTGATTGACATCACTTGTCTTTCCTTGACTAATAAACTTATTAGCTTATGCAAACCTTTGATTAAGCATGTCATGGCAGTTAGCATGAGTTGCCCAAGTCGAAGAATCAGCCAGACAAGCTCTGGCTTATCCATGTATTAAACACTGACGCAACTGTTGGATACAAAGCGTTTTAGCAATTTGATTTCACTCAAGGAGGACTCTGGATAACCGCTTTACGGGTTGTTTGGCAACCACGTCACATAGAGCAGAGAAGGCCGCAACCAAGGATTGACTTATCGAATCACCATGTCAGGAACAAAGATGGGAACACCTGTATAGCTTCGTCTTGAGGGAGGGGTGAAGCAAGCAGTTGATATTCTTCTAGTTTCTCATATGAAAGATGGAAAGGGATGAGCTACTTGTTTACATCAATCCAAGTCTCGAACTTGCAGCCCCTGGAAGTTCTGGAAGTTCGGACATATCTCGTTATAGATCATCGCACCACTTCGCATGCTCATACAACTTGGCACTGGAGGGAGCAAAGGTTTTTCGAAATTTTTGGGCAACTGCGGGAAAGTGTTACTCACAAAGCACGCCAGACTTATCATACGCCAATCAATTGGGTAAATTTATACAGCTTGCGACATCACGTCACGCGGATAGAACGGTTTTAAAGCATACAAGACAAAGTGGCCGCTATTTGGCAACTATAGACCTAGTCTAGCGAAAAAATATACTCATGACTCCCCGAGTCTGCCAGGGATTAAAATTACTTAAAAGAATTTGTGCGGTTTGCTAGTGGTCCCTTATGATAAGCCACGGTCGAGCATGTTAGCCCTCCAATGGCAGATATGATAAAATGAAACGCCGATGATGACCGGGTATTTAGACAGGGGGGTTGAAAGAAGGAAGCTTGTTGGCACAAGCGTTGACGGCCTTGAGAGCCTTGGCGTTGGTGAGGGCAACAGCCTTAGCAGGCTGGGTACGAGGAGTACCGTAGACAGGGAGATCATCCTCGGTGGCAGGAGGTGTGTAAGCAACATCGTCGAGGCTGAGCTTCAGGCTGGGGACGGTGCTGATATCGATCTTGGAGCCGTCAAGCTTGACAATCTCAACCTGGAGGCCGCTGTTGACGGCATCGGCAACCTTGGTGGGAGAGCAGGCACCAAGAAGCTGAGGGGTATCAGCAGCTTGGTCAGCAGAGAAAGAACCGTGGACGATACCCTCAGCAGGCTGTCGCATAACAACGAGACCACCAACGAGCTTTCCAGAAACATAAACGTTGACCTGGGCAGGTCGCTCAACCTCAGTAACATCGAGCTGGACGTTAGCGAAGTAACGGGTAGTCTTGCCATCAGCGCGCTCCTCGATATCACGACGGCGGGAAGAACCGCTGCCATAGAGACGGTTGATGGTGCTTCGGGCAGAGCTGGAGAGCTGGCTGGCAGACATACGCCAGTACTCGAGTCCAGCATAGGTATAACCGAAACCCTTGATGCTCTTAACGGTGTCAGAGGTGTGGAAGTTGCCCTTGGATCGGTAGAAGGGGTTGAGAGGAGAGCTGGGAGTGATGCGGGTGCCCTGGGGAGTAGAGTATCGGGCACCACCAGAGTAAGAACCAGTGAAGGTAGACTGGCTAGGGTGCATGGCCTGCCAGTAAGCCCAGAGACGGTCGACATTGGCGTGGTGCAGCCAGAAGATGGGGTCGAAGCCAGAGAATTCGGTGGCAAGGAACTGACCGGCACAGGAAGCATCCCAGTGAATGGCGTTGTGGATCTGCTCGAGAGAAGCACCATTGGCACCGGTAGAAGCGAACTGGTTGAAGGTGGTGGGTCGAGTCATGACATCGTAGACCCATTGCTTGTAAGGTCGCTGGCTCAGGAGTCGGTTGGCACTTGAAGGGAAGCTATCGGGAGCAGGGCAGTGGTAGATGCGAACGCGATCCTCGTCGTCCCATTGTCCGTACTTGCCATTGAGGGCATCCTTGGGGAACGTGTAAGTGTAAAGAGGGTTCTTCATGTTAATTGTCTTCAGCCCGCTGCCGTTGGGAACCTGGACTTTGACATTCTGCTGGGTGAGGATATTGGGGATGCCGTCGAGGGCCCAATCCCAGTAAGCGGCTCGCAGATTGTTGGCTGCATCAACGTACTGCTTGCGGTACTTGGAAGGGTAGAGGTTGGCCAGGCGCTTGGCATGCTCAACAAGGATCTGCTCGTAGAGCAGGACATATGGACGGTGCCACGTCAAGAAAATGCTCTCGCCATGAGGGCAGTATCCGGGCCAGCCATTGCCGCTTCGGCCACCACCACCGTTCCACTGGATGAAGGGCTTTCCGTGAATACCACCAACCTGGAAGTAGGACTTCCAGTCAGTCTCCTTGGCATCGTACATGGAGCGGACAGCTCGCATGTAAAGGTCCCTGATGGTAGAAATTAACATTGGTAAGGTTAGCAACCACACAGCAGACTCACCAGGCGGGGCCGCCAGCCTTCTGCATGTCATTGATGTTCTTTCGAGCAGGAACAGCAGCTCCACCAGTGACTGGGACACCAGTGACGAAGATGTTCTGCTGCTGGGCCTCGACGGGGTTGACACCGCCAACAACCGCAAGAGCGGCAACTAGGAACTTGCCCAGCATGATGATTGTCCTGTAAGGTAAAACGAATGTATTCGAACAGAAGTCGTGCGTCAATGTACGACTTTGCTTGCTCAAGAAAAAGGACAGGACCGAAGAGACAAGCGGTTAAGAGTGTGGGAAATCGTCCGAGATATAGTCAACCAGGGGAGCCATGGCCACGGCAACAAGACGGGGGTGTGGAGAGAGAGCTGATGGCCATGGCCATGGGAATAGGTCATGATCCCTTCTCCGCATTCAAATCCCCGTCCCAGCTGTCAATCATCGTCAAAGGGGTTCGTAACGTCCCTCATAGTGGCTCTAGATGACAAGGGGGAGGGGGTGCGCAGGTAGGGCAAAGATCGATATTTCATGGGATGTGTCCACAGACGAAGAGTTGGAAGTTGTGAGGAACCAGGAGCCAGTAGAAAGGTGTGGGTGAAATGGGATATGACCCATGCACATGGGCAAGCCAGGGCCATGTGTAAGGTATCTTGCCCTTTCATGGGCTTTTCTGTCGGGTGCTTAGCAGCTTGTTCGCTCGTAACGCCACATTGGATCAATGTCTGAGTCCCTGAAGATCAAGCTTGCAAATTGTCTACGCGTAAATTGCCCAAGCACTAGTCAAGACGTCAACAAGGAGAGGCAGGTAATCACATTGCGCGGTCCGTTACTCGTGATGGAAACTTGCCCTTCCTATGAGTATGTCGTATTGATCGTCGTGAAAAGACCAGAATAGCAGGGGAGAAGATCCAGACCAGACCAGCCGAGCGGTACCTGGACCACAGCCCTTCTTCTGGACTCCTTCAGTGATTGGAAAAGCTGGGAGTTGGATATGGGTTGTTGTGCCTGGTGAGTGGGCCCTACAGGGGAAGGTGGTGGAGGGTCTGTCGCTCCGCTGAGCGGCACGACACAATGAGACAAAAGACAAAGGGATTCTTGTCGTTAGCAGGCTGGCAGGTACTTCGCTCTGACACGTTGTAAAGGTGAGATACCGAGGTACCGAATGTAAATTGCAATCCCATACAAGATGTAGCGTAGCGCCCAATCGAAATCCCTTGCGCGCTTAGAGCCAGTACCTGAACTTCTAACATGACCTGCATGTCTAAAAATTGGTGCGCTATGTCGATGAATGATGGGAGGATTGGACGTGAAGAACCACGAACGGAGATGAATTGTTTCCTGAAAGAGCTGAGCTTGGCAATTGCAGTTCCTAGACGCCCAGTCAATGAGGCCATCATGGTAGCCACAACTACAGTACAACCACGGTTAATTCCTAGCCTACCGCTAAACTGTCAACAACGTAGCATTCAGGGACACAAATTAAACGGATGCCAAGGTTGATCGATTTCAGTGAAGCCGCCCCTCCCTAGCGCTCTTCACTCCTCGCTGGCAGTGGAGGTTAGGTGCAGGCCGGCAGCCGGCACCACGAGCACACCCAGGTCGTGGCATGACATTCGGTGGGTGCTAAAAAAGGATCACCAGCGCGAGGCGCTCTGACATAACAACCTATCGCAGGTGCAGCTGAAGTTGCGTTTGAGGTTGATGATTGGCACCAGGGGCATCAGCCGCTTTCCGGGAACAACTCACGATGCGTCAAACCTACGTCAAGCACTATTGATTATTATCTCCTAAGGCTCTTATGGAACCGGGCAACCAACCAATTAAGAGACTTTCACTAAGTGATTTGTTGTGAGTATAAGGCCAGTTTTGCTCTTTAGCTCACCTCAGACCCACAAGCATAACGGAGCCTTAAGAAATTCCGAGCAATTGCACCTGAGCCCCTGAACTTTTGTCAGTGGAGCAGCTAGAGAAGAAGGCTAGACACCCCGGATCTAGACGGAGCTGCCGATTCGATCGGTCCAGAGACGAGAGTGTACCATAGCAGCAGTAGGGAATAATCGGCTCAGTTATACGAGGCGCTCATCTGTGGTTGTGTAGGTATACGATACGATGTGGTATACCTGATACACGATGCTGGTGCGCTCAAAGAAGGAAACAAACAGACAGACAAAATAACTCTTTGGTCAGATCAATGCAAACGCAACAAGCCCTCCTGCCTCTTCAGGTCATCTTGTCGAGCTGAGGCAATCCTTTTACTCCATAATTGGCCTCTTGTTGCACATTGATGAAAAGCCCTTTTGGCCTTTTTTTAGCATCATGACGGATTAATTACGGTCTTGGTCCTCGTGGTTCGTTCTCACCGTTTAAGCTAACCCCAATCTCCCTTAAGCGGCCTCTGGTAAGATGCGAGCCTTGGGAATCCACCCAGTCATGAAACAGCCACCCGCTCGATTTGTGCATTATTCCTTGCCCCTAGACTCGCAATAGTCTAGATAGCTGAAGGAACTAGTAACTAGTCTTTGTACTGGCCAAGGGGCGAAGGCGACAGCCTTTGTCCTTACCAGAGCCGTGGGCCGTTGTCCGCGAAGCCATGTCTCAATAAGGGGCAAATTTGCACTGAGGGAGAAATAAAATCATTGCTGCTTCTAGCTTGTCTCTAGCTTGTTGGGTCACTGCGCGTGATTCCGCTTCTTTTGGGTCCATTCTATCAGAACTAGATTATGCTACCGTAGGATTGGAATCGACTCTCCTCCAGCCATCTATAGCTAATAACTTGGCAGTGCTGCATATTTTACTGTTTCCCTATACTAACAACCATAAAAAGATGGTGTTCTACCGTAAGCCTCCATGCATGGATCACATCCTCAACCACTTATGTCGTGACAAGCCCGCATCAACAAACAACATGCATTTAGTCGCAGCCAATCCCGTATTTCTATATGTCTGTAAGCATCCGTCTTATGTAACTTGATGCATTCATGGCTGGGACTATCCTGCTATTAAGCTTGAAAACCTCGTGTTAACCTACCCCCCGCCGATGAGGTATGGCCCACCTACATGAGGCTTCGATCCATCAACTTGCCGATACGAGCCCTACAGGCATGTCGAGATGCTGATGCCAAATTGGGCTGATCAGATCAGAGTTTGAGCCGTTTCCTAGGCGTTGGCCTCATGCCTCCCCGCATCGTAACGGACGAATTCAAAGCCGATACCGTTGTCAGATTTAGGTGTTTTTGTGGCAATAACCTCAATGGCTTTATGGCAGTTGATGAGGTCGTTAAAGCCTCCATCAATCACGTGATATTGACAGGAGGCTCTTGTGAGCAGCAATCTACAGTTCTTGTGCCAGGTGGAAGAGTGTATTCGACACTTGATAGAGATCTGACTGAAAGTTATTCTTTAGCTTATTGTCAAAAAAACTTATAGACACAACCTCTATAAGTCACGGCGCGGCTGACGGGTAAACTAGCCACCCATAAGATCCAATCTGATGATGTGATGAATGAGGGGAACCCATGCAAGCATCGATCACATCTGAGCTGGACGTGCCAAGGACGAGCAAGAGCAGTGCTTATGGCTGGTTTATTTACATCCCTTAGGAAGCCGTTAAGCAGATATACCGTACTTAAGTAGAATCTGCTCCATTATTAATCAGTTGCTAATTCAATTTGTCGTAAGCACTCATGGCAAGGAGAGGATTTAGTGAGAATAGAGGTATCAATTCTGCAAGCTGCAGTATCAGCAGTACTTCGAAGCCTTGTTGCTAGATTTAGCTGCTATAAAAAAGCACCCCTGATGCTACAAGTTTGATTTGCTGACTTCCCTACTGGTACACTTTATCTACCCGAGGGCCTGCTAAGGGATGCAGTAACCATTTACTATTTCCAGTGTGTGTCTGCCAACAAATCCAATAATTCACCACTAGTCCCTTGACAAACTTGGCAAAAGATCAACTCGTTATAGACAAGGTTGTTGTCTTGAGCTTTGCCTAGGGTGATACACTCTTATCGATGGATCGAGATTCTATCTTCGCTTTTACAAGAATTCTTTTGCTCCATGCTCCAGTTCAATCGCTGATCTCTCCAACGGTCCGGGTCTCTGTCGCCAATGTTTTGTCATGACTGATTTCCAATCTGGGACTGAAACACGGTGGGATCGTCATGCTATTTGCCAAAAGGGGTGTTTCTGAGTTCTTGCAGATCATCTTGGCAATGAAAGGTTGCCAGGAACATGGTTGATCCATGTAGGTGAAATATGGCTACTCTTTACCAACACCATCGAATTACTAACAACCACGGAGGATAAATTCAAGACAGTCTTGCACGTCGGCCATTGTCACAAACACAATGGCTCATGCTTTTTTCACGGAATGTCTTAATGAATGAGTAAACAAATGTACAGGATCACTTTTATGGTGCAACGCTAAAAGCAGTTATCGGACAATGCCACGCCTTGTGTACCATCCATCGTATCAATACGATGCTGATCACGTCCGCTTCAGCTCCCGGCTCATGCAGGTCCCAAGATATACACTTTGAACTCTGTTTGAAACCATCGTAGGATCCTCTTGTGTCTACTCTGGTCCACTCAGGAAAAGAACACGACACGGTACCAAGTCTGCAAGTGTATCGTGCTATCAAAGCTCCCTCCCCAAGCCAGGTTGGGAGATATTCATTCTCCACTTCTTTCGCTTTGGTTTGACACCCATGGTCGGCCCTTCATGATCGCCGTCTCAGACTTAGAGTATCTCCGGGCTTAAAGTGATCTCTCCAACATCACAAGGTCTCGAAATCCTTCACTCCACCGCCTTACTTGCTCTGTGTCTGGTCGCGGCAGTGGACTTCGTGCAAAGCCACCGTAACCCATCCAAGCTTGTAGTCCAGCCTTGACACCAACCACACCGCCCTGAATCGCCGTCCAGTCGCCCTGTGAGATAACTTCCTGCACTTCTTGCGCTTCGGAAACATTGCCTTGCACGTAGAGCTCCATGGTCTCGATGCATGCCCTTGGGGCAATGTTGGCCAAGCCTGCCAGGATGCCGTGACCACCTCCGGCCAGAGAAGGGATCAGAAAGTCGGCGGAACCTGCAAGGACCAGGAACTCAGGATTCCTTGAATTGCATCTTGGAAGCTTGCGGGTTCCCGCAGCTACCCTGTTGAGTTTTCCCGTGTTGCCACATGTCAGCTTGACGCCGACAATATTTGGATGTCGTGCAAGAGTAACGATTAGATCCGATGACATATCCATACCGCCCACTGCACCAGGAAAGTTGTAGATGATGATCGGAATTGGAGACTTGTCTGCGACTCTTGTGAAATACTCCAGGATGGTTTCCGAGGCTGGGGCAAACAACGTGGCATAGTAGGACGGAGGTAAGACGAGCGCATAGTCGCCGCCAGCCTCCCAAGCCTCATGGCAGTATTGAATGGTCTCGCGCGTGCTCTGACTTCCACATCCCACTATCACGGGCACATGCGAGAAGCCGCCGTCATTGAGAGCGGCTCTTGTAGTGGCGGTGACCAGCTGCCGTTCCGAGTGGGCGAGATGAACGGCCTCTCCGTTGGAACCCTGTGTTGCAAGGCCAGTTACACCAGCCTGTGCAAGTCTCACAGCATGAGCGGCAATTGCAGCGGTGTCGACATCTTCTGTATCTGGATCGAAGAAACACAGGGTTGGGACATAGACGCCAGGTTTTAGAGGGCGTGTTGTATGTTGCACTTCATGCAAGTGATCATCTGCAGAAGCGCTTGACGAAAAATCAGATATGAAGCTGCGGTTGCCATTTCCTGCGTGCCATCGGTTGTGCTTATATAAGTGATTACTGAAAGACCCTGCTGGTGAGGGAGCATCACTATGAGGAGGCATGGTATAGGTTGGCACTGCCTGGACTATCTGGAAGTTTGCACAAGATCAATGATAAAGGTAACCGATGAGATTTATCGGTGTGTAACGACGGTAGTATATGCTCTTGTGTGGGTTTACAGTCGAGTGAAAACTGGCTTTTATATGCTCTGTTGGGTGTCACCATCCTTCAACACTCATCCATATATGGCGGCCTAAAGACTCTCCAGTCACGAAGATGCAAGTTGATCACTCACAACTTCTCGTTACTTCACGGCGGGGCCATAATAAGTCAAATGATACATTTCATCGACTCCGAGAGGATGATTGAACCGGTCAGAGAAATGGGCAGCTCAAAGATTGGTAGACTCGAATAAATACTCCGCTTGTATGCATCTTGTTTTGAGGGGAAATGCTCACGGGAGTCGCTTCTTGGGGTTATTCCTGCAGAAAATCCGGGGTTGACGATACTATAATTCAGGTTCTAAAAGCCGCTTGATGAGTCTGGAACGTGGGGGCTCATTCATTTGCGGCCAGTCAACGTTCCATTGGGACCATGTGTATAGAGTACTCAAAGACTTGAGAGGGAATACAGTGTTTGTGGGAAAGTTTAGAGAAATGAAAGGATCATGGCATGGGTGCTGCGCCTCGACAGCGTATCATCCAAGGGAATAATCCGGCGAATCTAACTAGAATCAGCCGGCTTTTGCATCGCTATTTCGAATCCATGCCATTGGCCGCAATGAAAAGTAATGGTGTTTTATAGGACTTTATGGAGAAGAAATGCTTGAACGGTTTCAATTCTGGATCAAAGACTTGAGGGGCTAGATGATATTTTACCAGCCTGGAAGTCATCGTGATACCTGATATTACCTCACCAGTGACAGCTGTTTGTGTAACCATCCTAAGCATCGTGGCATGTCTTTCCATCAACCACGTTGGTTTGTATGGGCCTCATTCTTTACTCAAGTGAATTCAGCTGTCAGCTTTGATGACTCCTGATGTGCCAGGTTTCCGCAACAGAGCAAGTTTATTCAATATAAGGTCATCACAGCGACTGAAACATTGTGTCACAAGTGCCATTTCTAGCCATTGTCATTCAACTGCCATTATCCGAATGATAATAAGCGAACGAGGCCAGATATGCATAATTCACCAAGGTGTCATGCATGTCAATGACTGAAAAGCCTACTACTTCCCTGAACCTAGCTGAGGGCCGCTGCTTACCCTGCAGTGACATGTATCGTCCAGGTGCTAGAATGAAAAAAGAAGATCGTACGAAACTAATAAAATACCGGTCCCAGCACAGTATCATTGTCCATTGGTGAGCACTGGGAGTGCGATTAACAATAATAACCAATTTTGATGTGCGATGGTTAGCTGAACCTCAAGAGATTGTATGATGCCATACTTTGAAACTGATAATATAACGCACTCTAATGCTTCACCAACCAAAATTTGACCAAGTTATATAACTCTCCTCCAAACGCAGGAACTGAAGAAGGCTCGCTTGTTCTTAAGTCAGTCAAGCACCGTTGTCAACGCTTCCTGCTTCTCCTCGTAATATATGAAATACGTTCGAGTGGGTAGGCTGTGCTAATGTCGAGACAATTGAGGATAATACATGACATGTCGTGGACGTCGTGCCTTTAGACCGAGCAAGCGCATAAGCCTCAGTCAAAAATGGGAAGTTTATGGTATCATCATCGTCACCCGAGTTGATACAATGAATAAGATCTGCCTTGATTCAAGCGATATCGACATAACTCTGACCGAAATCGTTCATTCGTAATCATGCCCGAAGCATCTGCCATAACGCCAAAAGGAAAAAAGAAACCACAGCCTCATACTCGCCAGTACGCCATATAAGTGCATAAGGGAAAAAGAGATGAACATTTTATACAATAACCAAGTCATCATCGTCGTCGTCGAGCGTGACCTGTGGTCCGTGGAGCTCGTCCCCTAGACTCTCCCTCCCAGCTTCACGGATACCTTTATCTGTCACAAAGCGAGTCTTTTTCCGTACTGGCGGTTGTTCATCCTTGCGTAACTTTTCTCCCTCCTTCATTTTTGCGAGCTTATCCTTTAAATTGCTCCCCCAGCCAAAGGCTGTCGGGCCGCTATTTGCGACTGAACCGGCTTGTGAGCCAGCTTGAGAGCTGTCAGGACGTTTTCGTTTTATAGGGCTCAGATGAATGGCCGAATCCTTCCCCAATAAGCCCAGTGACTTTGCGTCTGGCCTGCTAACCTCCTCTGATGCACGTGCAGAGCTCGAAGACTGGGTAGAAGTACCCACGGCAGGAAGTGCTGCAGTCCTTGAACCAGCCTGACGCATGTAATCCCTTCCAGCTGCGTTGCCAACTTGACCGAGCTTCTTCATCATTTCTCGCTCTTTCTCTTTTGCCTCCAAATCTCTCTTCAGGAATCCAGCTCTCTCCTTTCGATCATTCGGTGTTCTGTCCTTGCCATCAATCAGGTCTGCTGCACTCATGGAGCGTGAAGCGAACCAATGCGTTTTTGTTTCCCAGTCATATTGCCTAGATGACTCTTTTTTCTTTTCAACGCCCCAGCCATATACTTCTCTAGAGTTATTCTTCCTGGCGCCGAAACTGCTTCCGTTCACTTCCATTCTTGTTGAGCGCTGTTTGCGAATGGCTTCATTGGAGTGGAATTCGCAGTGATGAGTACGCTTCTTGTTGATCCAAACTCCACACACATCTCCATCCTTCTTCACTGATTGACAGCCTCCAAGATCACGAGATATGCCAATTTCAATAATCGAATCATCATCTGAATTAATGACCAGGCTGAATCTGCCAGTATCATGTCTTCCGGGTGGGGGAGGCATAATAGTAGGGTTGAGAATCGCAATGATAGTCCCTTCTGTGAGCTTCCAGTATCTTGTAAAGCCAGAATTAAAGAGAAAAAGGTCCAGTTCCCATTCTAGATCGACTAGGGTCATGACCATGTACTTCCCCCTGTCCTCCGTCTTTCCATTTTTCTGTGCTGGCTTATGAGCACGAGGTTCTGACTTCTTTGCCAGGATACCAAATACCACGATGTCTTGCTCAATGTCTGGCAGAGCGAAATCTGGAGCTTTAACGACTTTCAGTAAGTCTTTAATTGTGTAGACTTTCTTGCCGGAGACATGCCGAGCAAGGACACTGTGTGGCAAAATTCTCTTGGATAGGTGAAAACTTGAGTATGGTTCAAAGCCAGCTGCTTGTTCTTCAGATAGTTCGCCGGGTGGTGTCTTTTTCTTCCGAACCAAAGCTGTAGAAGTTGGCACAGCAGCCTTCTTCTCGGGAGCCTGAACGTTCGGCACAGTGTAACTTCGTTGTAGACCAACAGGTTTTGCTGTCCCCATGACCTCCTCCCTCGAGAAGGTCGGAGCTTGCAATGGCTCATCTGGTATCTCGACGGCTTTCTTCTTGTACTGCTCCATCTCATCCTGGCTAATACCAAATGCACTTGATCTTAACCTTTGAATGTCCTTTTGTCGCTGAGCCTGGGCAACCTCATCCGTCCTCGCAGAAACAAGCCGTTCATTGAAACTCATCGGACGTGTCTCTGATGAGAAAGAAGAGTTGTCGCTTCCTGCAGTCTTCGGCCTTGATCTTCGCAGATAACTGGTTTGTCCGATCTCCGTTGACGTTTGGGAGTCCCTGTAGCTAGGCGCACGTTTCAAAGATATATCCCGAGCCTTGAGGCCTTTATCAATACCCAGCAATACTCTACTCGGCGATGTTTGTATCGTGTGTTCTTGGACTCTCCTGACTGGAGACGCAGGGACTTCGACATTATTTCGTTGTCGAGGTGGTTGTGCCCTAGTTGGGGTTGTTTCGCGTCTCGATCGGCTTTGAGCTTGCGTTGATATAGGCTCCGAAGTCGTTGTGTGCAAATGCTCAGCGCTCTCTTCCGTCTTTTTCGACTTGGCGGCCTGCAGCTTTTTCAACTTGAGCCGCGCCTGGATCTCTTGAAGCTTCAGCTGCAGGGTTTCCTCGTCCTCGTCCTCATCGTCATTTTCAATTTCGGCCATAAGATTCATTGACGGCAAATTGCGAGTTCTCTTCGATGGCGAAGGCGTAGGCGATGTCATCATCTGTCGGTAACGCTCTCGTCCACGCGGTGTGCTCAGCAGCGCTTCATGTGGAGATCTTGGGGGCCATTGGGCTTCGCTTGCTTGTTTTGCTGGAGAAGCTATGCCATATAGGTCAGTAAATCGTCACATCAGAGAGCGTTCAGCATTAATGAGGTCTCACCTGGCGCCATGACGATGCCCGGAACAGAAAGTAAATTTCAAGCGGGTGGCCCAGGAACCAGTCCCGTTGGTATGCAGTCACTTTAGAAGAGTTTGTGTATAAGTGTTCGTCCCAGAGCATATAGCATATTCCCAATCGATTATGGAGGTAGATATAGCCTTTGGAGGGCGGCAGCCATTCAGCTGGGCCTTTCAAGGGTCGTTGGTGAAGGGTAAGATGCTGAAAATGAGAATTTTAGTTGTTGATGCAGGGAATGTTTGTTTCAGTGGTGTTGAACAGGACATCCACACCCAATGCATTCACCAATGGAATACTGACTGGGCGGGCGCAAAGCTCTTTGCGCTGGCCAGGTCTTGGCACCAGCCTCTAAAGACTGGAACATCCACTAGCCTTCATCCGGTAAGTTGCTCATTTGTATCCCCTAACCATCGCGTACAGACGCGTCTCAGCGTGTTTAATTCAAGATCCCATTATGTAGAATGGGCGTTCCATCTTAGCATTTATATTAGGCTAACTTACACAATTTTCTTTAGAGAGCTGGCGCATCGTTCTTGGCCATTTTTTCTGCTGGTTTTTCTCAGCCAGTAACTTTGCGCATATTTATATTCACAATTAACTAAATATCTTCCTTCCAACGTTTACAATGGCAAGGACAAGGTCGACGAAAGCTGCAGCAGCTGATACGAAAGCATCAGAACCTAAATCTACTTCCTCCAAGTTTAGTCTGCCGCCTCGTACAGAGAACCCTTCGAAAGTCTTCATACTTCCCTCCAAAGCTACATTAGAAGCGCGCATAGTCACCCTACCCAACCCCAGACACGGCCGACCCGCAAGATACCTGGTGTGTCCAGAGACAGGCATATACGAATTCACCAAAGTTGCGACACCAAAGACAACACCTCGAAGCTGGTTGATTGAGACTTCATCAGACTCTTCTGCAGATGCCACCAGGAAGACTGGCGTATCCATGAGTCAGGATCTTTACCTAGCAACTTTAATCGACCCCCTATTTCTGGTCCTCCCAGCGTTGACAGAAACCCAGTCAAAGACGTCAGAAGGAAAGCGGCTCTTTCTTTCTAGCGACGACTACTTTGATAAGCTACCTCAAGGGTCTTCACATTTGACTGAAATCGTGCGATGTGATAAGACACGGAAACTCATTGAGAGTCGAATGTCCGATGTTTGTGATACTGTTGAGGCAGGAGATGAGAGCATGTTCCGGATAAATGAAAGTAAACTCGTCAAGGTCATCCTAGAGAAGGCAAAGAGAATGCACGAGGGCGGACTTGCTCCAAGTATGGAGGAGAAGTTCGTGAAGAAGGCTCTGGAAGCACCTATTCTTGTACAGAAGCGAGAAAGAACAGAAGTTACGACGGCGACAGAGATAGAGTCTCAGGCCTTGAATTCGGACTCAGCCGATTCCCAATCGACTGTTGCAACGATAAGAACCGAAGTCTCTCAAAGCTCTACAGCAGCTACCTCTTTCACTGAAGAGACCACCACAGAAAACATCGTCAGTGCTATCGAGGCATCTCATGATATCTTAAGCCTTCAGAGGTTACGAGTCGCATTTAATTTCATCTGTTCAAGCTACATAGCTCCATCGCTCACAGCTCAGCTTGAGGGCTTACTTAATAAGGAAGCCATGATAGACTTTTCGCCTTTGGAGGACTATCTGACCAAACTCGGCAAATTGCGCGCCGAAGCTATGGCTGCTCACTCTATTGACTACTCTCGCAAGCGTGGCTTGGATGAGGAAGAGGACGAGGCTTTTGTCAAGAAGAGAAAGATGGAGGAAGACAAGAAGAAGAAATCGCTTGAGAGCAAGGGAGTCCGGGATCTCAAGAAAGTCAACACTAAGGGCATGAAGAAGATGAGCGACTTTTTCAAGAGGAAGTAATAAGAATCTCTATTGGGTATCTGTCATTAAAACGTGAGATGAACCTGATTTGATCTATCTAGTCCCCCTAGCTCGGCGCGCACCAAACCCGCGGCCAATGTTGGAGGTTCCACGAGTGCTTGGTATGCTCGATGCCGTGCTTTCAGATGTATAGCTAGAGCTAATACTCCTCGTGGAGGTGGCTCGGCCTCGTGCCCTGGTAGTACCTCTGAGCCCTCTGCTTCCCCTTAGTCCTCGTGCGGGTGCAGCTGCGGCTTGTCTTCGTCTCTCATCTTCTTCTTCTCGCCGCTGTCTCAACTCCTCGCGCCTTTGCTCTTCCTCGGCCGCTCTTCGCTCAGCAGCCTGTTGTTTCTGAATGGCTTCAGCCTCCTGTTCAGCAATATCCTCTGTTGCGCCTCTCCATGCAGGATTTAGAATTAATCGCTGGTTATGCTCGGTTTGGGATAATATCCGCGTCCATGTGTTGAGGAGAACGGAAGCATTATTCACTGTGCTCAATACGGTCTGCGGGTAGTCAGTATATGTTATATACATGTGATCTTGATGATGCAACTGCAATCATACGTTCATATTGCCGCCTGCACGTTCTAGGGTTGAGATGACGCCCTCAATGGACTCGTTTATGCTCCGTACACCTTCAAGCTCCTTGCGTAGTGCAGCTTCATGATCGACAGGCTCCGGACGTTCTTGTGTTGGCGTTTTAGGGGTTTTGGGGGTTCTAGGAGTCCTGGGCCGAGATGTCGGTGGACCATCATCATTTCCTGGGGACTCCCAGATGTTAGACTCCGTGTATTCGGTTGTATCGTCAGCCATTGTGACAGATAGCTATGACACCGCAGCAGGTCCAGCCTGTTGGGAATAGTCTCAGTGACAACGTTGGAAGCGCCGGTCTATGGTCGGCCACAAAGAGGACGTATGTTTCGAGGCGTCCACGCTTCAAATATCGTGTAGAAAACGGTGTAATGTATGCAGGGTTAGCAGGCGCTTGTCAATTAGGTTGATTGTTATGGGTTGCTATAGAGCAGCAGCCTGTTTGATTCATGGGGCACAGCTATTGTATTTTAATTCATACCTCATGGCTGCATATTGATTGGCTATAATCTTTCGCGTAACAGACGCGTCAGGAGGGGTTACTGATCCGACGGACGCGGTTAGGTTACAAGTGGACCTATCTTTAGTGAGTAAAACCTGGTCGCCCGACCAAGAATAGGGAGGCTGGGAGGCTGGTGCACGCTCCAGGGTAGTTTTGTCCCAGCCACTTCTCTCACTTTGATTCTTCTTTCTACTCAAATGTAAACATCTTACCCTACAAACCCCCATTTCTAAATCTACCATTATCAACAATTAGCAAGCGGCTTCCATCATTGCGTTCTTCTATTGTTATACATCAACAATACCTACCTCTCCCTAGGACGACGACTGTAATCCATCGAGTCAACTGCGCTGTTTATCACGTCAGTCAACGAGGCCAATTCGAAGCAATCCTATCAGGTAGACCTGGCAGCCATCGAGAACGTGCTTTGAGTATTAAGTTGAGATCATCTCTGGAGGGTTGAGCTTAATATTCCTGCAGCGCCCCTTAACGGTCGCAATCGATAATCGGCACTGACTGCCACTGCCACTTACTGCCTAGGTATCAAGATGGCTGAAGAACACGGCTCTACCACTCCTCCACCGGCCACTCGCGTCCGCACTCCGCCAACTCCTCGCCTCGGATACCAGGACAACTGGGAGCCTTTTACACCTCGCAAATCTGCACGAATTTCATCACAACGAATAAGGTCTCCATCACCTGGCGCGTCACATCGTCAAGTTCAATCGCCGAACACTGCCAAAAAATCAAACAAGAATTTAAGCGCTGCCATCGCTTCACCTTTGCCGCATAAGAAGCGCATGCCCTCAAGCGATTTTGTGCGCCGCGCAACAGAAAATATGCAGGCGGAGACTTCTCACGACGGCTCGAGTCGTCGCACGCACGCACGATCTACTTCTTCTGTTACTGGGGCCGCAGGCATGCTTCCCACGCCATCAAAAACTCCTCAAAAACCACCCACCGAAAAGAAATCAGCACACATCAAATCAGTTGCCCGCAATCTTTTCAGTTCTGATGCCGACGAAGCAACTCTGACTCCTAGGAAACGAGCTTCAAAGAAGTACAGCGGCATCTCGATGGAGAGCTTCTCTGTGGAAGAGGTTGAGGAACCTATTGAGATCTTCACTGACACCCGTGACCGAGTTCCTGTTCGCGATCAGAGTCAAGAGAACCCATTTCTTACATTGGAGAACCCACTCTTCGGCGATGCTCCCCGGCCTGAAGTTACCAAACGTCACGACAAGCGCAAGGTCAAGGTTCCTGGAGAAGGCATCAAGACTGTTGACGATCTGGCTGATCGCAAGGATGGCATGGTGTACACTTTGTAAGTTATTCATTGCGAAGAGTCTTTGCACAAATGCTAATTTGCACAGCCGCGGAAAGAGATTCTTCCGCAAGTGGTCTGAGCAAGAGATGGGGGATTTTGATGACCTACAAGCGGCAGATGAAGGCCCTGAGGTTCATCTCAACCGTCCATTGACTCGAGCTTCCATTAAACCTCGCCTTCTGTTCCAGAATATTAGGACTGATGAGCAGGTCGAGGAAGAGGAGGCCATTACTGATATCGAGGATAACGATGAGGAGCTGGGTTTCCCAGCAACTCCATCCGCGTCTAAGTCACAACGTGCTTGCACACCTGAAGCACCCAGGTTTGCTCCGGCTTCACCACCCTCTACTCGACGAGTCACTCGATCTACCAATAAGTTGCCTGATGAAGGTACTCCTATCAAGCCACCCGGAAAGCGAAGCCCATTCGACTCCTGGCGACGAACAAAGGAGGGTGTCGTCAAATCGCCATCACGTAAACGCTCTGCGGACAGCGCCGACACTAGGGAGTCCAAACGCACCCGCATCTAAGGAACCCTTCCCCACGCATAGGCGTTACATTTGCTTTCTACTACACTGTTGTGTCATAGTCAAGTGACACGAACTTTGATAATTCTGCATATGGTTTGCCTCTGCCATTCACTTTGTAATGGAATTTCGGACTGGTTTATGGCGTTGGATGGAACTGGCGCGTTGAAAGGACTAGTAAGATGGTAGGGACGATGGCATGTATTGCATTGAAAGACAGCGTACTGATTGATTGTTGATACCTGCCTCCGACAGAAGGAGAGAGGATGGAAGCCCATATCTGTTTCGCTTTATTCTATTTGACAGGGTTCGGTGTCGGCTAGTCTGGTTCGACAAGGTTTTTCCTTTCGAAGTCTTCGATTCTGTGAGCCCCGGTTTTTAGGTAGATTTTTCTCATTCATGATCAAGTCGAATAAAGGAAGAGACAAATTCATGATAATTACATGAGCCCCTCCCCTCTGATGCATGTACTTGTGAACATTAAGCCCAATTGGAAGTAATTCGGTGACGTACTGACGTGCTTAGCGCTCTCTCTGCCTCTGCATGTTTGCCCCACGTGCCCCTCATTGCGATTTCCCAGACATTTGATTTCATCAAATACTCGTACGCATCTCACGGGTATGACAAGTGAGTTGACATCTCTGTTTTCTGCTTGTTCTCTCGAAAAGAAAATCTACTAACAGTTGGAGCAGCTTGGATAGATCCCTTCACCTCAACTCAAGATGCATATTCTCGTTACCAATGATGATGGGCCGCCATCACCACATTCTTCTCCCTACGTGCACTGTCTTATTCACCAGCTTCAGCAAGCCGGTCATATTGTATCAGTCTGTCTGCCTCATACCCAGAGGTCATGGATTGGGAAGGCGCATATGATTGGGCAGACTCTCAAGCCTCTGTACTACCGCCCTTCAAATGTTGTCCACGGTGAAGATTCTCCAGGCACCACTCACCGTCGACCCTCTCCTTCAGGAGATGTCGAGGAATGGATATTGATTGACGGGACACCGGCTTCTTGCGTTCAGATCGGGCTTCACCACTTCTTCCAAGATCGAGGCCCTATCGATCTTGTTGTTAGCGGACCCAACTATGGTAGAAACACTACCGCAGTCTTTGCTCTCAGCTCAGGAACGCTAGGTGCCGCTCTAGAGGCTGCTGTCTGCCAGAAAAAATCCATTGCTTTGAGCTTTGCCTTCTTCACTCGGAACCATGACCCGGTTATTATTGAAGCAGCTTGTCGACGCAGCGTCAAGGTTATTGAAACCCTTTACAGCCAATGGCCCACAGATGGCAGTGCAGACCTCTACAGCGTTAATGTCCCTTTGGTAGAGGGTTTGGAAAACAACAAGGCTATCTGGACCAACGTCTTACAGAACTACTGGAGAGAAGGTGGATGCTTCCAAGAAATCGAAGGTGAGGCAGGGGATGAGAATGAAGAAGAGGAGAGGATTCGTGAAGGTGTTGGAGGTGAAGTAGATGATACTTCTAGACCAAGCTCGCGGAAGGGACATACCCATAAACACTTCAAGTGGGCGCCAAAGTTCACTGATGTATATAAGAGTGTGGAGGAGTCCGGCCCTGGTAACGACGGATGGACTGTCAAGGAGGGAATGACAAGGTACGTTCGTTCCTTACGAGGAAATTCAATTGTTGACTTTTTTTTTAGTATCACTCCCCTCAAGGCAAACTTCATGCACGGCCCTGGAGAATGGAACCAACAGGAATTCAAACTGTAAGTACCCTTAATCGAACGATATGCGACGGGCAGGGCTAGGGAGAAGCGCAATGCCTGTACTCTACCAAGATTACCAATAGACATATTCTTACTGTTGATAAAGGGACTCAGGTTCAGGGGCAAAACAAGTCAAGCAAGAGGTGGTGTTGAGGCAAAAGAGCCCTTTGGTTCGAGCCGTTATCTCCTACGAAGACTCTTATGTTCAGCCACTCATTCTTTCCGCCCTCAACTCCCTGTTTCCAGAAGGCATATTCGATGTAATCACTGCAGTACCGGGGTCTGATGAGCCAGCTCTTACAAAGATCGCCCCTTCAGGTGGGAGTATTCTGCAGATTACTGCGTACGAAGCCATCGACTTTGAGTATGCCGCCAGCCATGAGCATACAACTCTTATCAACAGCTATATGATCCGAAAGGCTCTCATCCGAAAACACTTTCTGTCCACTACCGTGGACCACTGGGTCGCGAAACACCCCGATTCCGTCCTGAAGTCGCACATCAAGCGTAGCGAAGCTTTTGAGGTTGATTTTGCCGAGTTTCTAGACGATGCTCTTGTGGAAGCTTTCGATCTCCGTGAGAGTATGGAACGAAATGAACAACTGTCGAATCCTAAGGATAAAGAGTGGTGGATCCTGAAGCCAGGAATGAGTGATCGTGGCCAAGGCATTCGACTTTTCAGCTCGATGGGTGAGCTCCAGAACATCTTTGACATCTGGGAGGAAGACCAACCTGATACTGATGATGAAGGGGAGGGAACTGCTGAGGGAGCCAACGACGGGGACTACATTACGACCTCGCATCTGCGGCACTTTGTTGCGCAACCATACATACACCCGCCCCTTCTGGTCGACGGCGAGAATCGCAAGTTCCACATTCGCACTTACGTGCTATGTACAGGAAGCCTCAATGTTTGGGTTTACAAGCATATGCTGGCACTCTTCGCTGGAAAACCCTATGCTGCGCCAGCAGATGCGCCAGAAGATATTGAGTCTTTCCTTACCAACACTTGCCTTCAGGATTCACCAAACGAGAATATTGTCCGTCGTTTCTGGGACTTGCCCTTATCAAGTGACATGCGTGAGGATATCTTCCGCCAAATCTGCGACGTAACTGGAGAGATTTTCGAGGCTGCAGCAAAAGCTATGCCTATCCACTTTCAGGCGCTGCCTAATGCCTTCGAGGTCTATGGTCTAGATTTTCTTGTGGATGCCCAAGGAAATGCATGGCTGCTTGAGATTAATGCATTCCCCGACTTTAAACAGACCGGAGGTGACTTGAAGGAGATTGTGTCTGGGTTCTGGAAGGGCGTAATGAGACATGGTGTTGCGCCCTTCTTTGGAGTTGAGAACTCGATCAAGGATCAAGATGGCACTGAGGACATGGTTCCTGTCCGCAAGGTGAACTTGGGACGGCGATAATGTGTACATTCAATGAAGACAGAGTTACCAAAGATGCGTGACATCAAGTCGTCAACATCTACTTGGGGAGTTAAAAAAGTTTTTTTCGTTGTACATCCACACCATGTACTTGTCGCATTTATTCACTCAATTCTGGTGAAATACAGCTAGTATAGCGATAGAACCGACCGAAGTTAACTCTGATTCAAATGTGTGCGGCACAGCCCATCTCAATGGGTGGTCGTTATCTTGACGGATTTGCCCAAGCTTCTCAGAACACCATGACCATTATTGTAGGATTCGTACAAGGAGGCCCAGACAAGGTCAAACAGCACATGTAAAATATCCCACCGTCATTTGGTAGGTAAAAGTCTATCATACATGACAGTGTTGTCCAAAGAGGAGAAACAAACCTCCGTGATTGGTGTTTGCGAGTACACAGCCACGATGCAGTGGAGTTGGAAGCAGAATCCTCCAAGAGCTATTTCTCTTAACATACGTCCCTCTGTAAATCCACATAGAGTCAAAATTATGGAAATACATCAATAAGGCAGCTGGTTCTTGCTGCGCCATAGTGAAGCAGGGACTTTTAGTCCAGAAGGAGGCTGTGCTATGGTAGCAGTTAAGGACTTGGTGATGCAATTGAAAGAACCTCTCCCATGAAATGAAACTAGGCGTTTCGGATGGTGTGGGTTTTGTAATTGTAAATATCATAGGAGGATCCTGTAAGGTGCCTAGGGGTTTGGTATTTGTTGCTTAAGGGCGTCTACCTACTTACGTGAGATTGAAATCGCGAGATATAACAAGGACCGTCGTACTCCGGATAACCACTAGGAACCGGATCTTGCCAGGATCTTTGCAAGGACTTCGCCGTAGTATCTTGTTAGCGTCATTTCATATACACTTCATCATTTGGTGCAACTTGGGAGATTAGTCTTGTCAGGGCAGTTCATGCTCCACCAGATGCCTTTGCATGCTGTTTGCGTCTGGCTCACCAACTGACAACGCATGGCAATCTTCTCTTTCCTTTTTTCACTCATGGGATCGAGATCGAAATCCATGGGGTGTATTTGACTTTTATAAGGCATAATCGGGATCTTCCTGTTTCCGTCTTGTATGTTTCTAAAGTGGCCTCCGGGAGCAAGAAGACTTCAGATAATCAGTCTAAATGACAAAATAAACTGGCAGAAATTAGCCTAAGATACCCTAATATTAGCCTAGGCTTTCCTAAGTTCTTTTATCACTTAGGATCAAGGTCCTAAGTTTTCTTACCTCCCCTAGAGTATTTAAGAAATCCCAGGCCTGGCAGCCTAAGTTTGGCTTGAATCTGACTGATTACTTGGAAGACGAATACGGGTTCGCAAGATGGTATGAACGGGATTATTATTAAGAGGGCACCCATAAGCTGAACCGCAAGTTTCGCGGTTCAATGTCGTGGTATAGAAGGCGAATCATCGACGTATCGATGGGCTTTAATACCAGCTAGCAATATATACTTTCGAGTGTCGCTCGAAGATAGTAACCGATAGTGTATTCATGTTGTCTTCACGTTAAGCCGAAATATGATAAGCCGCGTGAGATGTAGGGAAGCGCGCTCGAACTTCAGTATCGATCAGGACTCTGGTGATTTGCTCAATGTGGCTTAGACGAAACTAGAGTTTGAGCTCAGTTTATAGCACAACAAAACTCAGTAATATGATTGAATAGAATATTAGAATATACATCATGTAATATCACAAGCACGGCCTACTGGGTTGTCTCCTAGTGACAGTTGGAGGGTGACAGTTCGAGCTGAGACGCCACTTGTTTCGTCAAGTATATATTTCCTGCAGCCCTGGTCCGACCGAGCCGATTGGTAACGCCATAAAGCTTCTGTGGAAGGATTAATCACCAAATCGCTTCATTATGAGAATGTTGCCTTCGAACGTAAGGCTAAAATCGCGAGAGTAAGGAATATACCGGGAGCCTGCTGAAAACTTGCGTGTTCGCAAACAATGGCTCTTTTGATTAGAATTAGCCTATAGAGGCTGAGTAATGCCACCAAACGTAATCGTGTAATGATGGCCGTTGCCGGGCCGCCTTGCCATCGGATGCACCAGTTGACTACATTGCGAAATATTCGAATCAGTCTGAGATTCTTAAACTTGTTTAGTTCAGTTCAGCTTGGCTTGGCTCGACTTGGCTAGATGCGTGGGATCCTTGCTGCGTAAGCTGCCAGATGAACGATTTCTGGGCAAAGATCTAGAGTGTAATCTGATTGGCTGAACAATTCAAGCTTCGTTTCCATATTGAGAGGTAAACAACTCTTTTTCAACGACAATTGATCATCTTTACATTTGATATATCGGATTGACTATGAAACGATATCTCGGAAGTCTTCTCTCAGCGATAGTAATGATGACTCATGACTCAATTTGCGTCTGTCTTCCCCGTGCCGGTCCGTTCTATTCAATGTGATCTAAATACAAGTCCGACGGCCTTGCTATTATGTAGATGTGTGGCTGTGCAGTGGCACCCGCCACATTCAAGTTTGTAATGAACCCATTGGATGCTTTGCATAAGGCCTCCCACTATCCATACAGCATCACATTGCTTCTCTCAAAGTACCTATGGTGTGGAGCAGATAACTCGCCCTCACAAAGTTTGTACGGCAGGCCATTTATTCTTCAACATTGTTCGACCTTGTTGAAAAGAGTGATTTCGGAAATGCCAAGCCTCGCCGATGCGATATCAACAGGTGACTCGCGACGGCCATAAAAAGGGGATACTAAAGGTCCCTTTAGGCATAGTAATGCCAAGCCTGTCATGCCAAGCTGTCGTGCCTTGACTTCCTAACTAGAGAAATCAAGGTTTTTGAAATAAAAGCATTTTCAAAGTGTGATTGTTTGTCATTCAGCAGACGCAGTTGGGCTCGTTTCAATACTAGAGTTGAATGCCCAGCTCATCTCGCTTCTTTTCCCGTTAGTGACATAATAGGACAAGGCCTAAAACCTGCAGGGATTGACCCAAGTAGTGGAGTCTCGAAAACATTACGATTGGATAAATGATGAATAGCGTTGTGGGTCTTACAACTCCTCGATTCAAGGCTACCTGGATAGGATTAAACCCGAGCTCTATTCCAATGTAAACGACCCAAATATCCCATCCCCTAATATGATGTTGATAGAGGACCCGAGGACTAGTCTTTCCTCAACGGTAACGAGTACTGATCCACACTGACGGCAAAGTTCTTGTGGCGATCACAAATTTAAAATCCCGCAGTATGTCACCAAGTCCCTAAGGTGCCGAACATGTGTCTCTCTTCTATGTAAGCCGGAATGCACGGTTAAGCAATCTAAGCAAATAAGCTCATCAGCCGTGTGACTACGCGAATGCACGCGGCTAAGGGACAAGGGTAAAAAGGATCCAATTTACAAAGAAATTGCCCAGAAGGCTTTATCTAGCCCGACCCGGACTATATTCCTATATGCTTCTCTTCCCCGTGGAATTTTTTCTCACTGAGGAAGTTGCTTTACCATTAAAAGATACCAGAATGTAAAAGACAGGGTTTCAGGCTTAGCTTTATGGACCACCTAAGGTAGTACGGTGACATTTAACATTCACGTTCATGCCTGGGCTCTTAATAGGGGCGAAAACTGGACCAAGACAGGATCCACCGCTAGTAAGAACAGTATCGCGTCGTCATATCGACCGCTGTCTTGCCCATACCAACCAGCGTGTACTATACCAAGGATTTCCCGGCATTTGCGTCGAACTGGGGCTTATTATTACTCAAGCTATTGTTCTTGGTCATCTCGCTACCGGCCATGATGCGCAGTGAGACCTCATTTGTCTGGAAAAATAAGAACAGATTACGGATACTTCCTGGGGAGCACATCTCGGAGTTGAGCTTCGTTTGCTCGACTACAGGCGCTGATAAACCGAGTCAAGAATAGTCACCAGCATCAGGGCGTTAAATATGCTATGAAACCCTCCCTGAAAACACTGACTTAGCAATGTTTAACCACCAATCATTGCAATTCTTGCTTCTCCTTATGAAAACTGTTTCAAAAAGCGTGTGGGCTTGGCGCCAAGTCCTGCCATTGACGACTCAGGACAAGTCAGTCCAGGAACGCTACAAGCCGATAGATTCTAAAGTCTTGGCTCTCCCCAGAGCTTCTAGATGCTGCCAAGACGGGATCCTCCTGTGTGTGCACTGTGATAACATGGGATGATGAGCTGCCTCACAATCTGTTGAGCGCAACAAACCGAGCTGAATAAACGTCATCAGCTTGCCTTTTCATGGACCCGTGACTCTGAGACTCTGGATTTGAGTTATGTCGGAGCTAATATGTGCAACACAGCCTCTTTCTTCAAGCGCCAAAGGCGTCAAAGGTGCGAGGCCGCCGCGATAAAGGTCCATCACGAGATAGTAGAGACCTGACGAAGATGATAGGGAAACACTAACTATGACCAAAATAGCCATATGAATGTTCATTATCCATGTTTTTGTGAAGCCTAGAGTATATGGCTAGAAAGAAAAGTTAGAATAGGTGAACCATTAGTAACTAAGCTTATACCTTACCTAAAAGAACACAGTGCATGCAAATACTAATGAATAAATAACAGAAATCTTTTGTTTCCGCATATGATCACATACTTCTTGTCGTGTTCATTAACTTTCTTTGGGTGCATTCAGCGCTTAACAGATAATCTCTTATCCCATGGAGGGCTTGTAAATACTGCCTGGGCGGATGCCCGATCTCCCTATCCAAAGGTAGAAAGATTTCCGTTCATACGGCGCCTGTCTGGTCCATGCACCGACGGATGGAAGCTCCATCCATCATCTCCTTACCTTTTGGGTGCGTAGCTTTTTATATGCACACCCTATGGTGATATCCGCTAACCAATCAGCATCATTCGCACCTGTGCACTGCCTCAATCGCAACTGGATCAGAGAGAAGCAAGCTCGGTCGAGGCGAAAAACATGCCCATGCATCCCATGCATTATCATCCACTCGATGCATTTCTCCTCAATTCAATCTTCAACTTAACCTTTTCTTTGGTTGTCTTAATAAGTTGAGGTTAAGTTGACCATGGTCAAGTTCTCGAGAGCTAGTCCACAGTAAACTTAACCATTCAGCTTCTTTCTGCCTTTGAGACTTCTTTAATTCTAGTTCCCTTTACTTATTAACAACATCGTTCCATGCGCTCTCCTTGGCTCCACGCCCTCTTATTCCCTTGAAGCTCCCTTTTACTAAAGATAATACACTACCTTACCTTACATCGACAGCACTTTCGCCGCTGCATAGCCTCAAATCTGGTTCACTGTCATCCCTCCGGCCTCCTACTCTAGGCTGTCGCTCATCGCGGCACAGCCCGACCCAGTATGGCTGATCACGATGACAATCCGCCGATGAGGCGTCGCGCGTATGTGACTGAGGCCGAGGTTCAAGGGGCCTCCGGTGATCCTGATCTTTATCAACTGTTAGATGCTGATCGATACTCTAGCCCGACCATAACTATTGATACGACTGCTGTAAACCCCAATACTTCTTCTGAACCTCCTCAAGAGTTACAACCTCTCAATATGCAAGACGACGCAGTCAGTCCCACAACAATAGCCGATCCTGTATCGACCAGCGGCATGTCGCCAAGACCCTCGAGACCTGAATTGGATACTTCCATGGCCTTTGAGAGTCGGGATAGCAGACCTACAAGTCCCCACAATGTCTCGAGCCCAGTGACATCAAGGTCAGGCGAACGAGGTGTTGGGTTCCTATCTGTACCTATGAATCACCGATCACGACAAAATTCCGTCGATTCAGACGACATGTCACGGTCCGTTTCTTCTCAAGGGGATACTACCGTTGTGGCGTCCAACTCGACACAGACAGACACGCTTAAAGGCTCCGAATACGACCACAAAAAGATTACAAACGACGAGTCCGCTTTGAAACCAGACACCGGCACTGAGCAGGATTTCGAGGTTGAGAACAACCCTTTTGCCTTTACGCCTGGCCAGATGAATAAAATGTTCAACCCCAAGAGTCTTTCTGCCTTTTATAAGTTGGGTGGTATCGATGGTATCGAAAAAGGTTTACGATCTGATCGAAAAGCTGGTTTGAGTATGGACGAGAAGAACCTGAGCGGTCACGTATCATTCGAGGATGCAACATCTAAGAAACAGGTTCCCCGCGATGATCATACTGCAGTGCAATCAGGCGAGAGTTTTGCCGACCGGTTACGTGTTTTCAAGGACAACCGGTTACCGGAGAAAAAAGGCAAGAGCCTTTTGCAGCTTATGTGGATTACCTACAACGACAAGGTTTTGATTTTACTATCGATTGCTGCGGTGATTAGTCTCGCAGTTGGCCTATATCAAACCTTCGGCGGAGAGCATAAGGACGGTGAGCCTAAGGTCGAATGGGTCGAAGGCGTTGCGATTATTGTCGCCATCGCCATCGTCGTTATCGTCGGATCTTTGAACGATTACCAAAAGGAACGCCAATTCACGAAGTTGAACAAGAAGAAACAGGACCGTCTTGTTAAGGTGATTCGATCAGGAAAGACGATCGAACTCTCTGTTTTCGATATCTTAGCCGGTGATGTGATCCACATCGAGCCTGGTGATTTGGTGCCGGTCGACGGAGTCCTCATTGAGGGTTTCAATGTCAAATGTGACGAGTCTCAGGCCACTGGCGAGTCGGATATCATTAGAAAGCAATCTTCTGAGGTTGTTTATAACGCTATTGAGAACCATGACGACCTCAAGAAGATGGACCCGTTCATCCAATCCGGGGCTCGTATCATGGAAGGCGTTGGTACTTATATGGCTACTTCAGTTGGTGTTTACTCTTCATACGGCAAAACACTCATGTCCTTGAATGAGGATCCTGAGATGACACCCCTGCAGGCGAAGCTGAATGTTATCGCCACCTACATCGCCAAGCTGGGTAGTGCCGCTGGCCTCTTGCTCTTCATCGTTCTCTTGATCAAGTTCCTTGTGGGGCTACCTAAGCAAGATCCTAGTGTCACACCCGCCCAAAAAGGACAGCAGTTCCTGAATATCTTCATTGTTGTGGTTACTATTGTTGTGGTTGCTGTTCCTGAAGGATTGCCGCTTGCCGTTACACTAGCCCTGGCTTTTGCGACGACACGAATGCTTCGAGACGCCAACCTTGTGCGACACCTCAAGGCTTGTGAGGTTATGGGAAATGCCTCTACTATTTGCTCTGACAAGACTGGCACTTTAACCCAAAACAAGATGCAAGTTGTGTCTGGAACAATCGGAACAAGTCTTCGCTTTGGCGGTTCATCACAAGGAGATGCCAGCGGTGCCTCTACCCCCGTGGATACGAGTGGTGATATCAGTATTTCCGAGTTTGCTAAGATGCTCAGCAAACCCGTTAAGGATCTCCTTCTTAAATCTATTGCACTCAACTCTACCGCTTTCGAAGGTGAGGTGGACGGGGAAAAGACATTCATTGGTTCCAAGACTGAGACTGCCCTGCTCATTCTCGCCAAGTCTCATCTTGGCATGGGCCCCGTGAGTGAGGAGCGTGAGAATGCCAAGGTTTTGCAGCTTATTCCTTTCGACTCTGGCCGCAAGTGCATGGGTATTGTTACCCAAGGCCCCAATGGTAGTGCTCGTCTCTACGTCAAGGGTGCCTCAGAAATCATCCTCTCCCAGTGTAGCCAGGTTCTTCGTGATCCTGCTAGCGACGACTCTCTTGCTCCTTTGTCCGATGATAATGTCAGCACTGTTCAGCAGCTCATAGAGAGCTATGCGAGAAGGTCACTCCGAACCATCGGAATCTGCTACAAGGACTTTTCTTCATGGCCACCCAAGAATGCCGGCCGTGTTGATGGTGGTAATGAAGTTGTCTTTGATGATCTCTTCTCGGATATGGCTTTTATTGGCGTAGTCGGTATCCAAGATCCTCTTCGTGATGGTGTCCCAGAAGCCGTCAAGCTCTGCCAGAAAGCCGGTGTCGTCGTTCGCATGGTTACCGGCGACAACAAAATAACAGCCGAGGCCATCGCCAAGGAGTGTGGCATCGTTCAGCCTAACTCTATTGTCATGGAGGGACCTGAATTCCGCAACTTATCCAAGCTAGAGCAAGAGCAGATCATTCCCCGCCTGCATGTTTTGGCGCGTTCTTCACCGGAAGACAAGCGGATCTTGGTCAAGAGGCTCAAGGACAAGAACGAGACAGTTGCTGTTACTGGTGACGGTACCAATGACGCTCCAGCTCTCAAAATGGCTGATGTAGGTTTCTCAATGGGTATTGCTGGTACTGAAGTTGCCAAGGAAGCTTCAGCCATCATTTTGATGGACGACAACTTCAACAGTATCGTTAAGGCTCTGAAATGGGGACGCGCAGTCAACGATGCAGTCAAGCGATTTCTCCAGTTCCAGCTCACCGTCAACGTCACGGCCGTCATCCTCACTTTTGTTACAGCTGTCTCCAACAACGAAGAGTCATCCGTCTTGACGGCTGTGCAATTGCTCTGGGTCAACTTGATCATGGATACGCTAGCTGCTCTTGCCCTCGCCACTGATCCTCCCCACGACAGCGTTCTGGACCGAAAGCCTGAGCCCAAAGGATCTAGCATTATCTCCGTCACTATGTGGAAGATGATTCTTGGCCAATCTGTCTACCAACTTGTTATTACCTTTCTCCTTTACTACGGAGGACCAAAGGGCGTTCTACCTACAAAGAATACCCCATCGGATTCGGAGATCAAGACACTCGTTTTCAATACGTTTGTTTGGATGCAGATCTTCAACCAATGGAAGTAAGTGTCACCTCCTGTATCTGGGACTGGGTTTTTACTAACGTATACAGTAACCGCCGCCTCGACAACAAGTTCAACATTTTCGAAGGCCTTACCAAGAACTGGTTCTTCATTGGCATCAGTGCCATTATGTGTGGTGGTCAAATCCTGATTATTTTTGTTGGCGGCGCAGCTTTCCAGATTGCTCCGGAGAAGCAGAGTGGGACGCTCTGGGCCATTGCAATTGTGCTTGGCTTTATTTCTATTCCTGTTGGTATCATCATCCGCCTTATTCCCGACCGTTTCTTGTTGGCTATGGTCCCCGAATTCCTTAAGCAGCGGGCCAAGAAGGTGCCCGGCCTTACAGTATCTGATGAGGAGATGAGCATGTACCCCGAGCCGTTGGCGGATGTTCGCGACGAGCTCAACTTCATTCGACGCATGAAGGGTGGGCGGTTAAATAACCTGAAGTTTGCAATTCAGCACCCCAAGGAAGCGGTTGAAATGGTCAGGTCTAGAAGCCCGTCTCATTCTCGATCGAACTCCCTCAATGCACCACAAACGCCAATCCAAGAGAATCCGTTTGAAGGATCGCCAATTGGAACACCTAACTCAAGCAAGCGACCCAGATCTACAAGATCACGGTCTAACTCTGCGCTGGGAGCTCCAACGGTGATGGCGGGTATTGTGGCAGCAGGCGTAGCGGCTGGCTGGCAACCAAAGATGAGGCCAGATGATGATGGGGATCACAGTGACTCACCAAGGTAGTTGCTACATTGCGGATTAATTCGTATTGAGTGCGTGCGAGGTATCTTTTATTTTAGTATTGCTTTGGGTACTGATAGAACTGGTTAACATGGAATCGATAATGGAAGAATTTGAGCGATTGAACAAGAAAAGTTTTATGCAAGTATGGCATTTGCATTGAGTGAGCGAGTGAAAAGAAATGAGCCGCAGGATTAACTACCTAGACGGTGTGATCTGCCTAAATGTGGCGGGAGCTAATATGGTGGATGATTCAGTAGAGGGGGTCATAGATTCAAGATCAAGAATTAATTACCTTAACAGACTTTGGTTGAATTAACATGAGTACAGTAGTAACATAGGAAATTACACGAGATAACATGACGAATTGCACTCAGTAGACTAACGATCAACAATGAAGCCCATTACCATTACCGTTCTCGCGGCATTAATAAACAGCGTGGCCAAGTTGAAGTTAAGTTTAGTGGATTGATTAGAGAGGTATGGACGATAGGTGATATTGTAGCCAACCAATCAGCGAGAATGGTGACAAACTACCCACGGCACGCAATGCCATCCATACTGAACTGGTAGACATGTTCGATATGAGAAAAGAGAGGAGATGGTTTGATTAGTCTGGAATAAGATTTAGAGCAGAACAGAAACGTTCCAGTATAAGAAATCTCTCCAGAGAAAATACACAAGTCATCAGCCCCGTCTAAGGCACATGGCCCTGTCGCTACTCTGGCAGCTGGTAAATCATCTAGGAGCCAGGAGAGGTTAAGGTAGCGCCTGAAAAGGTTAGACGTGAGGGGGTTACTTAACTTAGATGATATCTGGCGGAGGTTGTTGCACAGATACTCTGCCATATGATGCTACATGAAACGGGGGGAGATGGCGGGGAGGAGAGAAAGAGATGTAATAAATTCAGAACAGATGCTGAACACCTTACTTAGCAGAGGCCCTAAGAAATCGTCGATTGTTCGGGTCCTTTTCGAGTTATTCGTTCATATGTACTATGTTGTTGGTTTATCAAGTACCTAGTCGAGTTATCACTCCTCCCCTCTACCGTGTGTAACTGTAATCAACTACCTTACCCCTGCCCACCAGTGCTCGCCATCATTCCATTCCAACCAGTGTAGTGCACCGTATATCTGATTCTTTTCCTCCCCCTCCCCCCCTTCTTCTTTGTTCCTGTTTGCCTTTTGCTTCAGCAGCTAATTCTCTTTATCGCGTTCTATCAGAATCCCCTGCCTCCTTGTTTCGTTTTTCAGTCGACCAAGCTTTATTGGGTAAACGAAAGAGGCGAAAAAGTGAGAAAGGAAAGGCGGCACTATTACATCGAATCAGACTGCTCATGTTTCGTTTGGCTCAATCACGGTATCTTTTTGCTTATACTAAGGCAGAGACTCGTCAAGATTCCCCGAGTTTCTTTCCCTATCTACCTTCCATCATTTTTAGTTATCTTGTTCAACGAGAATAGCCTCATCCTGCTTTTTACCCTGACATTGTCGTGGCTTTGTCCCCTTCATCTTCCTTTTCTTCCATCACATAAAACTCACGTAACAAAACGAAACCCACTTTCGGCAGATCAACCTTCTTTTCTATTGCTCTTACTCAAGCTGAAACGATTCTCTTTTCAGAATCGCCCTTTGGACAACTCGACCACAATTTTTCCACGTCTTCATCAGGGCTTGTCTTTATCAGACAAGATATACAGTTTACTAAAAACGACCTGCTAGGCTTGGTAACCTTTTTTTTTATTATTTTTATTATTTTTATTTTTTTACGTACTGTTACTATCGGTATCCGGAAGCCAAGCCAAGCCAACCAGACCCGTGGTTCGGTTCTTGATCTGGGGTTAATAATAGATGCCACCCTCGTCTCTCTGACCCGCTTTCTTCCTTTCCCTTTCCCTTTACATTTACACAACACTTTCGTAGGAGAAAGAGAGCAAAGCAGCCTTTGACCTTTCGTCACCTTCAACCGTTGGCAAGGTAAAACCCAATATCGCCTTCTCCTCATCCCCCTCTTTTTTTTTTTTTTTTTTTTTTTTTAGAGTTGATAGTCGATGGTTGAAAGTGTCAGTAAACATCGCACGTGGTGGATAATCTGTCAACTCCTGCATGGATAAAATGCAACGATTTGCGGGAGATGGGGTTGTTGTGATGGATGCTTTCGAACATCTCATCCATATGCTGTTTGGAAATGTTTCATGATATTTCCTGGTATTTGTTTTCAGTAGAAGAACTAGAAGCGAAATTCTTGAGTTGCGAGAGTGAAAGCCCATGCACCCTTGGAAGCTTGCCTATGAACCACCATATTCAATGACGAACAATTGGACATCCGGATGGAGATATCTACGTGGAAGCGTCATTTACATGCTTCCTACGATCCATGGCGGTTGGTCTAGCTCTCTTCGAGCCTCTTCAACACCTATAACCATAGAGGTTTGGGCGTTCGACTCTTCCTCAGTTGCGGCTGTGTCGTGTTTCGGTTGAGACAACAAGAGAGTAGCAGTGCTCTCGAACATAAGTTCTCTAAATTCTGCGAGACCTGAAAATTGCATGCGCCTAACCCAAAGACGAGTTCCGGATCCTAATCATCAAAAGGGACGGATCCGATATCCGCGAACGAATCACGGCCTTGCACTGGCTTGTATCGCACGGCAAGTAAGCCATTGTAGCGTAGTAGACAGGTCTCAAAAGAGATGAAGGAGGCTGGTCTGTCGAAGTTGACTGCTCTGGCAAAGGATCGTCTGGTGAAGGGGACCCTTCCAGGTCTAAATGCGACAGTCGCTCCGGTGGCCTCCCCGACGTTCGGTACTCTTGTAACCATTGCGGTATGGGAGTATCCCTGGAAAGGAAAAGCAAGGGTGTCATGCTTCCCATTGATCATGCCAGCAGGAGTCAGGTCGTACATACCTCGAGTGGTTGCACTCTTTATAGTCGTAGTATATGTTACGACACATGGTGCTGACAGGATGGTAGACTGTTGTAGGGACTGCAAGCCATGAGAATATACTTTAGGCTGCCAACACAGGTAGTTGGAACATGGAATTTTTTCCCCCACGATATAAGCTTTCAGGGTGGTAGACAAAGAATGTACGGCAAATCTCGAAAGCCGGTGGAATACAATGAGGTCAAGGACGATGAGCGAGATAATTGCTCCTGGGCCGTTGATCTTGAGTCTCTCTCCCATACTGAGCAGGTATAGGCTGATTATTTTTTTCTCGTTTGGAGCCGAGTTGTAGGTAGTGTTGATCAAGCAATAAGAGATGATAGGGGTTCTTGTATTTTCTGGCAATATAGTCATGGAGGTGTCGTCGAGGGTCTGGAGTCCAGTCCGTCGGCTTACACCAGAACATGACTGTGCATTCGTGTTTGCTTTTGTTGCTACGACGGCATGGGCTTCGCTGGAGGGTATCATCTGGTCTTGGCAGGACTCGCACTCGATTTCGAGATCCTTGAGCTCAACTTCGTTCTTGTGGAGGCTGGGTACCCGGTGGTTAGGCCAGTAGCTGTCCCTTGACTCTTCTGTGGCGTCTGGCACAACGTCAAAGTTGCTCGTAGATCAGTGTGGGGTCTTGGTTGCAACAGCGAGAAAGGGTAAGGAAAATACACAATGGAACGTTGCAATCGCCTGGGCTTCAGGAGTTCTTGATCCAGTCGCTAGATGTTCATCTAGTTCCGCCTTTATCTCGGTCGTCAAATACAGACCGAAATTTTAAAGATCTGACTCATTCAAGAGCATCAGGGTGCACGTCAAAGTTGATATTGTTGGGGCACCAGATCTCCTTACACAACTCCAACCCGTCTACTGTTCTGTCGTATACGTACTCCAATGCGCTAACGACGCAGCGCATCCCTGTAGGTGATGAGAAGAAGAGCAGTCTAGATAATGAAATAAAACAACTTGACGACTAAAAGGGTGAGGTGGTGGAAGTAGATAGACAAAGGAGTTTGTCAGATTCTTGTCGTAAAGGTTGTAGACTGTAAAACAATGCGGTCGACGTAGATTGGTAGGTAAGGTAAAGTTCATCAATGCTTGCTATGTTCGCCCTTGTCTAGGCAGCATTGGACGTAGGTGTATATGAAACCAGCCTCCCGCGACTCTCAAAACAGCCAATGCAGGCAGCGGACCAGGAGAGGTGTCGTATGACACGGAAGAGCTTGTCCTTCCACGGATCAATCTTGCAACAGCCATGATCGAAATAAAAGATACGCGTGTTATAGAGCCAGGCTGCAGTGCAGTTGCTTATACACGTTTCTACAAGCAGCATAGAGTAGACACATCAATGAGGAGGATCGAAGTGGAGTCGACATGGACGTCTTTCAATCCTGGCGACCGAGAGAGTTGTTCGAGAATAAGAGAAGGAACCTCTCGGGGGATCATGGTGGTGTTATAATCTGCCTCTGTGCTTACTATTCGCCGCCGTCAGCGTGAATGAAACGAAACTGTTCGTACCATCCCAGTACCCTGCTGAGCATCTCTATCTCTCGCTCTAGGCGGTAGCCGAACAATCACCCAGGAAATATAGAGAGATCTGAGCCCTCCAACTTTCTATAATATCAGCTCCTTCATCAATCTCCTTTTCCTCGTTATAAGGTGACTTGCATGTATTGGTTTCAAGGGGCCCTGGGCTTCGACACCGGTATAATAGTCAACCTATGCGGGTGTTCACAATCATAATCTTTCTTCTCGTCATATGGTATAGAAGAAACAATGAGGCTTGCGTCGCCACTTTCAATTTTCTGATCTTTACACTCAGGGCACGGTCAATCTTATTGGAGGATAGAGGCGTCAAACAAGACTTTCTTCAAGAGCTTTGATCATTTCAATCAGGTCATTGTTTTCAGTGTTGAGTTTCTTGTTTTCCGGTATGTCCAACCTTGACGTTCCTGAGGGTCTGAGGGAGGTCTGTCTGTGTAGCATAGACAGATCTTTGCCGACCTTGGTGATTGTTCGGTGCACAAGGGAGGATTTGGTGGAGGGAACAACTGTGATTCTGTTGTACACTTGTTGCAGTAAGGACTGGGAAAAGCTCGATGAACAATGAGATGGAGCGATCAGTGACTCGCTTGTCCATGAAGGCGAGTCTGGGAACACCGAGGCTGACAAGCTTGTATCGGGGGTGGATATTCTTGTCGATGACCATCCACCGCTCAACGACGTCTTTGTCTAGACCCAGGTCGGCGACCATCCGTCCCATCGTATGCAAGCACGAATGACTTTTCATGCATAATCAATTGTGTAGAAATATTCAGGTCGCACAGGACCGAGACGACTAGTCTGAATGTCGCTACTGTCCTCCCTTTGTCGTCAGGCTCCGGTGTTTGACTCCTTCCGCTTTCGAGTCGGTTCATTGCCAGCCTCCGTGGCCTTAGGCTAATTCTTCTGGGTGGGAGGTGGTATGGAAGGTTTTTATCGGTATTGTTCAACCAGACATTCTCGCCAGATGATACCTTTCACAGATGGAATCATTTCGAGAGAGGATTATACCATCCAGGCTCTGCGCAAGTGATGCCCCAAGTGCTCTCTACAAGTGAGAGAAAGTACGCCAAGAGGTAAAGAACAAGATCTAGATAGAACATCCAACTGACTGGCTCTTCGTTTCCGGTAGTGGAAGCATCGTTTCCCTCTTCTGCCATATGCTTACCCCTCCACTGGGGCTTAGCAAGTATCGACATCCCTCTCTCATCTGTCATCAATAACGTAAATATGTGGCGAGGCTTGCTCTGAAGTTCCTAAGGGGTAGACCAGGCTATGCCAGCTAAAGCTTCTTTCCCTCCTCGGTAAGCGCAGTTGTGTAAAAACCATGGCGATCTACATGTCCCTGTGTAGAAACAGACTTTGTCTCTGACTCCTGACGCCGCATCAAGATCCTTCATTGCTTGATGGCGCTACAGGCGACACATTCGCCGTTTGGTTTCAAGCGTGAGATTCCCCTGCTCAGCTGCTTTTCCTTCACGATTGCAGTGTCAAAATCGATCGAAATGTCAAATGGACATTTCTCCTTGACGAATTGTCGGGTACCCAGGCATGGAAAAAACTCGAGCTGCTCCCAGTCCCTGTCAGGCATTCACATCGTAAAAAGGATTCGTGCGAGAGAAAGACATGACGGTGGTCATTCCGAATTGAGCAAGCGATTTCGTGTAATCGACTGAGTTCTTGTAGAGCTGAATATATTTGCTGCGCGCCACCTTTCAACCTTACAACTGAGGCTTATCAATCTGCTCTTCTTAATTGACGATCTTGTTCATGTGGGCAGCAAACATGACAGGGCGGCAAGTAAAGGGGTAATTTTTGCCTGTCTGAGACTCAAGTGCAACGGCGATTGGCTTTGTCGTAGTGGTTCCTTGAGTCTGTTGAGCGCTGCGATAGTCTATAATTGACTTTTGTAGAATCTGCCTTCATCGGTTTGCACAAGATGACATTGGCCGCGGCTTGTAGCTTGTTGCCTGACTTATCTCTACATCTGACTCAAGGCTGAATAACTGAGCTTGAGAGAGAGATTTCTGTGCTCTACCGAAAGGCGAGTATAGAGTTGTTGTATTGTTGTCGCTTGACTGAACCCTGGATGTGCAACCTTGCGATTGCTATCTGTTCCACAGTGTTTCTTTCAGGAAATTTCTCTTCCTTCTTCTTTCGAGGATGGAAATTGGCTCTCTGTCCTTCGGGGCGAGTTGACTTGAAGTGGTTGCCTTTGAAAAGTGTCGTTGACGGTGGAGACAGCGTTTGTTGACAGAGGGGCTTTCCATGGGACTTTTTGTGTTATCCTTTATGAGAATAAATGCCCGTCGATGGCGTGCAGAAGGACTTTGGTAAAGTAACCATCAGACATAGAAAAGGACATTGTCCTGCCACTCAGGCTTCTCTGATTTGCCCCAAACCTGAGGATGATCCAGAGGGGGTGGAGGGAGGCGGGTACTTGCTCATCCCGGTCACAGGCTTGCGCCAATCTGACTCATCTTCATTTGCAAACTTGTCCCAATTGAAGACAATTCACACATGATCGGTGTGATAGGCTTCGGTGAAAAGGCACAGACGAGGCTGGGCTTGACGTGCTGGAGTTCATCCTCGGTGAGGAAGATGGCCAGAAATGTTCAGGTGCGATAAGGAACACGGCTCTGGGGCAGCGGTCGAAGATTGTATGGTATAGGATCCTCTTGTCAGTGCGAACTTCGTTGGGATAGGGAGGTCGACGAAACTGTCAGAAAAGATGACAAGGGGATGTAAAGAAAGGTATGGGCAGCCTCTTGCCGAAGAAAGTTTCGGTTGAAGAAGAGGTACTCATCTGCCCTGTGATAGCCAAACAATCGATTCAAACAGTTATCGACTTCGCCTTGGTTTATCCTGCAGGGTTTCGTCTATCTTAAGAGCCCCCATATAATGTCGGGTCGTGTTTCAAGATATACACAATCCACAGTCCAAGTTGACGCAGGATCGAGAGCAATCAAAAAGTCCTTGGCCACTTGGCAGGAACAGCTATCGACTTTATGAGGAGATGTTTCATTGTTGCGGGCTTCTCTTTGTGTGGCTTTACTTTGATGCCACACAAGAATCCACGAGGGGAAGAAAAATATGACAGACTGAAACATGAAATTGAGAGATTGTTTCTGGGTCCGAGAACTACCACGAAGACCACCCCGAAGAAATGAAACATCTTCGGGAACAATTGGAAGAGACATGGTCTTATGTTTGCAAAGTCTGTTAGACACCGTAGTCATAGAGAAATTTAGGGTTAACGAACCGTCGGTGGAAGGCACCTGTACTGTCGACGACATCCTCCTCCTCTAATTCCCTTTCCTCATCGGTGCTTGGGTCTTGTTTGACTGAAGTTCCAGCAAATGACACGATTGAGCACTCTAATGCCAGGTTAGAAATGTGATGGAATGTCGAAGACAGAGGAAATGGGGTTACTAACAAGTGAAATCACTCGTGATACGAGTTGTCCACAGTGAAGTGAGGCCAGTCAGGCGTTGGCGCAGTGAAGTAAAAACAGCATCAGTGCTTCCACCTCCAGAGTCAGAAGCTGGTGGAATAGTTGAAGACTCTGGTGACGTTATGGTAGCGATAGTGTTGAGGCTGGAGGAACGCAGCGACATCAACCAGAAGCCACGACAGTAAAACAAAGGGCCAAGCACCATGGTCAGATAACACCGATGGTATCTTCACCAAAAAGGGGTCGCCCCAGCACAATCACAAGGGAAGCCCGGGGCGTGATAACTGAAGAACAAGAATTAAGTTGGGGGAGGGGAGGGAGCTATACCTGACGAGAAGTCCAAGCTCTCATTTACATCATCATTTACATCATCAGAACGTGATGAGAAAAGAGAAAAGGGAAAATATGATGTGTCTTACATTAAGAGCCATGTTTAATGCAGTGGCGTTGACTTACCGTCGGGGCAAGACTCTCACCGACGGGTAGTGGCACATTTAAACAACAGGCCGTCTTGTGAACACAGATCTAATTTTACATCTATCAAATCACAGCTCGATATGTCCACTCTGCAACACACGTTCAGCCTCATATTACGCAAGAGCGACACTCACACCGACGGTTAGTGTCACATTCAAAAGTGCTGCCTTGGGGAAATTCAGGTCTAACTACATTATGCGACTCTGATCACAACCCAAGCTCCATCGTTTCAGTAACTCACGCTCGGCATCACATCGTGCCAAGATATCACTCGTACCAACGGGAGAATGTGATACATCGAACCCAGAATTCCAGTTTTACACAAATCCAAAGTCTGATCAAATCCCAGTCTACGCCTCTCCATCCGCTACGACTGATGCAACGACCGAAAGACACGTACATAAACGGATAACGTGATATAACCAATAGCTGTTCCAGAAATTCGACGCTCGTCCAATCTAAACACATGAAATCAGAGTTTCATGTTCTGTCTATTGACTCATGCCTCAGTGTTCCGTTGCATACTGACACTTACCGACGGGTAATGTAATATATTCAAACACACAGCGCCCAGAATTCAGACTTAATCACAGTAACTCTCTCCCCTTCCTAAGCGCTTGACCAATAACCTCCCAGATTCCGCCACCCATAAGACTTACGCCAACGGATAATGTGATACATACAAACAGTCAACTGTCCAAAACTCAAATCTAATTCTAAGTCGAGCAAATCACAGCTCAGCCCACTTCATCATCGTCTCCCGGCCCCGCCTTCCTCCCGTCCCCGTACCTCCCGCATCTCCACTCCCAAAAAGCCTCCGATCGCCCCACAATAACCCTCCGAAGCCCGTTTTCCTTTCCGCCCACTTACTCATTACCCTCAAACCACAAACACATCACCAACAAACAATGCACACGCACCCAAATCAAATCCGCTCAGCATGCGAGCGCTGCCGCCGCCAAAAACTTCGCTGCTCACGCTCCCTCTCTTCACCCTCCTGCGCCCGCTGCACCCGTCTCAACCTAACATGCCAAGCCGGCATGCAGCGACGCGTCGGTAGACCGCCCAAGAAAGACATGGTCCTCCATAAGCCTGCTGATACGTCAGATATGCAGTTTGTTCAAGCGCTGCTGGACGATACGGCGTGGAATCTTGATCCGTTTTGCGGGTACGCGCCTGAAAGTCTCCCGTTTCCGATGGATGCGTGGCCGTCTGTGACGGAGCTTGATCCGCGGGAAGTTGAGCAGAGGGTCATCGTACCGAGTATGCAGGTATTTGAGAGGTTGTCGAAACTTAATGTTGAGGTGCACCGCGGATGGGAATTTGTGGCGCAGCTTGAGACGGATTTTCGGCTGAGTGCGTTTGTGTGTGAGGATCATGATATGCAGAATGGGTATCAGAATCTTCAAGCGGTATTGAAGGCGGCGCAAGAGTACCTTGTTATTCTGAAGATACTGCATCGGCAGTTAGGGACACGGACTGTGCTGTGCCAAGGTCGCAGACCGCATACAAACAGAATGATGCTATCCTTGACGGCAAACACCGAATCTCCTGAGTCAACATCTTCGTCACCGGGTGAAACGACACCAACATCCGGAAGCACCACACCTGAGCTCCCCCCAGTTTTCGACTCGCCTACAATGTTTCTAATTATATCGTGCTACGTACAACTCATCAAACATCTTGAAGTTGTGCTCAAGATCATACTCAACTCTATATCGGATCCACATCAGGACCTCATTGATGCCGCTCCGATGTCGTTTGCCGATGTGCCTCTGATTGAGCCGTCGACCCAATTCGTGCTCTTCTCCGAGATGTTTCGTCACATTATGAGTCAGATGAATCTTCTAATGGGTCTACCTAGTCCGTGGTCAAGCCAGAGCGCTTGGACAGGTCTGTTGACCAACCAACGGTATCGGGATATGTTGAATAGTGAGTTGGGAGATGTAGAGGATGGGTGGACAAGTCGACCGAGTAAGTTGATGGAGATAAACAGGATAACAAAACACATGCTGGATGAGTTTACAATGATGGGAATCTACTGATACCCATCTGATTAGAGTGTGGTTCAACCTATTTAGTATGAGGAACTATGGAGAGGTCGTCATGCTGTAGGAGACGAAGTCGTAAAAGTTCAGGTTCAAAGTAACCGTCTCACGATAAAATTGTATACTCTAAGTTAATCTAATCTCTTTAACGATAATTCATGACTGAGCACGTTGCTGCGATGTGCACTGCCGTGCTATTGTAACATCGAGGTGCTTGCTGGCTGATTAGCCCAAATCCCATCCCTAACCACCACACCTCGTAAAAGCCAAATGAAATCCACGTAAAAGCATTATAGGGACATTGAAAAGGTGAATTCAAAGTTATTGCTGCCGCATGCGTCAAACACGAATGGGAAGCCAACTGATACGTCCAATGGAAGCCTGTCCATGACAGGGCTTGGCCGCGTTGGCGTCGATCCTCGTCGGGTCGTCCTCGATAGAGTGTGCTCTTCACTATTGGCTCTCTTATTTCGTCCTTTCTTGACTGGTGTCGCTGGAGACTTCCTGGGCTCTGATGGTGGTGCAACATTCCATTCGCAAGCCAAAACACCGAATTCGACTTTCTCCGGGTTCTTGTGCGTGCTCAGCTTGCTCGCCTTGGAATATTTGATAAAATTATGTTGCAGCCATGTCTTGACATTAAGAACTCTGGAATTGATGATCCAGTCTTGTTCGTCGGCTTCGAAGTAGCTTCTATTCCCTCCCTCAAATCTGCATGTACCGGCTTTCGCTAAGATGCAGTCAGTGGCATGATCTCTCAAGCGTTTTACGTCGACCGCTTACCTTTCAAGTTATTCTGAAACCCATGACGATCAGTGGCAGCATTGAGGTCAGACTTGCGCAGTATGAGATAATCCACAAAGAAAAACTGCTCCAGGTTGGGAAGATATTGGGCCAGAAACCTGTAAAGGTGCTTTGGATACCTGACTCTATCAGGAGTGTTGTGAATTAGGCCGCAGTTTGGGCATCGCCTTGGAGATTGTTGTTCATACCACTTGTGGCAATACCTCACTGCGACTTTTCGAATTTGATCCAAACCTGAGCAGTTCAGAGCCTTATGGAAGCGTATACTGTCTTCGTAGACTTCTGGCGGGACGTAATCAAGATAGATGACATCCGAAGAGGAGTTGAGGCTCACGATCCGACCAGTGTTAAGCCGGAAAGTCGTGGCTCGATTTGTGAGACTCTTTGCCACTGCTGCAGCTTCATTGCATGTAACGGAGAGTTTGGTGAGTTGCTGATGGAGGTTCGTGTAATAAGAGATGTCGGCTTGCGCAGTGGGATATAGAGGTTTCAATGTACCATACACCTTGTTGGTTGGGCATGTCTCCCTTTTGACCTCGAACGCGATAGGGTCAGAGCCTTCATCATCCTCGTCATGGTTTGTATGGAGAAGGAGGGATTCTTTGAGCCACCATTTTCCAAGTCCTGTTGATGGATGATAGTCGGTATCGATTTTGAGAAAGTGCATGCCAGGAGTCTCCAGGGTAGCTTGCCATATCTGGGTGCGTATCTCTGGTGGCAGGCGGGCAAAGAGCGAAAAGGTCCGGCAATCTTCGGGTATTTCGAACTTGAGAGGAGTCTCTATCGTTTGAATTGGAAACTCAACAGAGGAATCTGTTTCCTTTGGTTCCGGAAGGTGTTGACTGGTGACGCCATCTTGGGCACTATCAAGGTTGAGAGCACTCATGATAGGCGTGGGCCATGAGCTTATCGCTATCTCGCGATCATGAAGGAGGGGCTAAATATTGAAAGACGATCAAAAGAGAGAAGACAACACAGCAAAGGCAAGCGGTGAAGCTGGATGAAGTGAAGAGAGAGTGAAGATACGGAGTATCGATGGTGATGCAGAAACAAAAATGATGGAGCGAAGTTGGAGAAGTTGTGGAAGCCTGTATCAGTGGTTAATGGATGATGGGCGGGGCAGGCAGTTACAGCCCAGGCCAGAGTTGATTTGGAGAAGGTGCTGCTGTAGCATGCAACCTTGCAACTTTGCGCCGCCAAACAGGCAGCTCAGCGCCACAACCGAGCGCTATCCGCTCTGCCTGGGCTAGTTTTCAGCGGTAACGGACTGCAATTTACGAATAGAAATGTTACCTGTGGTTTAGATTGTTAAATGTTTTGCTTGCACTTGAAAGTATTTTGTTCACTCTTGTGAATTATGGCTTCTATTGTGTAAAGTACTTCACCGCATTGACCTTGATGATTCAATGGTTCGGGAGATGCGCCAACCAAAGCATGCCACCGCACCTTGACGGGTCATGTTGAGCTGTCAAGTGAGGAGGAACTCAATTTCACCAGGAGACTAATATTCTGATATTTCACTAAAATAATGACAATTCGATATTTCATATGGAAAAACGAAAGTTGAGTTGGTGAGGGTGTTGCACCATGGTTCTTTGCTAAAGTCATACGTCAGATCTCAGTTCCGACACTCCGGTAAGACGTGGGATGCTTTCCGAACTTGGCAAGCATGATACTGACAAGCAGACCCCTTTCTTGACCTTGGGTCATAATTTTTTTTTTTTTTAAGTTGAAGATGGAAATTTGAATCGATGGAACATAGCCTTACTTTTAATAAGCAATAGTCTATGTCGCAGGTATAATTTTTCGTCACAAGGAACATTAGATCCTGTTCACGGATCTGAAAATAGATAGGAATAGTTACATCACAAGCCCAGTCACAAGACCCTAGCAATGGAAGCAAGATATATGGAAGTGGAGTTGTAATGAGTACCTTAATCAATCGCAATCTATTCTGAATCCTAACGCCTTCCTAGTTCAATGAAAACACCCCCCGCAGCAATCAGTAACCAAATCTCTGTCCAACAAGCTCCTCACTCAACCTCCACAGCTTCTCAGCCTCAACAGGGTCGCGCGCCCAAGATTTGACCGTATCAACAAAAGGATCAGAGACTCTGGCTTCCAAAAGATAAGCACCATTGCTCGCTATACAATATTAGCATTCAGCCGTACCCGTTAGAGAGAGAGATCTTACCCTTGATGTTGGGGTCAAAAGCAGCGAATGCATGTGTCGCAGCGCCGACTTCGACAGGAACAGTCTGCATAGCGTTCCATCCTTCGGAGTTACCTTGTGTGCGATGAGACCTGACTGGGATTTGTTAGTCGTATACAGTAGAGGAGTGGTGGAAAAACGCACTGAAAGTACCAAGATCGGCATCCATGTTAGTAAAGTCCAGATGTGTGCCCAGACCAGTCGACAGGATGAGGCCAGGGTGAACACTATAAGACTGAAGACCACGACTTCCAAGCTTTTGTGCAAGAGATACAGAGAAGAGCATGTTTGCAGTCTTGGATTGACCGTAAGCACTCCATTGCTCATAAATCTCGCCGTTCTGTTCAAGTCAGTATGGTTTCCAGTGAGTCGCTGGGAGACTTACACTGAAGTGAGGATCAGCGAAGCGGATGGGACCGAGACTATGACCATTGCTCGAGATGTTGACAACTCGAGGTGACTTTGAAGCAAGGATCTTATCCATAATCAAGTTTGTCAAAAGAAAATGCCCAAGGTGACAAATAGCAAACTGCATCTCATAACCATCCGCACTCTTAGTATACGGAATAGCCATGACGCCAGCATTGTTGACAACAACGTCAATGCTAGGCACGTCACTCCAGCCGTTGACCTCTTCAGCAGCCTTACGCACTGAAGCCAGAGATCCAAGATCCACCACAAGAGAGCGGGTCTTGACAGCTGGATTGGCTTTGGTGATAGTCTCAGACATATCTTGGAGCTTGGATGCGTTGCGACCAGCGAGGATGAGGAGTTCTGGGGACTTGGAGGCGGTTTCTAAGATGAAGGTTGCGCCGAGACTGTTGGGAGTGACTCCGGTCGTGAGGATAGTTTTACCCTTGATGATGTCGGTATACTCATTGACGAGGTCTTTTGTGGTGGTTGAAGCAGAGCGAGGAGACATTATGACTGGATTGATAGTTTAGGAGAGCTTAATCGGTGTTTTGGAGTATGTTGGCGAGTGAGTACTTGTTCTGAATGGAGAGTAGTGAAAATGATAAAGTATCTTGGAGTGGGAATCCCCCATCATACTTATACTCAAAGCCATTTCTAAACGCCGAAATTGAAGTCGTCGAGATTCTATAATCCATGCCGATAAAGAGAAGTGCGAATATTGGAGTACTTCGCAAATTCATGGCTGGCGTCAGCCATCGACATGGGAGGGGCCGATGCTGACGCTTTTCGCCAAGATGTCCGAAAGGCCAATCATATCGTTCGTCGACTAAGACAACCCTCATTTTCGGACTTAAAGTATGGCGAGCATGGGTATTTTCTGACTGCAGGATGGCGGCAGAGGTACAGTTGTACGGCGTCTATAGATCTTCCTAGACTAGGATACCAGTGCATATAGGATTGTGGATTGGGGGCGATTATCAAGCTCTCTAAATTCCGCGAATGACGGTTGAGCAAGGCTCGTCAATTATATCGGAGTTAAGTGGGATATATCTACTATAGACAATTCTTTGCTGTAGTTCAAATGAATCCCTTCGTTTCGTCTCAATACGGCTATAATTGCAGAGGTCTGATGCAGAGTCGCGGCGTCCACCCTCACTTTCGATGACAGTCATAGGAACCTCAACCCGCATAATCACCATTATTGCAAAAAACTCAGAGAGTTGTCGTTTTAAGTTCTTTTCTTCCATTGTGTCAAGGAGATTCCAGTCTCGATACATAAAGTGAAAGCAAGTCTATGCCATCTTTTACCATATAACACCTGGGTATCCGCTTCTATCCCAACGCCATCCCAAAAGATCAAAGGCCCTATGATACACAACAGTCCTTCATACATCTCCTAGCTCTCGTCGCCAGACATAACCGCCCACTCCTGCAAAACCGTCGGTTCCTGCACGGCCCCTCCCGAAATCCCACTTAACCACGCTCTACACGCCTCTAGGTGCGCATACTCCGCATCATCATGTCCTCTCAAACTCTTCATCTTGGCATCTGCTACTTCCAGTAGACTTCTTCCCGCTGCATCGCGAACATGGACGCATGCGCCGCTTTCGACGAGTTGTTTGACGGCGAGTTTGTGGCCGCAGCGAACAGCGATGTGTAGTGCTGTTTCGCCTGATCGGTTTCGAGCGTTGACTTGTGCACCACCGTCTATGAGTTCTCGAATGATATCGGGGCCGATTTTGTAATCGTCGTCTTCGGGGAGTTGAGCGGCGAATGCCATGAGGGGAGTGTTGCCGTGGATGTCGTACTGGTTTGGATCGACGCCTGCCTCGAGCAGGTTCTGCAGAAGAATGAGGCGGAATTGTAATTTGTCTGTACTTGAATCCAAGTTTTTAATGGCCCTGTCCTTTCTGCGTCGCCGGTCGACTGGGTTACCGTTCTCGTCAAGGTAATACTTTTGGTGGATGCTTGTTTTGCTGAGTGTGGCTGCTGCAAGACAATGAAGTCCATTGCGGCCTTGCGAGTCTTCAAGTCGGGGATTAACCTCTGCTTTTCTAGTGCATTCGAGAAGGCGTGCCTCTTGGTGTATATCGTCAGAATGCCAAGGATCGGCGATGCTGGCTTGCCGGGACATCGGTATGGCAGGATCGAGGTCCATGGCCTGGGTGTCTTCTCTGCGAATTCCAATTTCGGGCTCGGGAATGGCTGAATAAGTAGGCGTTATGTTAAAGGCATCTCTCTTCTGATAGCTAGTGGCACTGCACAGTCCGAGTACATAGTTTCGTAGCTCGGGCGATGCATCCCGTAGCAGGAGAATATGCGAAAATGAGCGCCCATAGCAGTCGCGCGTACTGAAGTTAAACCTTTTGGCAGCAAGAGCATCCAGCAACTGCTTCAGTAACTCCTGGTTGTTCGGTTGGAACCAGTTGGTATGCAACACGTGGAGAAGTGTTTGGCCAGCTGTATTCTGTACATTGAGCACATAGCGGCACTGGTCTGAGATAAGTGCCTGGAAGAGAGGATCCAGCAGAAACCGTGCAGCCATGAGGTGAAGTGCCGTGTGTCCAAACTGATCACGCTCTTCGAATGATCCATCGGTAGCAAGTGAAAAGGCACTGCCGCCATTTTGAGTAGGCCCTTGTGCTGTGACCCAAGCTGGCTCCTCGATCTCGTGGATAGGGCGACAAAAGCATGCTAATCTTTGATGATCTTCATTTTGCGGGAAACATGTATAGTTCACAGATTGGTCGATACACAGGAAGTCTCCGGGAAGGTAGTAAGGTCTCATAGGTAGAGAAGCTGGTGCGTCGCGATCGTTGAGCCATGATGCTACACGTGGCTCTTCATCTGAAATTGGCGAAAGACTGGTTTCTCGACGGTTGAGGGGTGCTGTATATCGCTTTATGAGACGCTTTACTGTTTTGACGTATGGGTGTGAATATTCATTGAGTATTTGACGTAAACTCCCAGTGGTACAATCTGTCGAAGTAGTCATGAATGTAGGTCGCTGTAAGAAATTTCGAAAAGTACTGTTGTCTTCCTGGTTTCGCTGTATCTGCCTTTGAGCTGCGGATCGATTTACGGTAGGCTGTTGAGAAGATTGGTTAAAGGGCGGAACTTCGAGAGAAACTCTTGTATCGGGATCTCTAACAAGATGCGGTGTCGGAATAGCATTGAGAGCGGGAATAGGCCCTGAAGTAGCTTGAGGTGATGCCATGGAGTTGTTGGTTGAGCTGGTACGTGTGGGAGATAGAGCCAACTCCTCTAATCGTCGCACCATATCGTCTTCAGTTTTGGGGTGAAGCCATCGCGGCTGTTTGTTGAGCATCGCATTGAGTGTCTTATGACCGGAATCTTTACTACACAGCTATTAGCGTTTGTCCAAAGCAAGTATTATATACAGGGAATACATACCCAGGCGCTGGAGTATCGGGCGATTTAGCATGCACAACAGCCATAATCTTCTCTAAAGGAAGCGTAGTATAGAGATAAAGTCGTGAGACTTTTCGTCGCGATGAAGGTGTCCATAGTGGCGGTCTTCCAGTGGTAGTATTATTCGATCCGCTAGGCGAAGCAGAAGATATCGGACCAGGAACTTGAAGGTTGAACGGCGAAGCAACGTTATTGTTCATTGCGCTGAGCTCGGATCACAACCGATTCAATTCAACGACAAACAAAAAACGATAGCAGAAAAAAGGCAACGCAGATCAAATCGAACAAGTTCCGATGCAGGTTTAGCTAAGGTACACGAGGCTGTCATGATGGTCGATACGGGAATTGCAAGCTTATAATGTCAATGCTCAGCTCCCTCTTGTTCGCCAGGTCAAGTTTGTAGGTCGCCAGAGGCAGTGGTGAAGAAAAAGATGGCCGCCAGAACTGGCCGCGGACCACAAATAACCTGCAGAAGAGGGTGGAATGGGCATAGCTGCTGCGCCTCAGCGCTCGCAGGAGGCCTGTTCGGAAAGAGGTTGCGAGTGCTACAGATCGAGGTTTGGGTGAGACAGAATGTGCTGTAAATGGATCATTTGAGGAGCCAAGCCCGTAGGAGGTCTGAGTGCCGCATTCCCGATGCATTGACGTGATCTCAAGATAGACGAGGGAGATAATCTAATCTACAATTAACCACGCTATAATTTTGCGGTTGACAGCTGCAATACAGGGTGTTTGATAATGTTACAGGGCTGCTGGAGTAACCGCTAGGCTGCTATGGCAATCGGGCATTTCAATAAGGTGGTCTCGACTAGAACAAACCCCGAGATGTCTCCATTATTTGGTCAATTAAATGACGATATCGTCAGTTCTCATTCACTAAACCAGTGCCGAAGCTGTCAATCCAGAGGGAACCTTGGTTGCTGCCCTGGCATAAGTGGAACACATGTAGAGGCGCAGATGACGGCTGTGCTTACTGTGGCTCCAGACACAAAAAGCCTTGCGCCACACCAACGAGGCTTTTCGGCATCACCACCAACTCTTATGCAGGAAATCGATATCAGCTTCTTCTTTTTCTGAATATCGGGCACTAATTATGATGTAATTATCCTCGAAGTCACGGGGAGCTTCTAAGTTTGAATATCTTATACTGGCGATAATGGAATCGCCGAGACTGAATCACCAACTGCCCAAGGCCAACTTGAGCCAGTTGAACTATGGCCGGATATTAGACATGACAACAGGTCGGATAATTATTGTATCTGACAATCGAATACCCCCGCTTACCGCAGCTTACTATGCAGTTACAAAAAACATCTCCTCTTGGCATCCCTTCTCTGAAACGTCTCCCTCCAAGCGCTCCATGTATGTCATCAACCCTTGCATGCATCGCCTTATCATTTGAAACAGCCGCGCTCAGGATTTCTGTAAGTCATCCGACCTCGAAAATCCAAATTGGCTCATCCAGCCGTTAAAAGTAACAACCTTTTATTGGCTTAGCTATAACACATATTTGGTTTTCTGTACTACTGACACCGTTTGTTTCGTGGCTAGCTGTTGAAACCTTGAAGCCATCGACGACACCACATTCATCTCTTAAATACTGGTACGTAGCATCTATGTCATGCTGTAAAGTAGTCAGTTAGGTAGTCTGCACCGTTGCGAACCGAGGGAGACCGGATGATGCGGGACAAAGAAGGGATGGTCGATCTACGAAACACTCTCTGACGACACATGGAAGCTCACGAGGGAGTCGCTTGTGTTTCCCTTTGTCTCTCTCTGAAGAGCCAATCACGGCTGTGCTCAAACCTCCGAATGTCTCTCATCACACACCCCTGCAAACTCGATACCCTTTGACAAACTTGACAACAATCTACAACACGCTTTTCTCCCCATCTCAAGCCCTTATCCGTTCATTCTTTTGTTGTCCTCTCCTTCAGCCTCTTCTCACCGATATTTTCCCACACCGCAATCAAGCCACAGTTTCATTCAAAATGCGCCATCTTCTAGAACCTTTCCACGCTATTTGCTCCCCGCATTCCAGAGCAGAAGCATGTCTCCCATTTTTCCTCAACGGCCACAAGGCTTTTTGACTTTCGGGAAATTCTCTCCCTGCTTTTATTCCACCGATCTGGGCGAAACGGTCCCCTAATTTGTTTGCTCACACCCCTTTCTTTGTTCTAGCGCTGTTCCACATGACATATCGTAGGAGATAGAGTTTGGGAAACTGGTACCACACGGAGACACTAGGGACAACAAGGGATTAATTGCCTTCACGTGACAAATGTCTGGACTCTTGGGCTTTTGAGCAAATCAGACGAGGAATCAGGTATTCAAGATTCAACTGAGAAAGAAGCATATTGAGAATCAAAAGGAGCCAAACGCATTAGAGGTGTCTATAATTGATCAGATGGTATCTTCAACAACAAATTACACAATATGTCCAAAAATCGTAACCATTCTTTCTACCACTACTTGGCCGAGCCAAGATCGTCTAAATCATACTATGTACATAGTGAAGCTTATTATGTTTGTAATAAATAAACAGCAAAGGGAAGATTTTTATGTTCCATGATGCATTTACAGAAGAACGGCAAAGATACCGGCAGCAGCGACGGCCATCTCGACACCGAAGCGAGAAGCACCGGCAGTGACCTCGACAGCGGGGGCAGTGCCAGTGGGGGCGTGGTAGGGAAGAGTGGCAGAAGGCTGGCTAGGAGCAGGAGCCTGGTAGGTCTCAGTCTTCGCAGGAGGAGCAGGGTAAGCAGGGTGCTCGGGCTGCTCAGGCTTAGCGGGTTGCTCAGGCTGGGCAGGAGTCTCAGGGTGCTCGGGCTTGGGAGCAGGGTACTCAGGCTGAGCGGGTTGCTCAGGCTTGGAGGGCTGCTCAGGCTGGCCAGGCTTGGGGACGACAACGGTGGGGTAAGAAGGAATCTCCTTGGTACCGGTGGCGTAGACAGTGGTCTGCTGGACGGTCTCAGTGGTAACAGAGCCGTAAGGGCAGTTGGGGACCTCAGGACCGCACTTGGTGACGGTGTAGACCTTGGTCAGGTAAGCGGTCTTGGTGGTGTAGAGAGTCTCATGAGCAGGAGGAGCGTAGCCGGTAGGCTTAGAGTGCTCCTCAGTGATGGGGCAGACGGTGGTAGAGACAGGGACAGTCTCAGTGGTGACAGAGCCGTAAGGGCAGTTGGGAACCTCGGGACCGCACTTGGTGACAGTGTAGACCTTGGTGGAGTAGATGGTCTTGGTGGTGTAACCAGTAGGCTTGGCGTGCTCCTCGGTGATGGGGCAGACGGTGGTAGAGACGGGGTAGCTCTTGGTGGTGACAGAACCGTAAGGGCAGTCCTTGACGGAGGGAGGGCACTTGGAGATGGTGTAGACCTCAGTAGAGTAGATGGTCTTGGTGGTGTAACCAGCGGGCTTGGTGTAACCAGTAGGCTTGGGGTGGTGCTCCTCGGTGATAGGGCAGACAGTGGTGGAAACAGCAACAGTCTCGGTGACGGTGTAAGGACCGTGAGAGCCAGCGGGGCAGTTGGTGACGTAGGCGGGGCAGTGAGTGTAGGTGTGGACAGCAGTGGTGTAGACAGTCTTGGTGGTGTAAGGGACGGTAGCCTCAGTGGTCTTGGTACCGTTGGAGCCCTCAGTGGTGGAAGCACCCTTGGTGGTGGTCTTGGTGTTGACAGGAGCTGTCTCAGTCTCAGTGCCAGTAGGGACAGTCTCAGTCTTGGTCTCAGTGCCAGTAGGGACAGTCTCGGTCTTGGTCTCGGTACCAGTAGGAACAGTAGCAGTCTCGGTACCGGTAGGAACAGTCTCGGTCTTGGTCTCAGTGCCAGTAGGAACAGTAGCAGTCTCGGTACCAGTAGGAACAGTAGCAGTCTCGGTACCAGTAGGAGCAGTCTCGGTCTTAGTCTCGGTACCAGTAGGAACAGTAGCAGTCTCGGTGCCAGTGGAGAGTTCCTCAGTAGTAGAGTCGCAGTCCTCCTCAGTGGTGGTGTTGGACTCAACAGGAGCAGTGGTGGTGGAAGCAGCCTCGGTGGTGGAGGCGGCCTCAGTGGTAGTGCCAGTGGCAGCCTCAGTAGAAGCAGTCTCGGTGGTACCAGTAGCAGCCTCGGTGGAAGCAGTCTCAGTCGTAGCAGTGCCGGTCTCAGTGCTGGCAGTCTCGGTGGAGGAGATGATAGCAGCTGTGGTGGTGGTAGGCAAAGTGCATGTGCAGGCCTCCCGAACCGCGTCCATATCAGCACAAGCTCGGGGAACCTCACAGTCGGGGATGGTTCCGCAGAGGTCGGTGAGACTGTTGTGGACAGCCTGGTAGCAAGCGTCATCGGTATCACACTCGCAGTCTTGAGGGGGAAGTTCGTATCGGGGGGAGATGGTGGCAGAAGCCAGGCCAAAGGCCATGGCCATATAAACGACGCTCTTCATTATGTTGGAAAGAATGTACGGATTCAGTAATGAACGAATGGACTGCGGTAGAACTCTGAAGAGTTACTTATATTCCGCGAAGACTGTAAGTTGAGAGAGTGACAAGAAGAGAAGTGGGAAGGAAAGAGATGCCCATGTAGGTCGGAGGATGGTGTTTATATGCAGGAAACGACCATCTGCGCCTGGTCCTTTAATCCCCTACCCTGCCTCTCCCCCATCTTTCTCTCTCTCTTCTTCTCATCCATCCTTTTGCGGGCATGGGCCGTTAGGCGTGGGTGACCCATAGTCGGATTTGATAGTGTGCCTGAGCTGCGTTAGTTTAGGGCGCTATTGAGCAGGGCTACACACATGAGCAGATGGATCTAATCCATTATGAGAACCCTGCCATTTCTGTAAGTAACAGGCTCTTGTGCCCGTCAGACCGGGCTTGGCCGTGAGTTGTGTTGGAAAAGCAACAATTGAACAACGTCCGTGTGTGCGGGTCAAAGACGATGAAAGCCGTTAGCCACTTGAGCAATGGTGCGCTGAGTCGGGTCTCGGCAGGGGTATCCCCTGAACCCCTACTAAATCGTAGTGGCTAAACTAACCGCTTTGGGTGGTGTTAGCGGGACTCGCTAACGATACAGTCGCCGAGGGCTGCGGTGGAGCGATACGATACTGGGATTAACACACATGGTCTTTCGTCTATTCGAGCCGGGGAGACGTTTACAAACATTCAACCTTGCAAGGCCTAAAGCTGTATTGGCAAGTCGAGATGAGTAGCTGAGGAATAGTTTCTTGTCGGATGTCGCACCAAAGAGACTGGTTCATTGAAAGCTGGGGCGCTATTACAATTCATATTTCAGCTCAATCCCCGACCAAATAGTGTTTTCCACAACCATGGTAGATACGAATAACCAACTGGAGTATCCCAGTAGATGATGCTATCTATTGATTCTTAGTTGCTTTAGCGATAGGGGTACTGTCCTTCATTTCTTGGAGAACTCTAACTCACTGTAATCAGATGTTGTTGTTAGCCGGCAGTTCGTATTGTTCCTTTGCTACCCTTTGTCGCCCATTGAGTCTAGCAACCAAATAATCTTTGTTTATTTTTAGGGTTCACTCTATCGTCTTCTCCGGAGCCATATGGAGAATAGGAAATTAAGCAACCATATCGGCTTCGTTAGTGAGAGTGATAGACCTTGGTTACCCTACGGATGAGCCAGATCGAGGAACAGCAGGTTCCAAGTTTTGGCATCACAAATTTTCAGTGATCGTCATGATGATCACCGAGATCTTTGCTCGAATCTCATCGATCGTGACGGTAGTCTGAAAATTGTAGGATCAAGGCAGGCTATGGGCCGAAGAAGCCGTTTTAGTGGGAATTGCTTCCTTGTTGTGCCTGAAAAAAACCCCTCTCGATGACTTTCACTCCACCAACTTACGAATCTGGTGGTTTGTATTCTATTATTTCCTTCCTTTACTCCTGCTTGAGTATCTTTGGATCAATCAAGAAAGGCAATATTATTTAAGCGCTGAACATTCCTTCGTCCTCTTTCGGCTCTTTTATCACCATCAAATGCCGTTTATAGCATTGCACAGCCTTCATGTTCTGTTTTGGTACCACACTGAATCCAAAAACACCCAATCCTGTGTGCCTGCTGATCCTACCAATGACCATCGCACGATCAGCGGTCGAAACCTCGGGTACCTGACAGCATGCAGATTTTAGCGTCCGCAGTCTCCAGAGTGTGGATGACAACTGACAACTGACAAAGGAAACACACGGAAAACCCAACCAGCGTCATAGACGGTTGTTCCAGGCTTGCATTAAACCAAGGGGGAGATTAAACAAGGACAAACCCAGTTGCCACAAAAAAAAAGGGCATCGAAAGATCCGTGTTGGTGGCTTGGGGCATTTTTGAAAGGAATCATGAATAGAAGCGCTACGAGCAGTGCAATTTGCATCATTCGCGCTGTGGCGTTTTCTAGAGTCCAATTGGCGCTCGACAAGCGCCCACTTGGGCTGAGCCCTCCACCGCCGGGACCTGCACTTGAGCAATCGCGCGCAGGCAAAATGATGTGTTTTTATGCATCTGCATAATTGAATTGTTTCCTCTTTAGGGGTTAAAGGAGGAGTTGAAGCGAAGGTGTTGCTAACGGTGGGTGTCGTGCTTCGGTAAGATAGCTATAATCGTCTTATCTGCGGTGACTCGCAGTACAATACTGGAGAACGCTTTTGACGATAACCAAGGATTAATAGGACCCTTTGTGAAATGTCAAGTTTCGGCATCATCCCGTCGTTCGATTGAAACCTTTGGCCTGAGTAAACAGTCATGGCTCCGGGTCCATCGTCAAGGTTGGTTGCCAAATTCTCCAAATCCTGTTGCATCTCATTGGCCGATCAAGTCCCCTACTCCCTGCCCCTGAGTTGTGCTCCCTGTTCATAAAATAATACCCTGCCGGTGATAATTGGATAAATCGCGATAATGCAAGGAACAGACCCCTAGGGATGACATTTTGTCCCTCACAAAAATCGAAAGGGTTCGGAGGATCTGAGGAATCCTTGCTCCTCACCACGTGATGGCCCAGAACCAATTAATATCCACGTCTTGTCGCTCTCCTCAACTGAAGTTGATTCAACGACATCAAGCCTCGTAAATAATCCGGCGGCTGTGGGAGATGACTCTCCACTCCCGCAGTGAGACAAGACGATACAAGACGACCACGTTATATCGGCCGAAGCCGCATTCCAGTGCGAAATAACCTCGATCGCATCCTCTATCGTTTTTTCCCCATATAACTTAAGCGCAATCCACTTTGCTCGTTCCGCTGTTCCAATTCTGACCCCTGTCACCGGCGACGATATGTGTTAGCGCACCACACCAACGGTGATAGTTCCATGCAGGCCTGTCACTCTCAAACCGTGCGAGAATCTGCTTTTTCCTTTCCTGGTGAGCTATTCGCTGTTGCTACTGTGTTGTCCACAGCATGAAAGGGGAAATGCATTCGTCATGACAACGCACGACTTGATACGGAAGCATTCAAGCGTCGTGAACTTGCCTTGATCATTACAATTTATCCCATGCTATCTCCATAGTGACGCACTGAGCTTCCTATAAGCTCATTATGCCTTGGCACTGGCAATTTGTGAGCCCAGACCTCGTCGTATAGCCGAAACGCAATGCCAATGTCATTTTTCACTCTCGCTTTCGCATGCACAGGTGCCTTGGACATTTTTGCCACAACTGGAACGGAACAAGAAGCTCTCTTCGTCCCGGTGATCTGCCCCGGATAGGGGAGGGGAGCCCTGTTGGCTCACTGAGGTCGAGGCCAAGCTGAATACAGGGGTTGTATGGTCGAAGCGCTGAGCTATTGGCACTTGGAACTGATAGTTTTGCGTAACGCTTATCTTGGCCAAGCTCACGTCTATTCTAGGCTTTTGCGTTGCGCTTGGGAAGTTAATTTGGGTATTTGCGGAAATGAGGCTGTTGAGTTTCCTATTTTGTTCCGTGCGAGTGTTGTGATGGTGTGCTGCTGTCGGTTAAGTCGGAGGTGGTTGATGATGGCAGGTGTCGAACTCTGAGTTAAAGAAGCTGTCGGGCCCAGAAGTATTATTTGTTTTTATCTGAATTTCCTGATCCTGAAGTTCGTCAACGATTTGCTATACCTTTCGAGCCGGAACATGTTCTACGTCGCGATTGATACTAGGCTCAGTGCTGGCCTAGTTGAGCGATAGACTTTCCATGCCTTCGACAACACATCAGAAATGCTATCCAAACACAATGCGAAATCCATACTAACATCAAACTATAGTATTTGCCTAGATGATCGATCCCTGTGCTCTTCTTATCGAACGGCTTTCGCGATTTCTTCGTTTGCTCCAGGCTTTTCGTTTCGAGTCCTACCGATTCATCTCAATCCCCCTGGCCAGAGTTGATAATGACCCGAAATGAAATCGAAACTCTACGTACTATTTGATGCCTGATTCGCGTCACGTACAGGTTTGGTTACTCACCAATATTGCAGATATGTTATCGGCAACGCAGCCAAGTGGACGATGGCCCATTACTGTTCGTTTTCCATTTCCATCCAGAAGGTCCCAACTGCCCGTATTGGTTGTATTTGCACAACTCAGCAACAACGAACATCTCGCCTGAACGCTGAGACCGAAGGCCTTCCATAATATTTAGGAGTTTGTCCCTACTCAAGTCTAACCATAACTCGAGCGTCTTCAACGTAAAGCCAGCATTTTTCACTGATAAACGATTTCAGATCACACCAGATCTTGCATTCAACAAGACAGCGCCCTCTGAACAGAACGATGTTAACACGAACTCTATCTCACATGAATGTCTCGGCAACTGAAAATAGCGGTGTGGACCGCTAGAGTGTAAAGTTTCGATTGCCGATTTACTGGAATGTTGATGGAGCTCAAGGTTCAAGGCTTCAGCGGGGACACGATGAGGCTTTGCCTTAGCTCCATAACGGCTTCTAGAATAACTCTAGATAGCATCGAGCTTGCCTTTCACTTTTCCCTGAACACTCTGGATTGAAAGAAATAAACGTAGACTGGAGGAGCTGTTGATAAATTGGACTTTCGTAAATAGAAGTTGGTTTTTGCTCAGATGTTGTGTAATTAATTGCTGCCCTGTATAAGAGCTATTTGACCCCTTGGGCCAGACACTATAGTTTTCACTTTTCTTTCATGTTTCAATTCACTCGATTCAGTCAATTTGAATTAGTTTGCCTCATACTATCTACTATATATATATCTTGCGGATATTCTGAACTCTCCGTGCTTTCGTCATAGTGGTGTAGGGTATTTAAATACCTGAGTGTAAATTGTCCGAGATTGTATATTCATTAACAATATCGAATTTGTGTAACAATAAGACTACTCTAAGATACCCTTAGTCATAAAAGCTTGCATATTGAACATAGGCTACACCTGTTGAACCGACTTGTGCTTGTTGATTGACTGTCTAGCTAGCTGCTGCGGTGATTTTGGGGTTTGCGCTGCACTAGGCCTATTTTAGATACATTTGGTCAGGTGACCTAGCCTCTTCTGGATTTGCAGCTTGATACCTGCATTTGCACTGCAAAAACTGCATTTGCAGCGCTAACCAGGCTGCTGTGGGTTTAACAACACCTATGTTGTGACCGTGCAGCTTGTTTTGTGTTTCCTTGACGTGTTTCATGTAGATGATGGGATGCTTGTAAGGCTAGCCCTATGACATGCCAAGACATTCAAAGAAGCGACCTAAGACTATCGCCACTCGAAAGAATGTTGATGAAATCGAAAACAGACCGAAGAAAAGACCACATTAGACTTTTTGCTCATCTTATCAGGTATTGGTTCCCTCCCGAAGTTGCCAATGAATAGGACCTCCCGATCAGCCTAATCAAAATTCCTCTGGGATATTTGACGCAAAAATGAACTTTGGTCAAGGTCAATTCGCAAGTGTTTCCTTGAGAGCGTGGCAATTAGCCGGCTGAAGGAACATGTACGTGACCTTGATATCAGGGATACCATACATTGAAACTCATGGCGGCCGTTGTGAACTTGTCAGCACCGCGACAAATTGCCACCCTCATAGCCCATATGTTTTAAGAGGATCCCGCCCTGAAACTTGCAGTAAAATGGTTGACAAGGCCTCCAATAAGATTAGAACACAGGGTATTGGAGGCCGACTTCTCTGATTGGGCCATCTGATCATCACTTGCCATGATGGCCCCAACTTCAAGATGTGGCGCAGCAACGTGGCTTCTCCTACAAGTAACGATGTGTGAATATATGCTCAATAGCGATCAATTGAAGACCATCTATTTACCCCTGAACTAGATGCAACATTGAAGTCTGCGAAATGCCGCAAGCGAGTATCAAAAAGATTACCAAAGTTCTCATGATACTCGAAGACCGTTATCTTTGGGGGCCAAACTGAGCCACCACCCTAGCTAGCTGGGTTCCCTCTGTGGCTGATATAACAAGGGGGTTCTAATGATTTGAATTGTGCGCATTTGCGTGTTTGAGACGGGTTCCAATTCCGCCAACACTTAGTTATTCAACTTTCGGAAGAGTCCGCGGCGCAGTTCCGTTTCAGTTTGTTTTTCGCCACTGTCCAATTGAAGCATTCATGGTGGTGTTGATGGCCTGGCGGTTGATTTTTTTGTTTGCCTGTACGCTTCTGCGCGACTGTGGCTTGTTGGTTTTTACATGGGGGCCGTTTTTGGATCGCGGGTGCTGGAGTTGAGATGCTCATGGTGGTAATTTTTCCAGTTTAAGGCTGCTCAAAGTTCCTTTTTGCGTGTTTGCGATGAGGGAGCACTTGATTTAGTTTTATTTAATATAGAGAGATTGCCTGTTCTCAGAGTAGAAATCTGGATATCACCATCAATGTATTGACTGTCTTCGTACAACAAGCTATCATAGCAACTCAAGCTTAGAGCCAACCATACAACCAACCAATCTCTGTTTGCGCCAACTAAACAAACCAACATGTCGTCTTCCACTACCAACCAGTCAGTTACTAACAGCTCACATATCAAGAATTATCCACTGACAGTCATTTCTTAGGTCCTACAACTATGTCTACAGCAACACCTCTGGCGGTTCGACTTACACGGGCGGCCAGGCCACTTCCAGCAGCACTATGCTAAGCCAGTGGGCCAACACCCAAGACCGTACAGAACGCTTCTACGTTACGGGTCAAAAAACGGGTCACGGCGCATGGGAAGGAATGGACAAAACTCTCGCCTTTGACAGAGAGTTTAACAGAAGGAATTGAGTATCTCAATGGGTATATGTTGCGATAAATGGCTGGGAGGATTTTGGCTGTGAACTTTTTCTAGCGAGGCGTTGGGGTATAGACTCGGAGCCTTCCTCGACTTGTTTCTTTCTAAGGGTATGGTATAGTAGCATTTGGCATTTCACCTCTGTATAAATATCTTCTTGCCCCATTCAATTTAAACCTACTTTACGGATATTTTGGAATTATATGCGTGATATTGCCCATCGCGACAATGTTTCTCATTGGATGGTGTTTTGACCAAGAGTGTAGTGTCTAGGCTAAGGAGTGCCTTCCATTCCCAATCATCAGGTAACCAATCCTTCCTTTCGGGCTGCAGCCTAATCAACCCCCTCTCTGCTTGCAGCCCGTGGGTATTCCATCTTCCGTCAATCATATGAAAATAGCATTATTGTTTCAGGGGAAAAGATTTGAAGTCCTCCCAGCCCAAGATACTTTAATCATTGCTGCGCAATCCATTTGTTGAACATAATGACTGAAGAGCAACATCCATCACCTGAAGGCAGTGACATTGTGGTCATTGGCAGAGACGATACGAGCAACTATAATCCGGCCAATGTCTTACCACAGTCTGAAGATACCATCGCCAATATTCGAGAGTGGCTACGTCCTACAGAGTACGACATTGAAAGCAGCGAGTATCGCAAACATCTGGCGTTTCACCTTGAAGGTACTGGAGAATGGGTTTACCAATCAGACAACTATCTCAAGTGGCATGGGAGCCAGGAAGATGGTCTACTATGGATCAGAGGCATTCCTGGCTCAGGAAAGTCTGTGGTTGCTGCCAGCATGATCCACAAACTTTCTCAAGAGGAAGTCCCTGTTCTTTACTTTTTTTTCAGACAGATCGTTGATGCCAACCATCGACCCATCAACCTTCTAAGAGACTGGCTGGACCAGATCCTCATTTACTGTCCCCCATTACAGGCAACCTTAAAAGCCTATGTTGACGACGGTCGATCTCTGGACAGTACATCAATCGATGAACTGTGGAGACACCTCAGAACAGCCTTGGCATCAATACCTCGAGTTTATTGTGTGGCAGATGCTTTGGACGAAATGGACGGCGGAAACAGCGAGTTTATAGGCCAACTGGCCGAACTTGGTCACTGGAATCCTTCCTCTGTCAAAGTGCTATTGACCAGCCGACCCGTTGCCAGCGTTGAGGGTGCAATGAGAGGTATGAGGTCTCTTGATCTTCGAATGGAAGAGAAGCTTGTCGATGCCGATATTTCCACCTACGTGCGACACTGCCTATCAGATACTGCACTATCTGAGCGCGATCAACAGCTTGTCAAAGAAGCCGTACCTGGCAGAGCCAACGGCTTGTTTCTTTACGCCAAATTGGCCATGAAGGCATTTTTAGAACCTGAAGCCGACATCGATGAGACAATCAGCAAGCTGCCGCTGGATCTGGATGAAATGTACATCGGTATTCTACGAGAACATGCTCGGAGATCGGGTATTTCAGAGCAAACACAAGTGATGATCCTGCAATGGGTGACGCATGCATCCCGTCCACTTCGACTGCTGGAGCTTGCCGATATGCTCAAGACCGTCAACGAGAGTAGAGTCTCGTATAATCTGAAAGAGAACAAAGATCTGGTTCGGGCTGCTTGTGGCCCTCTCCTTGAGATACTGTCAGATGAGACTGTGAGTATTGTGCATCATTCGCTGACAGAGTTTCTGGTTGGGAGGTCAAGGGCAGTTCGCCCACCTGTTTATCCCATATTGGAATCTTCGTCAACACACTACTATCTTGCTCTCGCCTGTCTCAGATATCTCTGCTCAGGCTGGCTTCAAGACGAAATGCCCACCTCATCACAGACGATTCATCTTGATCGCAACCGTATCAACTTGAACTTTCCATTCGCGGCGTATGCCATAAGTAATTGGCATTTGCATGCTGCAAAATCGGAGTGGGATTGTCTGCCGAATGATATCTTATACCGGCAAATTGAATCTTTCATGGGTAGTAAGGATGCACGAAACAACTGGATGAAGTTATACTTGGATGAGTATGTTGGAACTGAAGATCAAATTACCTCGCTATCGGATCTCCATTTTGCTGCATTATGTGGCCTCAAAGCATGCGTTCCAGCTATCATCAATCGTATCGGCCATAGAAGCATAGACGAACAAGACGCAAGAAAGAGAACATCACTATGGTGGGCTGCTCTGAGCGGCCATGCGGATATCATTGAGCTACTTCTGAACCATGGGGCATCGCCTGACATCCATGACTTTCAAGGTTATCAAGCGCTTCATATAGCTGCAGAGAGAGATAGAGCACAGGTCGTTCAGCTCCTCATGGAAAAGGGAGTTTCTCCTATAGTGCCACGCTTCCTAGAAACCCCTGATCCTCTGGTTGAGACCCGAAGATACGCAGATACACCATTGGAAACTATAGCCTCATACGGTCATGTGAAGAGTTTGGAAGCGATGGCTCCGTTCTGTAAAACTACCGAAAAACAGGCTGCTTTGCGCATAGCCATAATGAATTTTCGGCATGGTCTCATCAAACGGCTCCTTCAGGAATCTGATGTTGATCCAAATGATATTACAGACTTCGAGACTCCCATTTTTGCCGCTGCTAGAACGGGCTGCACTGAAACGATAGATGCACTGGTCAATGCTGGAGCGGATGCTTCTGTCCGGTGTAGGGTGGAGGTTGATGTCTGGCACGAGTGGGAGAAATTGCTGGAACGCCCTTGGTCGACACCTCTGATCGAATTCTGTGAGCAACAGTTCGATTTTGTACGGCGACCAACTAGAACTCCTCACGACATGTCAGCTCTGGATTGTTCAGAGTTCGATCGTGCCTTGATATTACTTATCCAAGCTGGCGCAGACGTCAACGAGAGAGATTCGCTTGGCCGTGCTCCTGTACACTCAGCGAAGTTTTCCCACAAGTTGAAACGCTTACTCGAAGCGGGTGCGGACCCAAATGCAGAGACAAAGGATGGGAAGACCGCGTTGCATTGTCTACCGAAAGAAAGCCATGCGGAATACCTGAATCTCCTGCTGCGAGACGGAAACGTGGACATCAACAAAAGAGAACACTCCGAAGGCAGAACACCTCTGCTGTGCACCATCTATCATGATTCAGACCTTACTTTCCCCCTATTGAAGTATAATCCCGATTGTACTGTCACTGATTTCCATGGAAATGGCCCTCTCCACTACGCATGTTCTCATTATGATACCAAGAGAGGCGCTGTTTATTCTAGAGATGGGACTGAGCAACGCAGAGACGGAAATCTGCCAAGACTACTAAGCGCACTTCTGGAAGCTGGTTCAGATCCAAACTTGGCGAATATTGATGGAGAGACACCCTTGCATGTTCTTGTTACTAACAGGTCTTCCTGGAAAGACGAATGCATACGCATGCTGCTCGACCATGGAGCTAATATCGAAGCTAGAGACGCTAAAGGGCGTACCCCGTTGTTTCGGCTGGTAGGCACAAGCCCACAGCTCCTTACGACGGTTGATATCTTGAAAACTCTCACCAAAGATTCGGCAAGCCTGAATACCCGAGATAATTATGGGCGAACCCTTCTCCACGAAGCTATTCACATCATTACAGACCTTGACCATGCACAAAGCAGACTCACTCAGGTTTACCAGTATCTCTGTGATGTTGGTGTTACACCTTCTGCCGTGGACCTGCATGGCAACACCCTGTGCCATGAGCTAGTTCTCATCCCAAATGGTGCAAGGCTAACAGGTAAAGGGAAGGTGCTCCTTTCACTTTTCGAAAACGTGGGGCTGAATATAAACAAACCCAACTACGCTGGCACGACTCCTTTACATCTGGCCTGCCAGATGCGTCTAGAGGGTACTCATGGGGTCAATCAACATGCCAAAGATTGCTTTAGATGGCTCCTTGGCCACTCATCGGATCCTAATGTGGCAGATACTCAAGGGCTGAGGGCCATCCATTTCGCTGCTTCCACGAATACTTATACTGTCGACCATTTGTTGCGTGCCGGCGCAGATCCATTTGTTACCACGAACCAAGGGATGAATTCGCTCCATATTGCTTCGAGGTGTAAAAGAAGTAACAATCTTGGTCTTCTCCTTCAGCATATGCATGAGTTAGACCCCGACGCTAGGAAAGTGGCTCTCGACCAGAAGGATATTTTCCAGTACACTCCGTTGCACTACGCGAGCCGTTCCGGAATTATTGAGTCCGTGCTTCTCTTGATAGAAGCTGGAGCTGAGGTTAACCCAACTTTCGATAAGTTGCGCGGAACATGCTGCCCTGAACCTTGGTTCCCCCCAATCCTTCAATGTGTCTTTTTCGAGCGTGAGCAGCGCCTCTGGAAGCGAGGGCCATCGAAGAAAATACCTCGGGATGATGAGCTTCCTTTTTACCAAGTTAACTTTCCAAATACCATGATTGCGGCTGGATATACTGTCGAGAACAAGGACAGGTATTTTGATGAACTTGTATCAGGGCCTCACCTCCAAATTCTAGATCCAATCTATGAAGCGTCACGATATGATGAGATCATCAATGCTCTGCTTGATGTAGGGGCAGACATGTTTCAAGGTTTTCATGACCAGAAGTCAGCTCTTTATCGTGCGATGCTTTTCGCATCAGACGAGTGGCAAGATTATATTACGAACCTCCTCTGGGGTTGCCAGGAGAGGGTTGGACAGCTTGAGCTCTCTATGCCTCTTCATGTTGGAATCTCGAGAAGTAAGGCTCTTCGTCAGACAGAGGAAGCGATACTGGGTGAGAGACTCCTCCCATGCGCAAAGGATACCAAGTGGAAGAGAGTTGGACAACTACTATCGGACCGTCACTTTTCTTTGGTGAGACAACTATACAAAGCTGGAGCGGATTACACCACTGTTGATGCCGATGGTGTGTCTATTCTTTCGCGACTCGTCGAATATGGTTACTATGAATTAGTCAATGACTGCTGTTCCCCAGAAGAGGCAGCAAAATATGATGATGCTCAATGGATCTTGAAACAAGGTGGGAATGAGCTGGAGCCCCTGCTTGTAACAGCTTGTCGACGCTCTTCTCCCAACATGGAACTCATACGAATATTGGTAGAGAATAAGGGCGTTGATATAAACGCGCGGGGCCGCGATGGCCTTACTGCTCTTCATGTTTTAGTCACAGGCAAAAAATGGTGGCAAGTCGCTCAAGCTTTGCCATACCTGGTTTCCAAAGGTGCGAACTTGGAAGTTCGAGACGACGAAGGGTGCACACCATTGCTTTATTCTTTCAAAAAATGGGGTGCATTTCGGACCATGGGAGTGAAGCTACTTCTCAAAAAGGGCGCTGACGTGAATGTCGTCGATTCTGGTGGAGACAGCTGTTTAAATAAAGCAGCACGCCATAAAGAGTTTATTCAACTCTTGGTCAGTCATGGAGCAGAAGTTAGCCCAACCACAATTGTTTCTGCGATTGAGTCCAAGTACCCAAATATATTGAGTATACTGTTATCTGGCGGAAAGGCATCAACTCTTGCAGCGTCTTGGAGACTGACATTAGAGGATGCAACCCGATTGGACCCAGATGCAAACCCTCAGGAAGCCAGAATGATACAACAAGGCCATCCTTTGCTCTTGGCGAGCACAAAAATGGGTAAACTTCGTGATGGTATTGAGTTTGACCAGGATGCTACTGCTAAAGAGATGATGGAAGCTCTTCTGGGGGCTGGATTCAGTCCATACGTCACTTATCCAGTCGTGGTTGAAAAGCTTCATTTGCCAAGCAGAGCTTCCTTGCCAACGGCTATAGCAACCCACACATGGCACAAGAAGGATTCTAGGGTTGAGTTGATTCCCTATGCTGAAAATGCTTTTCACTGGAGAACACCCATTATGGCCGAAAGGGTAATTGCACACGAAATCTTGAGAGACAAGCCTATCTATCAGCCGATATTGGAGTTGCCCGATCTTGACCTCGAGTTTCGTGATGGATCTGGGGAAACTCTCCTTCTGGCTGCTTGTGAGCGAGTGTCAAGCATGGGCCGTCAGGGTGCCAGGGAAGACTATTTGCCTCTTCGACTCCTGCTCAACAAAGGAGCAGATGCTTTTGCAGTGGACAACTACGGCAGAAACGCACTGCATATGAGACTCGGATCTCGTGCCCTGAATGACGAGAAATTGGAGTGGCTCAAGGATCTAGGTGCCGCTGTACCGACTCTCATGGACCAGACTGATGCCGATGGGTATCGACCACTACACTACGGACTGGCAGCGCTAACGCTTGGAGAGCTTGATCAAACTGAGCCTGCGTGGCTGGAATATTTGATCTCCCATGGCGCAGATATGCTTGCAATTGACAGGCTTGGAAACAATGCGCTGCATTACCTTGCCTCCGGTGTGTTTGGGTGTATTAGCTATGATGGGAGCAACACGCGAAACCCTTTTGAACGCTTCTTGAAGTTGGGACTGGATATCAACACTCGCAACAACGCCGGCCAGACACCGGTTTTCTTTCTTGCCATGAGAGGGTATGACGATGATAAGGTGGACAAGGTGATGAGTTGGTTAGATGGATTGGGGGTGGACTGGCAAGTAAAAGACAATAAAAGGAGAACGGTGCTTCATGAAGTGGCAGATGAGATGGAGGATTTATTCAAGGCTATTATAGACAAGGGAGTGGATCCGTTGGCGGAAGATGTCGAAGGACGATCTGCTTTGGATTTAGCGACTGCGTATAATAACCAGAAGGTTTTGAAGTTGTTTGAAAGGGATAGTAAGGATGAAATGGAATGAGGGATTTATGGTAGCAAGTATTTTTGAGTGCGATTTTTGGTTATTCCATTTTCTTTGGGTCTGGTGAGAATATAGATGCTGAGATGAGCTTGAACTTGAAGTTTATAATGAAATTAGGCGTCGGCCACTTGCGAATAGCCTCATCACGTCACTGCATACTATAGCCAATCACGTTGATTGAAACTCCAAATCGGAAATTTTTCTCGAGATTAATAATTTGAGAAAAGAGCAATTGAACCACACATGAGCGAAACCCAATTACATTCCATAGCCTGATATTGAAGAAAGTCACTTATATGACAACTACTCACTGAAAGAAAAAGCAAACGTTAATGTCGGCAGTAAACTCTTTATCGGAGATAAGAAAAAGAAGTGCAAGGTTAAGCTTGGCTGAACAGGGGTTCAGGGTTTCGGAGCTTCAGCGCCGACTGAAGGTGGTGAAATCGGCGATTGATCTGAGATATGCCTATCAGGGCTGCATATACTGTACAGATTGGATGAATACCGAAGTGGCTCCCAGACAGAAGAGGTAAGTTGGGGGGGAAAGTCTTTTCATGATCAGCATCGAAAACTTTGATCCTCCTGAAAGCTCTCATTCACTCAAATACCATCTTCATGAGCTCTCAAGGGTATGACGTCGAATTAGAAGAACGCACTGTCGCGAAGTTGATTAACCTCCGAGACCGAGTCAAGCAGGGGCAAAGAGAAGAGACATTGCTTATCGCGTAGCATCTATTGGCTGACCCGGCAATAAAATAAACAAAGGACACAAGCACGCAAGAAAAAAATTGACTTATCCAACCAATGCCGTGGACACGTTGGCGAGCAACGGTTAGTGACTGGTGGGTCTGGCCGAGGAATTCTCGGGGAGCCAGTGTGTGAGAAGAAGTCAAGATCTGGCATTTTGGAGGAGTCAGATGAAGAGATTTTGCTAGAGACTGGAAACTCCCTGATACTCAAGTCTTGGCGGAGTAGGCGAAATGTCAGTGACTTGTCAGGTTACATGTTGCAAGTTGTGAGATAGCATTCATAGCATAGCATATTGATGCATCAAAAGAGCGGTCTTTGATAACGTCACTGGCTCGACTCGCTTGAAGGCTAACAGGGGATATCCCCAATTTCTACTGTTACCCCGGGTCTTGTATTCAAGATCTGTTGGCTGCTGTGACTCGATATGGGGCATCTCTCAGTGTGAAAACCAGTCTCTGGCAAGGCTTGTTACCTAACACAACATAACGGACACACTTTGCGTCTCTCTCCCCTTGGCCCGGGTCCGTGCATACGTCGGCGCCGATTATCCGAGTCTTCCCGAGCTCAAAAAATGCAAAGGAGGCATTATTTTCCCTGGTCCCCCCAGCTCCGCCGCGGGACCCAAAGCAAGAAAAAAAAAATAAGTCACTCAAAGACAACCTTGATTTTCTTCTCTCTTCCACAAACTCTCCCCTCAGTCTTTTTCGTCTGATCCATTCCTCACCACATCATTCACAATGGCTGCCTCTACCGGTTCCGCAAAGGTCGACGCCGTCGTCCAGAACATCAAGGCTGAGACCCCCGAGAAGAAGACTGGTCTTGCTCTCTACTCCCGATTCGCCCTTGCCGGTGCTGTCTGCTGTTCCGTCACCCACGGTGGTCTCACCCCCGTCGATGTGTATGTTTGAATCGTCTTTGCGCTGAGTTTCTCGTCATCAATTGCTTTGAGAGGGTTGTGGTTTGTGCGCGGGTTTTGTCTCGGGGAACCCCAATTGGGTCCCGAGATGGACACTTTCAGTACTGCAAACCTTGATAGCTATGGCAGAGAAGCAAAAGCGCAGCAAATCAAGGGAAATTCAAGTTACTGACTCTGAAATCACAGCGTCAAGACCCGTATCCAGCTCGACCCCGCTACCTACAACCGCGGTCTCGTCGGTGGTTTCCGCCAGGTTGTCCAGAATGAGGGTGCTGGTGCTCTCCTCACTGGTGCCGGCCCTACCTTTGCCGGTTACTTCCTCCAGGGTGCTCTGAAGTTCGGTGGTTACGAGTTCTTCAAGCAGCAGTGGATTGACGCTCTCGGCTACGAGACCGCCTCCAAGAACCGAACTGCTGTCTACCTGGCCTCTTCCGCCACCGCTGAGTTCTTCGCCGATATCGCCCTCTGCCCTCTTGAGGCCACCCGTATCCGTCTCGTCTCTGAGCCCACCTACGCCAGCGGTCTCGTCTCTGGCTTCGGCAAGATTGTCAAGAACGAGGGTGTTGGTGCTCTCTACGCCGGTTTCGGTCCCATTCTCTTCAAGCAGTGAGTATCTCCGCTATTATACCGCTTAATTGAGTCAGCAAAACTGACTTTATCATAGAATCCCTTACACCATGGCCAAGTTCGTTGTCTACGAGAAGGTCTCTGAGGCTGTCTTCCGCAAGTTCCCCAAGAAGGATATGTCCGACGGCATGCAGACCGTTGCCAACCTTGGTTCTGGTCTGATTGCCGGTTTCGCTGCCGCCATTGTCTCTCAGCCCGCCGACACCATGCTTTCCAAGATCAACAAGACCAAGGGTCTCCCCGGTGAGGGTACTGTCTCTCGTCTCATCAAGATCGGTAAGGAGCTTGGTCTCCGTGGCTCTTACTCCGGCATTGGTGCTCGTCTCTTCATGGTCGGTACCCTTACTGCCGGTCAGTTCGCCATCTACGGTGATCTCAAGAAGGTATGTCGATCCCAACCCCCTTGACAGCTCTGTACATAATTTTTAACGCATTTTACCAGGCCATGGGAGCTGTTGGCGGTGTCGAAATCGCTGCTTAAACGTGTTTAAATACATTCCGAACGATTCGGGGAGCGGGAGAGGTGATATGAGAAGTCTGGGGAGCGTGGCCCAAGTATTGCCCAAGAGCTGGGCCTACTTGTAACAACAGCTGCTGTTAACGCCAAAAACAGCTTAGCAGGAGCTTATGGATGACGTCCAGATTTGCTCTCGCTGTCTGGGAAACAAAAAAGTGATCTTTTGGTGGAGGGGGGATGCTCGTGTTAGACTCGTGTTTGCCTGTGATACCTTTCCGCATTAATGGGCAGCAGACGGGTGATACCCCGCCGAAAGGTTGTATAATAGTCTCTTTTTACGCTAAAATCATAGACTGGGAGTTTGTGGACTCTTATTTCTATTTGTTCTCTTCATCATGACTGTGATGTGTGAAGCTATTCAGACCTGTCGCCTGTGGCACTCCGGGGTTAATTTGAGAAAACAAAGTCATTTCAGCATTCTAGTATTCACGGAGAATCTATCTAGAGGTCATTACTGCATGAATACATTTGTTTGTTTGAATCGACACTGTTCATGACATGTCGTTGAAATAAGGCTGAGCATCAGGCTACCGCACCTTCCTTCTTTTCACATCATTCCACCCACGAGACCGACACGTGCAGCCCACCTATACCTCATCCTAAAATAGAAATACCACATGGCTCGATTGGCCTGGTAATTGTTAATCCCTTGGACTCGTATCATTGTGATATCATAAATGGTTATGCTTGTGGCACCGTTGGTGAGTATTGACCGTCGCCCTCCTCTGAGCAGTTTCTAGATGCCTGCTTTATTTATTGAGGCCAACGACCATTTTCCCTCACACCTCAATCAGAATGATTTCCTCCCGATATAATGCCTGTCGAAAAGCGGCCTGAGAATCAAGAGGCTGAAAGACTTAAGCAACAGCTCGAGAAACACAGATATTCATAAACATATGGGCCAGTCATGACGCCAACTTCGTCAACCTACCTAAGATCATGTTGAGTTTCGTATTTTCTACTCAAAACTTATGATAAAGACCATAAGAACTGGTCATAAATTAGGTATATTTGAGTACATTAGTTCTTGATTTTGAAGGGTCGTTCTTATATTACGATCCGATGTTGAACTCAGTCATCAGAGCATACCAAAGAGGACAGTCCCAAATCAACAGAATTACATCCTACAGATCTACAATAGGCCATAGCTTTCGTCTTGATAGAATATTCAGATTAATGAAACTGAATTTTCTTGCTGTCGCCAAGCTTTGGAGAGCCTCAAGGCTAGAACCGCGGTCCAATTCCGCGTGGGGATGAGCTTATCTTATCAGCCAGAAAACCTCCCAAATTTTCTTCCTACGCAAACAAAGTTCAAAGGGACCAATCCCCCACCCTCCCGCTTTGCATCAACAGATAAAAAGCGAAGGCCTCGACGTCGCAATGGTCAAACGAAAGGTCGCTGCGCTCGAGAAGATCGATGCTGACTTGTATGCCAATTGCGAAACAATCCCGATTGGTTTTGAGTGATTACTGACAATTCCTACAGCGCGAGTCTGCAACAAAAAATCCGTCGCGATCCCAAGTACGTCGTTTATTTCTCGACACGACGATCAAATACTGATACGAGGAGCTAGATCTTACAAGGAGGAGTTTTTGAAGCAATGGGAACAGTATGAGGCTCAGCGCGAGATCTTTCTCGTGTCTCCAGGCACTGCGACCGCCGATTCTGTTGAGTCTTTCCACAACATTATCGATCTAATCGCTCACGTCGCCGATTGCTACAAGGAGGAGACCGCTACTTTCGCCGACGATCTGAAGGCTATTCTTACACAGCACCATGTTGTTTTGCATCCTGAGTTGCGGGAGAAGATCGTGGGAAGTCTAGTCTTGCTCCGACGAAAAGAAGTTATCGACTCAACTAGCGTCCTCACCACACTTTTCCCCATCCTCGTATCGTCGCCGAGCAAAACTCTACGCGAAACGCTGTTCCAGAAGATCTTGAGCGATCTGCGAAACTCCAACACAAAATCTATCAACCATCCTCTTAACCGAACCGTTCAAACCGTTCTGTACAACCTCGTCACCGCCGATCGATCCTCTCCTCGAGCTATTTGGGCCATCAAGCTCACCCGCGAGATGTGGAAGCGACAGTTCTGGACCGATGCGAAGCCCGTTGATGTCATGAAAGAGGCATGTCTCTCAGACAACGAGAAGGTGGTCGTTGGTGCAGTCCGCTTCTTCTTGGGCGGAGATAAAGAACGTGAGGAGCTCGAGGACGAGAGCAGTGACGAGGAAGTCGATCTAAGCCAGGTCAAGCATCAGATGGGTATCAACAAGAAGACCAAGAAGTCGAAGAAGGCCTACGACAAGGCCGTCGAGAAGGTCAAGCGTGCTGAGCGCAAGAAGACGAAGCCTCATCCTCTCAACTTCTCAGCTCTTCATCTTCTCCACGATCCTCAGAATTTTGCTGAAGAGCTCTTTTCGAAACATCTACAAAACACCAAGGCGAAGCTATCTCTTGATACCAAGATCCTAGTGACACAACTTGTTACTCGACTTGTTGGTCTGCACAAGTTGACTATTGTGGCGCTCTACTCCTGGTTCATCAAGTTTCTTACTCCTCGGCAACAGTCCGTTACTTCGTTCCTGGCTTCATTGGCGCAGGCAGTCCATAACTTGGTACCCCCTGATGTACTGGAGCCCTTGATTCAGAAGATTGCAAACGAGTTTGTTTCAGAAGCTTCGGCTGCTGAAGTCGCTGCTGCTGGTCTGAACTCTATTCGCGAGATTTGCGCCCGCCAACCTCTGGCTATGACTGATACTCTACTACAAGATTTGGTCCAATACCGCAAGAGCAAGGACAAGGGTGTAATGATGGCCGCCAAGGGTCTCTTGTCGCTGTACCGAGAGGTCGGCGCTGAACTTCTGAAAAAGAAAGACCGTGGCAAGAATGCTACTATCAACTTGAAGGCTGGAATCCAGGCCCAGCGCAAGTTTGGTGAGGAGGAAGCTGGTGGCATCGAGGGTCTTGAGCTACTGGAAAAGTGGAAAGAGGAGGAAAGGAAGAAGAAGCGACTTGCCAGGGGTCTTCCCGAGGATGCTGCTACTGATGAAGAGGAAGAGGATGAGGGAAACAAGTCCGATGAGTGGGAGGTTGCATCTGATGATAGTAGCGACTCTGGCGAGTGGATTAATGTTTATCACTCTTCTGATGAGGAGGATGACGGTGATGAACCTGCATCAAAGAAGCAAAAGACAGATGAAGAGCCTGTTATGGACGAAAGGACCAAGAAGGCCCTGGAGGAGAAGGAGGCCGAAATCGACCGCATCTCCAAGCTCGCCACTACAACTATCCTCACACCCGCTGATCTTGCTAAACTACAAGAACTCCGCATGTCTGCCTCCATCGACAAAGCAATGGGCAGCCGTCGCAAGCGCCAGCAAGAGCTCGAAAACCGCCACCGCGACGACGGCCTCACAGCCGAGCAAATCGAAGCACCGGCGCGTCTCCGCAAACTCACCAAGGAAGAGCGTGTTGCGCTTGCTAAAGAGGGCAAGCCAGATCGCGATGAGCACAAGAGTACACAGGCTATCCGCAAGTCCAAGATGCAGTCCCAGGGCAAGAGCACGAGTAATAGGGAGAAACAGCGCAACAAGAATATCTTTATGACGATGGGTAAGGCGAAGAGCAAGCATAAGAGGAGTTTGGTGGAGACGAGAAAGGTGCTCAAGAGGCATGTTGATAGGAGTTCTAGGGGTGGAAGAAGAGCAAACGGTACATAGTTGGAGTTATACTTTAGTTATGGATGGTTATTGGTGGTTAGAGATAGATTCACTTGTGCTATTGACACAGCGTGCACTAAAAGAAGAGACTTCATTTTCTTGGTTCTACTTGAAGGTTCTGTATATACCCTTCTGAGAACCAGCTGTCATATCATCTGGTCCCTACTTCTTACCTCGGCGTCTTATCTCTCATATCATGGGTGATCTCAGACCTCAACTCTGTTTCGGTTTGATTTACATCCTCGCCTGTCAGACAATGCCGAGTCAGCCGTTATTTAAGCCTCCTGAATCAGACGCTTAGACCGAGTCTGGTACTTGTGTACGTGAACGTGAGCCCGACAGTCTTTACAGTAAGTCGAGACCTTAACCGCCTTGTTGATGCAGCTGGGGGTTTCACAGACTGGCGTGGTGTCATGGGTGCCGCGGGACATGGCGACGAGAGTATAAGCGGCCTGGATCATAGCCGCGCGTTGGCACATGGCGATAAGGTCGTAGTCGACATCGTTTGCGCGAGCGTCGTAGGTCTTGTTTTCATTGGAGGGAGACATGGTGTCACTGGTTAGTTTGTTGGTTTACCTTTGGGCGCTGAAGCGTTGGGTCTCTGAGTAGTGATAGTTAAGGTTGTTAGTAAGGAAGGACTATAGTCTGATAGCATTTTGGAATTATATATGCTGAACACTTGAGTGAATCAAGCTGTTGAACAGCAACTGTATTCGATGTTCTGCCAGTGTAAAATGGATGTTCGAGCTGTTAGACATTGTCCTGCAGTTGAACAGCGGCAGTGGCAGAGAGTGTTCATCGAGCTCTCGTAAGTGACAAGAAGGTCCACAACATTCATCGATCAAGGTCAGGGGAAGGAATATACTTTAACTCAGTCTCCTGATACGATAACCCAACCACCAACGAACGATTCACATGCTACAAGCTTCATACTCCTTGTCTCACCTCGCAACCCGAGACACATCACTTTAACATACTTTCCTGCCAACCAACAAAACGATGCGATTGGTTGCTGTCCATGTGCCAGGTAGATTATACCATTCGGTACGGGGGTTATCAAACCGAGCCGATTAAGAGAAAATAGTCTGATGATGGACATGCAAAATAACCAGAATAAGAAGGAGGTTGTATGCAAGTAAGTTAACGAGTGCGGAGAAGCGTGCGTATCACGAGCGGAGGATTTAGACTTTGTGTTTCATTTTACTTGTTCCCCCTCCATCTTCTGCTTCTGGAATCGATTAATCGCAGGAGGCTTTTTCATTTAATTTTAAAAAGGGGGACTCTGCCGAGGGAATGTGCCGTGGACAATTGGCGCTATCGCAGCCACGTTTCGGCAGATGAATCCTTGTGCTGTTGGAGTAAGTCGGCATGCATAGGCAACATGGTGAAGTATCAATACGATTAATCTACCATCAACGGGTCTACAGAGAGAGAAATGCTTATCTGAGTAAGCTCATCTAGAGTAACACTCAACGCATACCCTGGATAGAATGATACCCTCCCATTCGGTCCATCATTGCAACGATACAATGCCCATAGCTCAAAAACCTGAATCATGTCCAAAAGTATAACCAAAATAACCATGTTCATCGTCCATCAACTAAGCCCGTTTCAGCCCCTCTCCCCCGCAAATCCCCAGATCTTTTCTCCAACAAACACACTCAAGCTACTGAAGTGTTTTCCCTAATGGGGTTACAGCGCAGAAGAGGCCGTGATGCCAGACTTATTCTATGACGGTCAGTGTGTTACTGCTTGCCCCCTTGCTCGGGTCTGCTCCAACCGAAAGACGTGTAAATAGCTGCCCTGTTTCCCCCTCCGATCTCTCTTTTCTTTTTCTTTTTCCCTAGTTGTATGTATGTGATCATCGATCTATGTTCATTATGGGCGTCAAAAAGTTCTTCAAGGAGAGATCGCTCAAGGTCTCGGATAAGAAAGTCACCAAGGCAGCTGAACTCACGCTGCGAGAATCCATCTGGCCTATTGCGCTCGTCACTGTTCTTTTCTTCCTATGGGGGTTCAGTTATGGACTCCTTGATACGCTGAACAAGCACTTTCAAAAGGTGCTTCACATTGATCGTGCGCGATCGGCAGGACTGCAGGCTGCGTATTTTGGGTATGTATGAGGATACGCGAGGATCATAGCTGGGCTAATAATGTTTCAGTGCTTATCCTCTTGCATCGTTGGGACATGCTGCGTGGATCCTTCGTCACTATTCGTACAAGGCTGTCTTTATTTGGGGGCTTTGCCTTTATGCTGTTGGCGCGTTGATTGCTATTCCGTGCATCAAGGCCAAGTCGTTTGCTGGCTTTTGCATGTCTATCTTCATCATTGGAAACGGACTTGGATCTCTTGAGACTGCTGCTAACCCATTCATCACCGGTAAGTCGAATGTCCCTATTTTGTATATAAGTATCTAACCTCTATAGTCTGTGGTCCTCCTCGATACTCGGAAATTCGCATCAACATCTCCCAAGCCTTCAACGGTATCGGTACTGTCATTGCTCCCGTTCTCGGCTCATATGTCTTCTTCAATAATCTCGATGATGAGTCGGCCCTCGCCAACGTGCAGTGGGTATACCTCTCCATTGCCGTTTTCGTCTTGATCCTGGCATGTCTGTTCTACGTATCCAAGATCCCTGAGATCACTGACGCCGGTAAGTACCGAACTCCACTCTTCAAACACCACATCACTGACAAGGTCCAGATATGGCGCTACAAGCTCAAGAGACACACTCAGACGCCGATGACAAGCCCTTCTGGAAACAATATAAGCTCTTCCATGCTTCATTCGCTCAGTTCTGCTATACTGGCGCACAAGTTGCCATTGCGAGTTTCTTCATCAACTACGCTACTGAGATGCGCAAGAATACGTCAGACTCAATGGGAGCCAAGCTCTTTGCTGGCGCCCAAGCAGCCTTTACAGTCGGTCGTTTCTTCGGAACATTTCTCATGAAGTTCTGTAAACCGCGAAAGGTATTCTTTGGCTTCTTGACCATGTGCATTGTCTTCATCGGACCGCCTATCGTTCATCACGGAACAGCTGGTGTATCTTTCCTCTATCTCGTTCTCTTCTTCGAGTCAATTTGCTTCCCGACTATTGTCGCTTTGGGCATGAGGGGTCTTGGTCGACATACCAAGCGAGGCAGTGGTTTTATTATTGCTGGTGTTATTGGCGGTGCTTGTGTGCCTCCTCTGACAGGAAAGGTTGCAGATATGCATGATGTTGGCATTGCTATGGTTGTTCCCATGATGTTCTTCGTGGCGGCCTGGTCTTACCCAATCGCTGTCAACTTTGTTCCATCTTACAAGAAAGTCGTTGACGTTTTCTACGAGACGGATATTGGTCTTGGGGGACGTGTTCTCGATGAAGAGAAGATTCAGGGTACGCAGCACGAGGAGAAGGATTTGTCTTAGGCTGTTGCTTGATATATATAATATATACACTCTCAGAACAAGTTCGTGGTCAGCGTCTGTAGTAGCAAAATATTTGGACTCTAATCTCTCCATCCTCAACATCCCCATCTCATCTTGACTATGATGATTCATGTGTTCACCTACAACTCCTTTCATCTAAGATAGCAAAAAGGTCGGGTAATAAAAGATGAAGCACTCTTTCGAGTGGTTGTAATGCGTAATCTGGGAATCGAACCCAGGGCTCCCCGACGCTGCTCGAATGGCAACGGAGAATTTTACCACTAAACCAATTACGCTTGTGGTTTGTTGAAAAGCTGTCTCGTAATGAAGTTTATGTTTCTCGCCATGCGGGTTGTGGTGGATATCGTAACTTTCCCGTGCGGTGCCGTTGTGGGACAGGACCAACGGCTTCGTATTAACCGAACGAATCAGGTGCATGCTCAGCCACGTTCTCCGTGCTGAACTGAAACCGGCAACTGCTCGCATGTACGTACACCAAAGCCTCATTGTTAGAAGCATGTTCATCTTGACGCCGCCATAGGGAGTTTCCCTACTGCGGCCTTAAAAAGAACAAGAACCAGAAAATAGCTGTTATATTAGTAACAGCTCATTGCATCATGCTAAACTTTTGTTTGAGTCTGCACTATTCTTGTCAAGCCTTCCAGTAAGAACGTGCGCGCACCACGTTGCTTTGTCCCCGTTGAAACAGAATGCGCAGTGACATACATCTACCAGAAACCTGACTGGTCTATCACTTGGACTCATGTTTCGAATTCCATAAGATCAGCAGGGTCTTCCATAGTCATAGAAGCCTTTTCGCGTTTGTCAACCGTTTCACGTTTATTTTTAACCATAAAAGATTCCGAGAACTTACCCTGTATCTCGACCGGGATATCAACTGCCGATACCTTATTTCTAACTCTATTATTTCCCGGTTTCATATGAACAGAAACATTCAGTCTTTACCAAATCATCATTCAACACTCGTGGCATTGTAAGAGATGAGCTATTGATAGTGCTGTTTACTGCCCCTGAAGCAACCATTGCTCCATATTGACTCGCCTCAACTCCGTGAAGATCTCGAGTGGGTCGAAGACAACGTCTCTTTTGGCATTGATTTACACAAGGCGTGGCAAGGGAAGGCCTGGAATCATAACATAGCCATAATCGACGATGGGAATCTTCCCTCCGGGTTTACGCCAAGTGTGTTGTCTTATTGCCTCGGTGACATTTGAGAACAAGTTTCATAGCAATTGTCTCAAAATCCACCTCACAGACCATATTCCACCGCGGGATGAATTTTTCGGAAACCGATACCTCAACCGAGAATAGCCTCTCCGCTAGGTGTCAGAAGACTTAAGACCCTAAATCAAGGTGTAAAAATAAACTAATCAAGAAGCCCCTAAGTCTACCCTACATTATCCTAAGCTTACCTAAGTATTTCTATCACTTAGGACTAAAGTGTTAAGTTTCTGCCATCCCCTCGCCTCTCCATGAACATCCAACCTCCACCAAAACACTGGAGAGCAGTAACCAATCTTGCATTGACGTCTCACACGTGTAGAGACCTCCTCTTGTTATTCGTCACTGGCAAAGCTTGGTTCGGGCAATACCCGCAGATCTAACACAAAAAGGAACAAGCTCCTTGGCTTTATCCACGATAAAGTTGGACCAGGGTCCCTCTGTCAAACCCCTGTCTGCAGCATTTCTCGTTTAGTGCACCAAGGACTGAACGCATGGTGCCTGTTTGATTGGTTGCTTTTTCGTTGTGTGTTTCGAGGTTTGAGGGTTGGCTCAAAAGAGTTATGAGTCGCGTGTCTGTGTTTCTTGGTGTTCAAGCACTCGAAGGTTGATCGAGGGGATGAGAGTCTTCGAGTCTCAACGGTTGGGTGAGGAAGAGGAATTGGTCTCCGAGGAACTCGCTGTGAAAATGCTGTTCATGAAAGAATAGCTCCATCGAGTTCAGAAAGCTTCCAATACCGATCCCTCGCCATCTCTCGATCATCACAAGCTCCAGCTCGCCTACATCTTGGCATACATCCCCCTAGCATTAGCATTAGCCATCTGCATCACCATCTCAGACGTCGGTGACGCATTAGGAATCATGTCATGTGCTTATCCTCACTCTCAAACCCAGCGTTATTCCCCTCCTGTGTCGTGTGCCTTATATCCCAAATCATCGTTTCTCCCAAGGATCGCCAGTTACAGCCTGCGACGTTTTAGCTGCCGGAAACAAGGTTAGTCACAACCTTACCTTAAGCTTACTTCACAGGTGGAGTTGTCTCCAGTTTCTTCAACGCCTCTGTGCCGTTGATGGAAGCCAATTGATATCAATACAGCATGGTCGTGCAGGGGCTGCGCACTCGCTCTTTGTTGATCTGATTCTTGGCATACAAGAAATTCTGTGGCAAGCCCGGGATGTTACTCCTAGCCCAAGGTATTTTTTTCTTCGTCGTCGGTGAAATCGTCTTGGCGATGTCTTGTCTTGGCCTTTTCTGGGGGCGTGTGAGTAAATGCCCACGTAGAATAATTCTTCTTCTCCACCAGCTGAAAAACTTATATATACTACGGAAGTCTCCCGTAGAAGCTGATTCTCCAGATCCCTCACACATTCCTATCCCCTATCTGAACCTCTTTCTACTGCACCGCTGAAATGGCAGTCTTCTCTCAGTACGACTACCTCTTCGCGGTAGGCACCATCTTTGCCTTCCTCGATGCCTGGAACATCGGTGCCAACGATGTCGCCAACTCATGGGCCTCATCGGTATCTTCCCGATCTATCAGCTATTTCCAGGCTATGATTGGCGCCAGTATCATGGAGTTCACTGGTGCTCTTGGTGTTGGCGGCCGTGTGGCTGATACCATTCGAACAAAGATTGTTGATGTCGAGGCTTTTGATGATAGCCCTGCTCTTCTTATGCTGGGCATGGTCTGCGCTGTTGTTGCTTCTGCTAGTTACCTCACTTTTGCTACCCGTTTCGGTTTCCCTGTGTCTACTACCCATTCTATCCTTGGCGGTGTGTTGGGTATGGGTGTTGGTGCCCTTGGTGGCTCTGGTATTACTTGGGTTGGCTACAAGGAGGATGGCTCTCTTGATATCCAGCAAGGTGTTGTTCAGGTTAGTGCTCAAGCATCATCTCGCCTTCTCGCCCACTAACTCATATCTTTAGGTCTTCCTCGCTTGGATCATCGCCCCTATGCTCTCCGGCATCTTTGGTGCCTCCATCTTTCTCTTCACCAAATACTGCGTCCTTCTCCGCAAGAGCCCCGCAATCAAGGGTCTCATCCTCGTTCCCTTCTACTTCTGGGCCACAGCCTCACTCATTGTCATGCTTCTCATCTGGAAGGGTGGCTCTTATGAGGTCAACCTCACCGAGGAGCAAATCCCCGGTGTGATTGTCGCTGCTGGTGCTGGTTGGGGTCTCCTTATGGCCATCTTCCTTGTGCCGTGGTTGTACCGCGTTGTCATCAAGGAGGATTGGCAGCTCAAGGGTTACCACATCCTGCAGGGTCCTCTCCTCCTTCGCCGTGACCCTGTTCCCCCTACTCCCGAAAACTTCCAAGGTGTCGTTCGCAACTTCTATGAGGGCCATCTTACCCGTGAGGAGCTTGAAGAGCGCCGTGCTCAGCGTGCTGCTGCCCTCGGTGAGGACCTTGAGGCTGGTCATGATAAGAAGGTCGTCACAGAGCAAGCCGCTGAGGAGCCTGCAGAGAACCCTTACCAACACAAGTCCATGGTTGGACCCAAGCCCGATGCTCCCTGGTACTCTGGTGCTTTCCTGTGGTGGGCTTTCAAGTTCGCTCTCCTCCACGGTGTCGACAAGGATATCGTCTCTTCCCAGAGCGAGAAGTCTGTTGTCGCTGGGGATGTTGAAGAGATCCACGCTCGCGCTGATCACTTCGACAACCGCACAGAATTCCTCTACACTTTCCTCCAAGTCATGACTGCCGCCTCTGCCTCTTTCGTCCACGGCGCCAATGATGTTGCCAATGCTGTTGGTCCTTATGCCTCTATCTACCAGATCTGGCAGTCCGGCGCCGTCCCTGGAAGTAAGGCTCAGGTTCCTATCTGGATTCTCGCCTTCGGTGGTGCTGGTATTGTGATTGGTCTATGGACATATGGCTACAACATCATGCGCAACCTGGGTAACCGTGTGACTCTCATGTCTCCCGCCCGCGGCTTCTCCATGGAACTTGGCTCTGTCATCACTGTCATTCTGGCTACTCGTCTTAGTAAGCTACACCATGAAAACTTTTGACAACATTTACTAACAGATCTTGCAGAGCTGCCTGTTTCTACTACTCAATGTATCACTGGAGCCATTGTCGGTGTCGGTCTCTGCAATGGTGACTGGCGTTCTATCAACTGGCGCATGGTCGGCTGGATATATCTTGGCTGGTTCATTACTGTTCCTACAGCTGGTCTGATTTCAGGTTGCTTGATGGCTTTCATCACCTATGCTCCTAACTGGAGCTAAAGTATACCAGTTATGAATGATTAGATTGCGATAGAAGTTTTATGATATAGGTTAAAAGGCGTTTGGGGGTACGATGAACAACATACCATTTTAAAAACCACATATTTGACTCACATATGCTTGCAAAAGAGACTCCTCAAAGTTTAGAATTTAATATCCTGAGATCATCTGAAGATAGCCGAATTATTTCGTCACTTAGAACTAAGATGTCGCTTTTTTTTTGTTATTCGCAACACCTCTCAAGACTGGGCAAGAAACTAGGACCATCACATCATGGTCGTGGAAAGTTATGGAAGAGAAAAAAGAGACAGGTTACTTTTATTAAAGGAATGGCTATCTTCAATGATGGTAATGTACCTAATCCCTCCTCAACCGGGTATTAGACACAGCACAAAGCACTGCATCCTTATTATGTACCCACGCTGAGTGGTTCTCTTGTGCCCAGAGACACTGCCCTCGAGCTTGAAGTCTGCAAACTCGCCCTGGGATTGGCTACCTCGCCCTTCAGTTGTAGAGTCGGGCGAATCGCACAGAGTGCTTCAGGGGCTTGTGCTCCTTCTTCTCTGCCTTTTCGACATACTTAGCAGCCGCGACTTCAACAGTCTTCTCAACGGCCTTCTCGACTGTGTTGTCATCATAGGGATCGGAACGCTTGTTCAACTTCTCATGCTTGAGAGACTCCTCAGACTCGTTCGACTCCTCCTCCAAGCCAAAGATGGCAATGAGAGCCTTGCGGACTTGCTTGTCAATGACCTTGTCAAGGATCTTCAGAACCTTCTTGAGGATGTGCTTGACCTCCTCTTCCGAAGCGTTTTCACCAACAGCATCGATGGCCTCGGCGAAGATCTCGTTAGCAGACTTGATGATGTAGTTGACAGCCTTGGCAATGTTCTCGATCACGACCTTCTCCTCAGGGTCTTCAACGCCGTCAATCTTGGCAATGTGGAAGACAGTCTCCTTGAGGTTCTTGCCGACGATGATCTTGATGGCCTTCTCAACCTTTTCGACGAATTTGAGGATCGTGCCCCTTGAAGGGTCATCACCGGCCTTCTCAACAGCTGCTACTATGACCTTCTCGACTTCCTGGTTGATGGTTTCTTCAGTCTCATCGATGTACTTCTCAACCTTGGCAGTGTTGGCCTCGATCTGACTAGTCTTTTGGGATTTCGCAACAATAGAGCGCTTTTCATGGCCCTTCTTACCACTCCAGTCTCCTATTGTGATGGCGAAGATCTTCTCTCGGAACTTGCGATCATGGCTGATGCGGGTCTTCCATAGCTTCTCTAGAGCCTCGTGCTTGGCCTTTTCTTTCTCGGCCTCAATGTGCTCCTTCTTATCATAGAAGCGAGAGGATTTTTCAGACTCTATGGGCTTATGCTCATGCTCGTGCTCCTTATGCTCGTAGTGGCCATGGTGCTTCTCTTCAGGTTCATGCTCATGCTCCTTATGTTTTTCCTGGGGCTCGTACTCCTCATGCTCATGCTCCTTCTCGGGCTTGTAGTGCTCATCCTTGTCCTCGTCCTCATGATTTTCCTTGGGCTCATACTTGTGCTCGTAGTGGGGCTTCTTAGGTTCGTGCTCCTTGGGCTCATCGTGATGAGGATGGTGCTTCTCAGGCTTATGTTCTTGCTCGTGCTCTTCCTTAGGCTCGTACTCTTTGTGCTCGTAGTGACCAGAGTGGTGCTTATTCTCAGGCTTTTCCTCATGCTTCACATACTCGTGGGGCTTGTGCTCCTTCTTTCCATAGTGGCTGTAGTACTTGCGAATGATCTCCTCAAGCTTTTCCCTCAAGGTCTTCTTGAGCTCCTCCTCACGGTATGATTTCTTGGAAGAATGCTCCTCGTGCTTGTAGTGATCGTCGGGCTTAGGAGCAGATCGCTTATCGTGCTCATCCTTATACTTGTGCTCGTACTCGGGCTTGGACTTGTACTTGTGCTCCTTCTCATGCTTGGGCTCGGGTTCAGACTTGTACTTGTGACTGGACTCGTGCTCATGCTTGTGCTCAGGCTCACCCTTGTGCTTGTACTTGTGCTCCTGCTTCTTCTTGACCTCTTTCAACAGCTTCTTGTACTTTGCAGCCTCGTGCCCACTCTTAGCAATCTTCTCCTTGAGAACAGCATCAATGGAAGTGCTCTCGCTCTCGGCCTTGTCCTTAACATAGACAGAAATCGGCTCCTTGTGGTGTTCAAGAGATCGCTTGTGGTGGTGATCATTGTCGTGGTGTTTGTGGCCGTAATGATGATGATTGGGATCATGGTGGTAATGGCCATTGTGATGACCATAGTGATGACCGTGGTGCTTACCGTCGTGGTGACCGTGATGATGTCCATAATGGTGCTTGTGAGGATCATGGTGATCATATCCATGGTGGTGGCCGTCATGATACTTGTAGTGACCATCGTACTTGTCAGGATCATCATGATAGACGTGGTGTTGCTTATAGTGGTAGTGATCATCAAAGTGCTTATGGCGATGCTTGTGAACATGGTCATGAATGTGGCTGTGGTTGTGGCCATGGTGATGTCCGTGGTGGTGCTTGCGCTTACCGTCATTATCCAACTTTCCATCGTCGACAAGATCCTTAAGCAAGCCGCGAGCATGGTGGTGGTTGTATCCGTCATGGTGCTCACCATGGTGGTGCTTATGAGCCTCGTGGTGACCATGATGATGACCATGGTGGTGATTATGGTGCTCATTGTGGTGGTGGTTGTGGTGCTCCTTATGGTGATGCTTTCCGTTGTGGTACTCATGGTGGTAGTGGCCGTCGTCATGATGCTTGTGGGGATCATGATGTCCATCATAGTGCTTATGCTCATAGTGACCATCGTGGTGACCGTGATGATGTCCGGGATCGTGATGATGGTGATAGTGACCAGGGTCATGGTGGCCATGGTGATGACTATCATGATGTCCGTGATGGTGACCAAGATCGTCATGCCTGTAGTGGTATCCAAAGTGCTTGAAGTATGCGTCCAAGAAAGCATTGAAGTCCTTGTGGCTGCCGGGGTCATAATAGTGATGATTCTTGTAGTGATCATGACCTGGGCCATCATGCTTGTGCCCATCGTGGTGACCGTAGTGGTGACCAGGATCATGGTGCTGGTGATGGTCATGGTGTCCATCCGCAGAACGGGGCTGATGGTGCTTGTGATGAGGATCATGATGATGGTTCTTGTGGTGATGAGCATGATGGTGATGCTCCTTGTGGTAGTGACCGTGGTAATGACCGTGCTTGTGACCATGTCGATGAGCGTGGCTGTGACCATGGTTATGGTGATGCTTGTGATAATGCTCATGGTGGTGCTCCTTGTGTCTATAACGGGTTAGATCTGGCGATTTGAGGAGGGAGTCGTGATAGTACTTCTCTTCTTTCTCTTTGGCCTCAGCTTCAGCCTCCTCCTCCTCTTCCTTCTTGTACTTCTTCTTCTCCTCCTCAGCCTCGGTCGCCGCTTCCTCCTTCTTCTTCTCGTGCTTCTCCTCCTCTTCGGACTCTTCGGCCTCGGCCTCAGAATCCTTCTTCTCTTCAATCAACTCAATCTTGCGATCCTTGTGCTTGTACCTGAGTAATGTTAGATATGAGTAAGGCAGGCTTATTAAGGGGCTGACTTACTCCTTGCACTCAGAGCAAGTGTAGCTGATAACGAAGAACTTCTTGTTGATATCGGGAGAGCGGCTGTAGAGCTCGTACTTCTTGTGACCATGGGTGACAATAGCCTTGACCTTGACGTAGAGTCTCCAGCCACCGTTGTCCTCAAGGGGGCAAAGGTCGCTGTATGAGCCACCGTCACTGAGGGAGAAGAAAGGAACCAAGCACTTGGCCTCTTTGTAGTCGTTCTTGGCCTTGCAATGGTCACTCTTCTTGTTGTAGTTGAAAGAGTCCTCCGTTGGAGGTTGACCACGCTCGATGTACACAGCTACATCTTCGTACTTGTAATGGTCGATATGTGCGAAGCTGAAGACGATGCCGTTATCCTTGAAATCAAAGGTCACCTTGCTCAAGGCCTCATGAGGAGCACAATGAGGTGTGCCGACACAGAGGTCCCAAGAGTTGCCAGGCTTGTAGTCGTTCTCGGGGAAGACAAAGGTCGCAGGGTCGGGAATCCACTTGTGCTTGCCATCCTTTGAACATCCTTCAAGAGAGCGGTGCTCTTCTTTACCAGAGTTAATTTTGAAGCGGGCAAGCGACTCGTGGGCCACAACGCCGAGGGCCCCGTTAAGGGCGTAAAAGAGGGACGTTCTCATCTCTCAACTCAGAACAGAGTGCAGAAATGAGAGGGTAACGAATGAGGTGCGAACTTGATCTGTTTGAAGAGGCATATCTGGCGAGATAGTTCAACTCTTTTGTACTTAACCCTAGATGTGACGTCGCTCAACCGGCCAAAACTCACATGTGGACGAAGAGGTTGGAAGCTCGTAACGCCTCCATGATGATGTTCAAAGTTTTGAGGCTTCGGCCAAATAAGCCACGTCTCCTACATGAGAAGAACTTGTGTCAGATGGGTCATCCTGCACGATGATGCTCAGATTCAAAGTCAAAGAAAGGCGAAAGGGAGGTGAGATACATCGAGCAGCACAGCGTTTCTTATGCTCAAGTCCAGTTGATTAGGTGTAGAAGACTATTGAATTGAATAAGTATGTATGTGATTAGTGAGTTGCTTAAAGCTCAAGATCTGAGTCCTGAGACTGAGCCAATAATTAACTGGTGGGTGGATATTGTGCTTGAATCGCGAGTGCTCAGTCCTTCCCCTTGCCGATTGCACCGCCTCAATTCCGGCCTTGGGATGATAACAGGGAGCTACACCCGGAACTCAGCTCCGAAGATCACTATGAGACTTTGGTGGCATACGGTGAAGACGTAGGTGACACCCGTCACGCCATTGCCTTACTTGGAAAGGCTGAGTCGGCGTCTCTAAAGTTCCTGTCCGATTTTCTCGTCTAATGGTAGTCGACGTGTATGAATTTCGTGATTCTCCAGAAATTGGAGTTCCATGGATACTCACATGTGAAGGCGGACGGCGAATGGCTCCAAAAGTCATGATGAATACACTTGCGTGATTGAGTGGTGATACGTCATTATCGAACGACGAGATCGGTCCGTCTCGAGTGTCGACTGCAGGGCGTGTCCCATATTGTGAAAAGAAAAGCCCAATAGGTGGTTGACGATGTCAAAGAAAGAAGTTATCGTAGACATCAAGGCACTTTTGGCCTCGGCTCCTCAGGCTCGAAATGAGGAGAAGCTTTGTTGGGAAACCTCGATAGGCTGGAACAAGGGAAACGGGCAGTAACAGTAACTCAATCGTCGTCAATTGGGTGACTTTGAGGCGGCATCATCCGAAATTATAACGCCTTTCGAATAAGTTTAAGCTTAATAAGAATATTGAGGCGTGTCGAGGTCATTGAGTTTTATGGCGAGTCGACTATGTACTTGCTTCCCCGTGGGGTCTTGATCCATGATCAGGATTCGCTGATTGAACGAGACGGATAGTTGCAAGGAACAGTCCTAGGGTAAGCTATGGATATTTGAGATATGATTATTTATGATTTCCTTTCATAGGGGCTCTGATTTAGGAGTGAAAGGATGGGCTCCGTAGGCTATTACTGGTTTCAGACGGCTTATATAAGTTTTATGATGAAGTTTGGGGGGATATTCAGACAAATATGTGACATACAAACTATCAATAAAACAAAGCAAATAATCTAAAGCAAAAGTTTGCACTAGCTGATTCCTTGGTGACTAATAAACGAATATATCCCAATACAATGACCAAGAAGGGTATGTTCAGGACAACATATGAACATTGGATGGATTGACGGGTGTAGCAATTTATGAAACAAACATAGAAAGAAAGAGGACCAAAGAAGAAAAATATTAAAACTAAAATAGTTAGACTCATCTTTTTATGGTATCTCTCCAGCCTTGCAAACTTGGCTGTGGCGCGAGGCTCGCGATACCCTCACTTTTGGCCACCGCACTCTTCTACAGTCTCTTATTGTCTAATGTAGTTACAAATATAATCAAAATACCGGGAATAGTGGAAGATGGAGAATTATCCTAGTGGCCCTAGGATAAATGATGTTCGCACTGCCAGGAATGAACAGGCATCAGTGTATCGAGCAGTCTCAACTGTCGCCTGGCAGTGTCAGCATCCGTCCTGATTCACCTTGAACATCACTGACAGCATATCTACAGTTCTATGGGCCTCATATCATCTTCGTCTTCTTCAACCTGTTTTCATTCTATTTCTCCATCCTAAACCAACAATCATCATCGTTTTGTATCAACATCTTGCTTCCTACAACATTAACATCTTGGAACTCTTTGCTACTTAAACGACCAACCTAAGGACGAAGTCATCATGAAGGTGGCTGTTATTGGCGGTGGTCCAGCTGGCCTTTCTACCCTCCGATTCCTTGCTCATACTCATGAGTATTTCCCTGTCCCACCTATCGATGTCCGACTCTTTGAAGCTGAAGCTCAAGTCGGCGGCACCTTTTCCTATCGCGTCTATGAAGATGCCGAAGCAAGTTATCGTCACCATCCTAGATAAAATAAATGCTAACGGTATAATAGCTCGTTTCGTCAAAGTATCTGACTACTTTCTCCGATTTTCGACTCCCAGCCGATGCCCCTGATTTCGTGACTCCTGAGGTCTATGTCCAGTACCTCAAGCAATATGCCACTAACTTCGACCTCTGGCACATGATTAAGTGTAACACAAAGGTTGAGAAAGTCCGTCGCGGGCCTAATAACATCGGCCATTTCATCTCTCTTCGCAGCGAAAAGGGCCCTTTTAAGTGGGAATGTGATGCTGTTGCTGTTTGCAGCGGAATCAACGTTAAACCAGTCATGCCCTATATCGAGGGTCTCGAGCGTGTCCCCGAGGTCATCCACTCGTCTCAACTCAAGTCTCGGGCTCAATTTGGTCAAAACACTAATGTGTACATTATGGGCGCTGGTGAGACTGGTATGGACCTCGCCTTTCTCGCCGTCACTTCTGGCGCAAAAACCGTGACCCTTTGCCATCGCGATGGCTTCTTTTGTGCACCAAAGGTAAGTAATAGAACCACCTCTGTTGTAAGAATTAACTAAAATTTCTTTTTAGATCATTCCGATCCCTCAAATCATGGGACGCCCAAAACCGACTACACCCAACAAGCCTGTCGATACCTCTGTCGCTAGCTTGTTCGACACGGCCTATGTTCACCCCAAGCTCCAGAAGAGTCATCTCCTCTGGACCTACTACGATCGCTGGATCAAGAACATGCACACTATGATCTCAGGTACCCCCGAAGGGCCTGATCAGTGGGTCGGCCAGATGAGCCCCGACCGCAAACACATGGATTCTCGTGAGTATTCCCCTTCCCCCCTGAAAAAAAAAAAAAATGATAATTAACATGATACTAGTCCTCCTCTGCAAGTCCGACAAGGCTCTACCCTACATGAGCGCTGACAGGCGATCCAAGTCCTGGGGTAACCGTATTCGATCCTACTTCATCAATGTCGAGATTAAAGATACCAAGGGCAAGAAGATCGACGTGGTGACTTGGCCTCAGAGCATCGACGAAGATGGCTACATGCAGTTTGATGACCAGCTCTCTACTGATTCAGACCTCCCAAAGGAGCGACTCAAGCCCGATGTCATGGTATTTGCAACAGGCTACACTCGAGATTTCCCCTTCTTGGACAGCGAATACCCTAATGTCTCTCAGACCAACATCCGAGAAATCTACAAAGAAGGTGATGTGACACTCGGCTACATTGGATTCGTCCGCCCTTCGATTGGAGCCATTCCCCCTCTCGCCGAACTTCAGGCCCAGCTGTGGGTTCTTCATCTCCTCCAGCACCAGTATCCCAAGGAGGTCCCAGCCACCCGCGACCCTAACGCTCTCGAGTCTTATAACCTCGACTACCAGCTTCACCCCCGAGGCAACTACAGCTTCTACGAAACAAAGCGAGCTGTCGACCACGAAAGCTATGTCTACCAGCTTGCTCTAGACATTGGTTCTGCACCCACAGCTCTCTGTGTCATGAAGAAGGGCTGGAAGATCTTCTACACATGGGCCATGGGATCCAACTTCAACACCAAGTTCCGTATGGTCGGTCCCTGGAAGTGGGAGGAGGGTGCAGAGAACATCATGCGCAATGAGTTATTCAACGTCGTCAAGCGCTCGGGCGGGCTTGTCTGTAAGTATTCCTCCAATCTCCCTTATTTGAAATGATGAATGCTAACCATTTATTTTTATAGATCTTGCAACCTACACCCTCGTGCCCTTCTTGGTTTTTGGAAGCATGAGCTTGAGTATCTATGCTTGGTACGCCATCTGCGACTTTTTTGCCACCCCTTTTGGTCGACGCATGGAGTCTGCCGCGAACGACCGCAACGCCCCCGAAGACCCCACTGCGTGAAGATTGGACACAACGATCGGATTTGACTTTGAAGACGAACCGTCTAGAAGTGTTTGAGCGCCTAAAAGGATAGAGTATGTGCCTCTTGCGATGAACGAGGCTTGCGGAATACGAGCGGCTTGATTTGAGTCTTGCAACTTACAGTTCGTTTCTTTGTAGATTAGCGAGAGCTTTTCATCTTTTGTAGAAGCAGCCCATAGACCGTTATATTTGCGACATTTAGGTGCTTCCGATGGTAGGCAGCCTTTCGTAGCTTTAAGGGAGTTTTACGCTTTTCATTATCTTCAGCCAGAGGATCCCATTGCAATAATAATGAATATTTTGTCTAAATCACGACAAGTTGTACTGTAATATTCTCATGAGCGTCTACAGATTACCCACTAAAGATGAAACTAGCGAGATCTCGGTGAAGATCGGAGTGTGGAGCCGTGGCGGGGCTCACCGAGGTGAGAGTGGCTGACCTTAGTTTTTTCTTCATTTCGAGAATCGCAAATCATATCTGCTCCAACATACGCAATGGACAAGGAAACGGTACAGCCCAATTCATGGGTCGCCCTAAGGCTTCCCAATGAAACATACCGAGTATTACAGGTCGTACCAAATACGTAAGCCAATCTTCATTCGTTTCCCCCCCGCCGCAACTAACTTGCGATAGAACCATCTCGCTGGGCAAGTATGGCTCATTCCCGACCAATCTCATCATCAACCGCCCATACCACTTTACATACGAGGTCCAAGATAAACGCGAAGGGGAGACATTTGCGCGTCTGCGCGTCGTATCCGCTAAGGAGCTCAATGCCGACGACTTGGCCGACACCAGCGCCGAAGCTACAGAACCTGCTGAGGGAGACGATGTTATTGCTCCTGCAGACGGAGAGGAGCTTACTCTTGTCGACGAGAGCGGAAAGGTCCTCATTCGATCGAACCGCGAGATCATCGACGACTCGGCCCGACAGACACTCAAGCCAGAGGAGATTGAGGAGCTCAAGCGCAAGGGCGCATCGGCTGGCAAGGAGCTGATTGCTAAGCTACTGCTGTCGCATACGGCTATTGACCAAAAGACGGCGTACTCTTTGGCGAAGTACAAGCTTCTCAAGACGAAAAAGTATATTCGAAGATTTACTGTGTTACCTCTCGACGTACCGATGCTGGCGCAGTGGCTGCTAGAGGACCGCGATGCTTCGAAGATTCTGGAGATGCGACAGGAGATGATGGCATTGGTCGGATGTTGGGTAGATGTTCACTATGGAGGTGTTCCTACCGAGGATGTTGGTGCTTCGCAGGGCGGAAGGTGGCTGGTGGTTGATGATACGGGTGGCTTGCTGGTGGCCTCTTTGGCTGAGAGAATGGACATCCTTCATCCCAAGCCCGAGGAGGAGAAGCCGGAAGATACCGGTGCACCAGCTGCCGAATCCAACACTGCTCCTACAGACGAGATAGACCAAGATCAGCCTCAGACCTCAGAAACAATAAATCCCGAACAAAAGCAGGAAAAGAAACGACATTCCAAGCGAAGCGATTTCAACGTCCCCTACGTTAACAAGAACACCCTCACCCTGATCCACGGGCAAACACAGCCCAACCTTGCTCTCCTACGATACTTCAACTACGACGCCGCAAATGCCAACCCCTCGCCACCCTACCACCCCCTCGATACCAACCTCATGGATATTTCATGGCTGCAGCTGCTTTCTCCCGAGGAAGACGACGCGTACAACAACAAGCCACCCGAGGCGACGCCAGAAGAAATTGCGACATGGAAGACGAATCGCAGAGGGAATTACCACCGCAAGCGAAGAAGGTGGGCGCGTATTCGGCATGTGGTCGATACAACGCGCGCTGGAGGCTTTTCAGGTCTTGCTGTTGCCAGTACCATGGATCCTATCTCTATTGTCCGCAGCACTGTTCCTTTACTAGCGGGTGGTGCTCCTATCGCTATTTACTCCCCCACCATTGAGCCCCTGACACAACTTGCCGATTGCTTTAGTGTAGCGCGCCGAGCAGCGTGGGTGTCAAATCCTCCGCCTGAAGTCGAAAGCAAAACGGCCGAGGAACTTGAGCGCTGGGAGGGCAGCGAAGAGTTCCCCATCAACCCTACGCTCCTACTTGGTGTGACTATCCAGACCAGCAGGGCGCGGCGATGGCAGGTTCTTCCTGGCAGGACACATCCTTTCATGATGGGTCGCGGAGGTGCAGATGGATTCTTGTTCACAGCGTGGAGGGCGGTGCCGGTTGAGGGTAAAATCGAGGCGAGAGGCAGGTTCAAGAGGAGAAAGCTAGAAACATCTTGAGTAGTTAGACGCTTTAGATGAGGGATGACTTCATAGTACTTATAAGTAATCAAGCAAAATGGGCCGTGTCCAAAATGACCCTCGTGGAATCCACAAATCTATCATGTATGCTCCAAAGCCACTGAGTGACAGCGAACTTGAACTTCTTGTTTGAGTCTCTGAATTCAGGATGCTGCCCATTCACTGCTCGTCCTCCAGGCTTTGAGCTCTAAGGAAGGTCAATACATTGCCCATGCCGTTGAGAACTTGGATTCGATGATTTAAAATGTTCCTTGAAGAAGTGACGGTGTGTTCGGCCTCTGATCCGAATCGACTAAGAAATATTCTTGACGTACTAAAATTGCGATGCCGTTGCCAACCAAACATCATTTTATCAAGTCTTTGGCAAGTTGTGATACGCATGCTTTCATTTTTCTGTTTTTCCGTCCAATATCATCGTCATCATCCTTTGCCCTCTCGTTCTCATCGTCATCCGTCTCTGTCCTCTTTGTCATGTCTAACCATGAAAGCTGTGTCCCATGTGATTCAAAATCACTTATCTCGTCGGATGTGAGACTTTCTTTTCTCTCCTCATGACGGTCTTCCATCTTTTTGCCAGTGATGATCGACTTGGCGAAAGCCATGTGGAATTCGCGATCAGAAACTTGCTCCTAGGTATCTTCTTCAAATTCAACGTTCACAATCCCCACATTGGGAGCTTCTCTGAGTGGTTTGGAGTCCGTTTCAAGATTGCTGAAATTTCGATAAGGGTGGTGAAAGCGTAGAGTGACCAGAAGCAAGATAGGAAGACTGTAAAGATTTTTCACAGCGTCCATCCACTTCAAATAATGGTCATAGGCGGGCTTTCCCCAAGCGTGAGGATTATCATCAACCTCAACTTGCCGCCAAGCTATCAGATCTGGTGCCGTCCGGAGAGATTTGGCGGTGAACATGTTCAACTCAACCTGAACTGGTGCAATAGCATGATTGTCGCGTGAAAAGAAAACAAGAGGTTTTAGAATCTCAGAAAACCGTTCAAGGGATCCAGGGGATTCGAAGCAGAACTCTACTCCTTGCAAGAGCTCAATGAACTTGACAGGGGGAGGGTCGATGGTGTATAAGGTCTTGTAAGGGATGCCATCTCCATCCTCTGGCACAATGACCCTGAGCATGCCAGCTTTTGTTTTGCTTAGAAGACCTCCTTCTCCTTTCTCTACAAGAGAATTCGCATGTTTCTCGAAAAACTCTTGGACCCTAGAATAAAGTTTATGTGCGAGGACCCTGACTATATTGGGTGCCGTCCCTGAGGACAGAGTCGCAAGGGGAGGTGCCTCGGCTGGCGGTGTATCCAAGAGTGGTGCACTGGGGTTTTGTGTATGTGAGGACGGCAACCCAAATGCTGGTATAGGCGAGAATCTTGGTGTTGGCAATCCACCTAGTCCATTATCATCAGTACCGGTGTCTGGGGTCTGACCAACTCGTTAGATATGTACATCTATTGAAGAAATGATTAACATACGGGAGCATTGGTAGGTACAGGGGCGTTGGTAAATTCATTCAACACCTGGATTCGACGGGACCTTCGACGGCCGCTCCGCTCAGGGCCAGTGTTAGCATCGACGTTATTGCCTGCCATGTTCCTAGCCAGAGGATGAAGGCTTAGATCAGTGACGGTGAGGCGATGTAGTGAATGATCTGTTAGTAATGAGCAAATAGAATGAAGATGGCTTTGCCAATGTTGTAGTCGTATTTGTGTTACTGAAGATAAGATGTTGTGAAGAGGAGGAGTGAAGAGAACAGGACTACCTAGTAGGAAAGGAAAGAAGAAATTCAAGTGGCAAGGGAAGGGGAAAGGGAAAGGAGCTTGGAGTCAGCAGAAGCGATGGTTGGTCTTGCCCATTGAGTTTATAGGTACATACCTTAGTCTTCCTGCATCAGAATTGCCCTTCGCTGTTGAAGACTGGTACACCACTGGTAGAAGATACATGAGTAAGGTATTGGAGACAATCGCGGAAAAGAAGTGCTGCCTGGTGTAACTACACTGCTGTTAACAGAGGATCTCCAGAGCAAAAAGAAGTACTATTGAGGCAGTGAATCACAGGCTCCTCCTTACACAGAGAATAGCACGGAGAGTAAAGTTTTAACGCACTGGCCCCTAAACTCGTCTAAATGCCATCTTTAAGGATAGTTCAAGCTGCTAGCAATTCTTCTCTTCTCTTTTCTTCTCTTCCCCCTTCAACTTCTCCATTCGTTACCACAAGAGATCTTCGCTCTCTTCAAAGACCGATTATCTCCTTCATCAACATAACCTTCAGCCAAAATTGTAACGATGTCTAAGGTAGAGCCCACAGAAGCCTCTGCGTCTCCCGACACACAAGTGGCTCCCACTCAATCTTCATCGGAACCTGAACAGCCTCAAACAATTTCTGAGCTTCGTGACTCTTCCGAAGATGAATCTGCTTATCCGGACTGGGTGATATTCTGCTCTCAGCTCAAGTATCTGTATACCAGGACTAAGAACTGTGAGAAGGCAAAGAAGACTTTAGACAAGGCAGAGAGCGCCGGCAACACTGAGCCCGAGCATCGCGCTGCTTCCTGGAATGCAAATATCGACGTATGAGTCGACATGTTGATCGTCCAAATGTCAATCGAGGCAATACAGTCTTCGCGAGAGCACAAGGACGTTGGGAAAGTAGCTGGCCAGACGTGTGATCAGAACCACGAACCATTTTCTCAGGCAGACTCTGATGCCAACTGAGACACGTAAGGTTTGTATGCGGCACTCCTGGAGCTTGGGACGACTCTTCGTCAAACTGTATATTGCCTAGATGAGCAGCGACACCATATATATTGGTAAGTTGATTCATGTCAAGCAAATGAGGCGGTAGGGCTGACTGTTTATTCAAAGGTTTTCATGCGGACTAATACTACTCAAAAACTTGCTTTCAGTTACGTGGAATATATTGCTATCATGAAGGCCGATTCCTGGCTCGATAAGATGACAGCCCAAGACGGAACTGGGGAAGAGACGTGCGGCGCACCACAAGGGGAGGGCAATAGGCGATGGCCATAAAAGTATATTCCTTGCAGGCAGAGATCTTTTTGCCAGTTGAAACTAAGGATATAAAAAATGTTTCTTCGGTTTTGTTGCCATAGCTTGAGCTACACAGGGACAAATTCATCCAACTCGGTATCTATCGCCTTATGATGTGACTTCGTGAAACTCTTTAAAGCAATGTGCGAGGCAAGTGGTACAATGCTGTCAGCACTGCAGAACGGAACCTGGAAGTGGCCTTCCCAGCTATCGCAAAGAACAATCTTGATTACAAGAAGCATATGCCTCATACCTCTTTGAGGTTTCTAGTATCTGCCGCAATTAAGAGTGTTCGTAAGAACATCAAGGATCCTGAAAAAGATAAAGTTTGGGCAAAGTACATCGAAGAGGTCAGGGATGACCTCCAGCGCAACGCGATCAGCCGTCTCTGTGCAATCCGCAAAATGTGCAGGAAGGAAATGCATAAGGCCGAAGCAGAGGGGCGCAAGGGTAAGCATAACCAACCAGATCCTGTAGATACGACGCCGTCGTATAGAAAGACTGACTTTATATATAGACGCGAAGAACAAAGAACACATTCCGAACGAAAGCGGCTCTCCAGCTCCTTTCGAGTATACTGAAATGGAGACCTGAGCTCGACACGAGCTTCATGTGAAGCGCACAATGGACGCGGTCTTCGATAATGCCTTTGATATCACGATGAGGGAGAGTGAGGTATTTTGGGAGTCAATGGACCTGACAAATGCAAGTGTTTCATGTTAATATGCTATCTCTGAGTTGCTATGGAACGGGGAGATACGGAAAGCAGCGCGCTGGGAAGCTAAGGTCTGGGAATAAATCCAGGTAATAGAATGAATTAAAAATATTGATTTTCTATTCTATTTGTTATCTGAATTATGTTCTTGTCTTGTTGGGCGTCGCCCACCACCGGCCGCCTGTCCAACAATAAGAACGGTTCGCCCATTCCACCCAACCCATTGACTCCCTTCTTTCGATTTTGATACCTAACCAAGCCAGTAAGATCAGCACTTGGTTAATGGACTTCTCGTCCTGCTGGAACAAATAATTTTAGTGTCGCAAGTGATGGCTGTATCGCCTTTGCTTTGGGTTGAACCCGTCATGGTGTATCTTTGGTGGTTGATAAGATAGATCTTGGTAAATGAGAGTACGGAATTTATCATGTTAAGAGAGGAATGTTTGATGTGAATAGGAGCTTTAATTTATTTCTTCTACCATTGGTTTTGTTCTCATCTCAAACCGGATTACCGAGATCTTCACTTCCTCTTCCTCTTCATGAGGTTCGTCTTGTGTATGAGACTCTTCTTCGCTATAGGCTACTTTAATACTGTAACCAGCTGGTCCTCAGTATTCAATAGAATAACTGTTTTTGGAGAAACCTTTAGTCTTCAAGTGATAAATATGGATCTTCGCAGTGCTGAGCTTATAGCTATTCCCCTAGATAGTCCTGTCTTGTTTATGTTCCGATATCGTCTGGTGCATGAAGTCGATCTTAAACGACCTAGAGAACTCTATATTGATCTTAAAACATGTCATAGGCTGAGACTACAAGACAACTAATGTGGAAAAGTATGTTCGTGGTAATGGTTAGTCGTGAAACTGTTAAATGATAGCCGATGAACGGAAAGGATTTGCGAGGTGAACACAAACGCAACAGTGTCCAGGTCTAGTGTATATAGCCGAAGCTCATGTGGCCGACAGAGTTCCCAAAATTCATGATGCCACCAAAGGTTCGTCTTTTCTAGTGCACCATTTACCTGGTAAGTTTGGTTTTTTTTTCATCGAGCTTTTCCTTGAGCTCTTGGTTTTCTGTGGCGAGGCGGGCATTCCCCCGTCCTCTCGCACCACTTCAAGAGGCAGCAGCTCTTCTAGATTCATAGGATAATGTGAGAGACAAAATGACGGGATGGTGTAGTGATCGAAATCCATCAGACGTTGTGCTGTGTTGTAATTTCAAATTGTGAATCATCTGCGTGTTTTTAAGTCGAATCTCTTTTGTGATTGATAAAAGCCGTGTAATTGAGGCTTTAATTTGGGGACGAGTCCAATTGAGCTTCTGGAACCCAGCATAGTCCTGAATACCGTAGATATGAAGTGAAAAAGGTGCCATATGCCTTGGTTTGATAAGAGGTATGTGTAGAAGATGCCTCAGTCGAGGAACCTTCTGATTGATACGGACACCACATTCACCAGCGGCAATACATTTTTGCCGTGGTCGATGACAGATGCCGGGTTCTAGGGTGGTGAAGGCCGGCCGGGAAAAGTCTCCAGAAAATCGAAGATTATGGAATTGCGCACGCTGCTTCCGGAACCAGCATGGAGCATATCTGGATCATCGCCATGCCTCAGCTCAATGAATCTCGCATTCTTCCAGAGCTGATCATACAATGACAGTCTCCGGAGCCGATTTCTGGCTTGGCAGAGTATGGTTGAAGAGGACATCCCTGGGCTTTTCTTCAACTTGACCCCAGAATCGTATCATCCATATAATAAGTACTAAAGAGGGGGAATCGAAGGTGATCTTGTTGTCGCTCTTTGGGCTACTACCTAGTTCTGTATCCAGGGTGTGTCCACCACGAGAACTCGGTTCTCTTTGACCGACGTCTTATCCTCTCTGCCATGTTAGAGTTAAATAGCGTATCTCTTCAGTAGCGGGTGAGCTGGTAGAGAACTCTCTCGGACTCCGCAGTATTGTAGGCCGTACTCCACGGGCTGAAGGCGATATATTGATCCCTTTAGATGTTTTTTTATCTATATATATTCCTTTATTTCGACTCAGCCGATACTTCGCCAGGACGGTCAAGAAGTTTCTTATTGGTATGGACTTTGGCGGAATTGAAGCTAGCATCTTTGTGACCACCTTGGCCATGATGCTTGACCTTCATCAATCCGTCACTATGTTGATGGAAAGATGTATGTAGGCGCGATTTCCGGAGCAAAAGGTCTAGAATAGGCATTTTAATAAGGCGATACCTGCTTCTGCGTCTTTCTGGTAGGCCAAGTCTCCGGCATATAATATATTTAGCCAGCTGGAACATCTTGAAGGCATTTGTCGAAACGTTAAACTTTGCTAGTAAACTTGCCCTCCTTAGGTGCATGGGCAAGACCAGGGAACTTGTTATGGAAGTTTACCTTAACAGGGTCTTCCTGGAAGCTGTAGCTGTAACTCGAGAAAATAGCTGCTAGGGTCTTTTTATGAGCTTGTGCGCGGCTGTTTATTATTGTGATGGTGTTGCATTTAGTTAGTGCTACCTGCATAGGCTATAGTATTAGTTTTAAGTTTCCTAGAGCAGGTTATTGTAACTTACACATCGAGATGTCTTCTCGATTCGGATTCTGTAATCGCATGCCGGAGATTGATAGAAATATTGAAGAGCTGGTTGGGATTGATCTGTTGAAATGCAACTAATAGTAATCATACTCCATGCCTCAGTACAGACAAACATGTCTGATTTGGTGCAACGGAGGCACTCTCATGTACCATCACCCACTATTCAAGCTATTAACAATTGTATGCATCCGATCATTTAGGGCTGCTTACCGTCACCGCAACAGTTACCGTAGTTAAAGGCAGCTAGGTAGAGGCTGAAGAAAGCGTTGGCTCATATCGGAGCCTGTATTTCGCTCCAGAAGACTGCATTTGTTGCATCAGGCAAGTCCCACGCAGCGTTCCGTGAGAGTCCCTCCACGGAACTGAGACTTGAAAGAAACGGGTCGAAGAGTGGCAACAGCATGGCATAGTAAAAGCCGGGTCCCGGGGATCTGAACCACGATTTTATATATCATATACTACTAGCCTCTGTTACGATGACTGAAGGGGCGATACACACAGCAGTATGCCGTACCCTGTGATTATAGTTGTGTTTGTAAACAATCTTCTGCTGTGCCAATATATTGATGATAGTTTGCAACTTCTTGCTTTAGTCTCCGGGTATTGCTCTCTAGGGCACAAAAGGACAGAGAGCGGGGCGACTTGTTGTGTCCTTTGGGTTGCTAGATATAGAATCCGAACGTGCTATACTAGTCATCGTGATGCCTTATGATTCCGAATGGTCGAGGGAGGCCCCGATTGGTAGGGACCCCTTCGAACTCAGTGTCACGAGAAATATTTCAAGTTTGACATGGACTTCTTGCCAATGCCTGTTCAGTTCGCTCATTTCCATGAAAGCTGTTTCGAAGTAACAGTGTCTAAATACACTGTTAAAAGTTCCAAATCTGATCCTCCTATGTTTAAATGTTAAAATTGTGCTAGGTAAAGCATGGGGACGTGAGAAAGGAGCCCACAAGCGTCCGCAGATCAGATTGATTCTTGACTAATTGAGTGACATCGTTCGGGCCATCCAGTGGTGATACAGTGGCGACTGAAGCCAAGCGCAGAGCTCACATCCCACCAGTTGCCATCGAGGATGTCAGGAGGCATAGTGAAGAGCCATCACGAATAAATGGTTAAGGAAACCAGGGCGATCAGTTCCATGCTGTTGGAAGCCTGATATGTGTTTGTTTCTCCCCATTTCCTCAACAGATACGATTAGCTCATCGATTAGAGGAAACATGCTGAAGACTGGTAGGTCTGTCCAAAAGAGGATAGGTGTTCCATATTCTGGCTGTGTTAAGTTGCTGCATATCGACATCGGGCTTAGGAATCCGAATTTCAAACACCACTAGGGTGTCTATCTTGGGTTCGATGGTGAATACGATGTTGCTATCTGTAGTGCGGATGGCCTTGATAGACCTTAGGATATCAGAAGATTTGAGACCCTAAATCAGGGTGCAAAAATGAACTAGTCAAAGAGCCTTGTAAGTTTACCCGAAATTCTCTTGAATGAGAGGATGTTGGAAAGCATCGCCGCTATATGCCAGATTTTGTGGTACGGTCGAAATTTACTTTAGCATTGCAGAGTGCTCTAGCTCTGGGAATGCCTTTTCTTTAGGATCAAGGTCCTAAGTTGTCTGCCACCCCCTTAGAGTGTCCCCGACAGCAAGAACGAACACATGTAAACAGAGCTTCTCTATTCGCTCTGGCCCATTTGGGAAGAGCAAAAATATTGACATAAAAGTTCTCTTTGCCATCTTAGATGCTGACGTCGGACCAAGGCGTGTTTGTGACATTTAGAAATGATGTCGCTTCTCCGATCTCCATCCATAGGGGCAGGGTCTACGAGGATGAGCATGTCCAGGATGCGAGCCTTAGTATTCAACGGCAGTCGCTGACACGGGAATGGCTCCATGTCGCGTTTCGAAAAGCAGTCCGGAAGGTATCAACAACTGGCGGGTAGGATCGCAATGGAAAAGTGTTGTTAGTCGGCGTAGCAATCGCAGGGTCCCAAAGTCGAGGGCCTCGAGCGTCGCGGCGCAGCAATCCCGGATGCTATCGAACAGTAACAAGCAAGTATTGTGCATCTCCATATCAGGAAACGCAAGCTCTCTCGCTTCTGCCACCAGAGCCAGAGTGAACAGTCTCAGTTGTGGATCAGCCCACTTGTACGAGGTACACATATCCCTGATATTGGGAGTTGCTTGCTTACATGAACCGTAGTCGAGGATATCGATAAAATAAGAGTGAGTTGCACTGGTAAGGCAGGGAAGGTGAAACATTCTCGCATTTTGGGGGGGATTTCGTCATACTCTGGCTGATGAACAGGGGAAGGGGTTCCTTTAAATGCTTCTTCAGGCCGGGGAAAGTATTTTATATATTAATTACTGTTAATAACTGCATTGAACTGCAAGTAGTTGCATGCATGCACGCTTGCAGTTCAAGGCAAGTATCAGCCGTTTCTGAGTTCTTCGATCTCCTTCATGCTGCGAAGGCGGCAGTCTTCAGACTTGTTCCAGTTGGGGGATCTTTAAGGCGAGAAATGTACGAAAGGACCGAGATATTATCGCCACTACTTCTTGTTCCAACTCGGTACAAGGCCCCCGCTCATTGTCCTCAATGCTGAGGAAGTAGCTATCTTTCAGTCCCTTGACAAAGAGATTTCGGTGCTTGGTGTCAAGCGTGACTTTTGTGGCCTTGTTAGCATTTGAGGCGTCAATATATTCGTCGTTCTCAAGGTGGTCGAGGTCTCGTCGGTCCGGGCTAATGATTCATTCTATGAGTCAGTCTGAGTAGCCTGGTCCCTTGATTGCATGTGGCCTATATAAAGAGTTTGAGGAGATAGAAAAAAGTTTATATGTTTCATCTCAGACATTTCCAAAGCGGCTACAGAGATCTTCGTAGGTGGCCGTGGTGGAAAGGTGTCGATGATGTAGCAAGACAAAATGCATATAAGTGCTTTCTTGTGTGGTGCTCCTCGTCTAGGAATATGTTTGTCTTAGGCACAGGTTACTCTGGCCATAAAGCAAGACATCCACAGTCCGACAAGACGAACAAGGCCCTGTCTTCTAACTCGAAGGACTGTAGTCGCCTCGTCATCGTTCAACTTCTTACGAGTTCGTGCGCTGGGACAGACACGGCTATGTCTTGAGGGCCAGCGCCTCTTAACAGATTTGAAAAGGACATTCGCCATCCTCATCGTAGTTGATGCCTTCGTCATCGTACATCGATTTCTGTGCAGCCTCCAATTCCTTGTCGGTTGGCTGATGTGAGTGAGTTGTTGTAGGTGAGGATTCAGTCTACGAATTGCTGGCATCAATGCTGACATCTTCTTGGATCTCAACATCTTCAAGAAGCGAATGAGTCAACTACGCTTTATAGAAAGAGGCATCATAAGCCTATGTATCAAAAAGAGGGTTGCGGATATTGAACGTCTTGGTTGACACCATGGCTCCATCTTGGCACTCTATGACCTTGAGCATGAACAGGTTGTCTACTGTTGTCAATCACTGTTGTAGTACAAATGAGTTTTAAACTTACCTCGAGTGGGATATTCCACGGTATCGCCATCATACACGAAATGTTCGTCATCTTGAACTATTGCCTGAAACTCTGCGAGGTCTTGGGTGTGCTGCTTGCAGAAAGACTGAGGTACTGAGGTAAGGCGTCCAGAATGCAATATCCAATAATAGACTGGCGCTATGGACCAGGGCGATGCAACAGGTGCTAGTTGAGACGTATGGCGTGAAGATGAATAGACTAAAGTACATGGGTTGTGCTTCATCTGCTTCAACATGGGCGTGAAGATCCCTTGGACATTTCCATCTACCAAATGTAGTGGTCTGCCTCGGTGATAAGGTGGTGGCATTATCGCTATACTAACATCAGCAACAAGCTATTTATGAGGTCGGCTAGGGGGCTCTGTTACATAAAAGTCATTCGATGGTAGCCGATGAGTGAGGAGAATGCAGTTCAATATCAACCGTCGAAGTCGAATAGGAAAGACGGCATAGTTCGATCTGAATGGGGAGTATCTCATTCGAGTGCGACCGATGAACGACCATCAATGCGAATGAGTATATATGTATAAATATGTACGTATGTATGTATGGGTATAAGTATGTGTATGTGTATGGGTATGTGTATGTGTATATGTATATACGACCTGAGGTTGTTGAGTAGCAGAAAACCTGGTCTCGTTGCCCGGGGACGCAGGAGAATTTATAGAAATTGGGGAGGCCTACGATTGCTTACCATTGACTCAGAATGAAGTCATATAACAACTAATGGCCCAAGCAAGGCCAGAAGTAAATAGCCTGCCTAAGCAATTATTTGTGGCATTTGCAATCAGAGAATTCCTCGCACATTTGCAAACAAACGCAAACATGCATGATGCCCCTCGGGGGGTTCGAATACTTCAGACCCCAAGTTTGAGCGGGGAATAAACTCATCAAAATGCCTCCTAAGATATCCTAAGCTTAACCTAGGCATTTTTGTCACTTGGGATGAACATCTGAAGTTCTCTGACCTCCCCCAGTGCCCCTGAGTGCAAGTAACAAAACAGAAACGGCGATAGCTCAAGTAGGTACTGAAAATGTATTTTGTAAAGCGCCAGCTCCTTTCGGTGATAGTCTTCTAAAAATGCCCGCCTTCAAGCTCCTTGCCAATGCTCTACAGAGACTTGCCCATGAACTTTCTCTTGGTAAAGCTCAACCACCACTTGCTAGGCTTGGTTTCGTCCTCATCGTATACCCTAGCGAGCAATCGGGAAGCAAGCTCCTGTCGAACCTGCGACAGGTATTGCTTAAGCTGTTCCGCTTCTTGTCTGTCCCTAGGGGGCTCGTACATCTGCACTCATCCGTTAGCAATCCTGCATATTTGTCGTTTTCCACCAATTTGTGATTGTATGGACAGTTTGGCGAACGCACCTGGTTAAGAGGCCATCCAGGGTCTCCAGGAATAGCAAAGTTAAGGTCAAGCGCCAAGTTCAAAACATCCTTCTGAGCATCACGCAGGGAAGCCTGAGGTCGAATCTTTGTCAGACAATCGCTGACAAACCAGATTCCATACACAAGCAGACGATCGGCAGGGCCTTGGATCTCAAAGTTTCGGAAGAATGTGTTGGCGCGGAAGAGGGCGAGGACCTCGTCGAGGATATCGTAGCTCTCGCTATCGGGATCGGGAGACTCGTTGGCCGGCAGAGGCGGCGAGGGGTTAGGCAGGGTGTAGGCAGGTCCTCTGGTCTTGGTTCGGAGAGGGAGAAGAGGGAAGTTGCCGATTATGCGGGGGATGTTGGGGTCATTGTTGAAGACGGAGTTGTATGCCTGGGAGGTGTTGTTAGTTTGGTTGATTGGTGATACGGCGGTGATGCAGTAGGGACAAATAGCTGCACAAACACATTTGTTGCGAAGTGTGTGTGTATGGTTTGGACATACCGGCATCTTGAACAGCGATTGATAGACCAATTCTAGTATATCAAAGCTGTTTAGGAGGGAAATGGACAAATCGGCGCAAGTTACGGGCTGATGCTGAGTTGCGCTTCGTCACCGGCGGGGCTACACCAAGCTCACGAAGCTCACTCGATTAGTGTGGGGCAAGGCTGGCCAAAGCTGATGCCTCGTTTGATGATTGTCCATAAGGCATCAAGTCTAATGTGGCGCAGTCTAGGCCGCCACGCCTCCCCTTGTCAAGTATGGCTGCCTAAAGCTAGGATACCTTCTCACGTGAACTCGCTACTCATTCGCGCCGATTACCTCCGCGCGAATCACGGTGGCGACGCGCTTTTTCTTTCTCTCCGCGTGCAGATTCTTCCTGGTGCAGATGCAGGTCGTATCCACTAACTCATAAGACGGGCTCTCTCTTGGTTTGGTTTCACGCCCTAGACCCAAGTGTGATTCATTCAGTGTCACCGATATTTCCCTTCTTCCCTCTCACCTCCTTCACCTTCTTTTTTTTTTCTTTGCCTGCTGTCACCATCGAAAAGAAGAGAGAACTTCAGAAAAGTTGCCTTGTTCTTATTCTTGCTCATTTCTCATTGGACGCTGAAACCCCTTTTTTTACTTTTTCCGTCAATCTTTTGACAAGGGCGACGCTCGTGCCAGACGCTAGTGAGAGCTTGTCACTGGGATCTGGAGATAAACAGGGAATCATCAAGGGCGCGTCGCACAGCCAAATCTAAAGCAAAGCAAAGCAAACCCCAAGCAAGCAACAAAGACTTCAGGCAACCAAACTAAAAAGAGTCATCCAAACGGGCAAATATTCAATCGTCGCATGCTAGCATTTGAGTAAGTTTACGACATTCTTCGCTCCCTTTCCCTCTGACATCAACCATTTCCTCTCTCAACAAAGACAGTCCATCCATTCCTCTTACACCCAGCGCTAATCAACCCTTCGCCACAGTTCACTCTTTGGAAACGGCAGCTTCATCGGACAGCTGCGCAGTTTGGTGGACATGGCAACTTCTCAGTCTTCTACTTCCTCGACTTCACCGTCGCGCTACGGCAACGGCAATGTCGCATCACTGGACACAACGCCTTGTACGTCACAAGCGCCGACTGCCACCCCGCGAAAAAGGCGTCCGCAGCGCATCTACCGGCCCGCGAAAAATTCACTCTATGATATCTTTCAGCAACACGCCGGCACATCGCTCTTTGTGCGACCTATTTGTTGGACAGATTTGCACGCTGAACTACTCGGCGCGAGATGGGAGGAGTTGCCGGCATGCGATACGCCTCAGCCTACAGCGGCCCCAGGCACGCCACCATCGCGAGGACATTTGAGTCCCTCGAATACCATCATCAGTCTCAGCAATTCGCTCACTCAGATTCTCCTACCCGATCCCTTGCATCCTATTCTATGCTCCAATGCTATTAAGACAATCCTCAACACGCTATGGCCTACACCGTTCAACAAGCCGCAGTATCTGCCTGAACTCCATCTATATTTTGGCGGTCGCGTCTATCGTGATGCAGTTCGCGCGCAGCTCATGTGGAATTACCCTTCTGAAGAAGCAAAGTCATCCTACTCTTCATTCAAATCAGTTTCGACGCGACCTGCGGAATCATTCAACATTTCAACACAATCTTCCCCCGGCTACAGCCCCGCTAATCTACCCATGATCTGCTACATTGGCAAGACTCAATTGGCTTCAGTCCGAAACAATCTTTTCCGCGTTGCATCTGGTCCCAACAGGACATGGAACGAGCCCGTGTTTCGCCTCCAACAACTGCGCGCGCGTATGCTCGTACCTTCAAATTCCGATCATGATGCTCATTTTGTGGGCGTTTTTCTAGGGATGGCGCAGAAGCACTTCTACCCTACCCCACCTCTCAGTGGCAGACGCGACTCGCGCATCGCACCAGGACAAGGCATCCCTCCCTGCCCTAACTTCCACGATATCAAGTTGAAGATTCTCACCCACGATACCGATACCGCAGAGTTCATTGTCTACACGGGACACATAACAAAGGAATTCTTGCAGAAGTTCCATGATCCCTTCAAGGCTCCTGCCGGTGACGACAATGCCATCGTTACTGGTCTTAAAATTGAGTACACAAGAGTCCCTATCTGGCCTATTCTCGGTCTTCGAGAGAGATTAGGTAAAGCCTTGGGCCAGGAGATCGTGGGATCTTTCAACCCAGATGAGATAGTGACATGGGAGAAAGACCCCGAGAAACCAGGAGGCGAGAAGCGCAAGCGAGATGTTCTCACAGAGGTTGTTAACAGCAGCTTCGAAGAAGATACCGAGGAAGAGCCAGCAATCGTTTCCAAGAAACGCTGTCTAAATGAGGGCACGCCTGTAGGCGTGGTGATGTAAAAGCGACCTACATACAATGTATGATATGAACTGAGCTGGGATGGATATACCCACTGTTTAATTTTGAGGGCATACAGGACGCATTCGGAATACACAATGCATTGGCTGGACTGGACTGTCTTGGGGATTGCATGAAAGACTCAATCTGCCTCACAGGCACGCATGACATTGGCAACGGCGCATGGTTATCAGGACATTCGGTTATGAGCGAACAATATTTGGCTTTTGAGCTGGTTATGAAATGGACTTTCAAGGGGACTGAAGTGTAGATGGGTTCAGGACATGTACATATGCCTTTCTTGTGGTTTTGATCTCTGCACTGAGATGGTCAGTGTTTAATAACGAATTCAATGACATATTTTGACCATCGTCTTGCACATTCGATTTGACGATTGTGCTTTGGGCCTGCTTGTGAGTCATGGAACACTTATGACCATTAACAGGCTGGACATGAGTTCTCAACCTACGGACAACTCTCGTGAGCAACTAGTTAGTTGTTCAAGAGAGACACATGCCTATTCGTCTCTTCAACTCTTACGGGCTCCGTCCGAACCTCGGGATACATCACGACTACACCATCTTCTGCCCAAGAATGCGGAGGTATTTGAGTTTCTACAGAACCGGATCTAAACCTACCCTTGCATACGTTTAGTATCGTTTAGGAATAGTATCGTGAGAGCTTCCTATTTCGAACATCGGAAGAGCGGAGAGTGGTTCGTGTGTGTGATGGCAACATAGATCAGCGGTTGTTAACTGCGGCCTGATAATCCCTAGGTTTCGGGGATACGTGATCCCAAATACTACCGAACTGGGTGCCTCTTTGGATAAGGCTGAGTTGTTGGTTGGCTTTTACCCGGTAATTAGCAAGGTTTTTTGTTTCTTCCGCTTAATTTGTTTCAATGATAGCTTGAAAGGCTGGGGTTGTTAAGTGGGATGACGTTCTTGATGCATGCAAAGCAACAGGGGGATAACACATGTATACTCGGAATAGAAGGATCAAAGGAATGAATATAGTGCCCTAGAACATAATAATCCCTCATAGGAGCAATAATAGTCTCGTATTAACTAGCTACAGACCGACATTTGTCCATCTCCCCCGCATTCTTTGCTGTATTCCCCGGACTTTTTCAGGTCACCAGGGCCGACCACGGCAGACAAGGGTTCAAGGGTCCGGGGTAGGAACCTTTTTTACATACACCAGAAATGTCAATGCCAATACCATCTTCAACTACTTCCCCACCATCTCATCTATTTTACACCATCTTTCTCACACCTCCACCAACCAGAACAAACACACTATCACAAAACCATTCAGCTGATCGTCGATCCCACCCTCTCCACGTGGATATCCTAATACCAAGGCCCTGATTCTGCCTCGGTCTTTCAGAGTCAGAAAACCTGGAATTCTGGGGATATACATTTGACAGCTGATTTCTCCCCACGGGGAAGCGGGGTGCTCTACGGAACTGAAGCTCTTTTTGGGTTGATCTAGTTGCTATGCACTCGAGAATACGGCGATGGCTTCCTCTTCTGGGGAATATGCAGTTGACAAAGAGGCCGACGTCGCCCAGGATTGAGGCCCAGGGTTGAGAAAACTCAATATGCTGCGCTGTGAGGATTGTCAAAGCGGAGGGGTCGAGCGCTCGATACTGGAGACGCGAAAAGAGTTCAAATTGAGCTCATTTCCCGGGTGTAAAAGGATCAGCAATCAATTGAGACAACAGGATTGGTTTCTGTTAACTCGAGTTGTTTGACGCTGAAAGACTTGTACGTTGTTGTGTACGGCTTTCTCCGTGGTGGTTTAGTTCAGACTTTGTTTCAACTACCACTCTTACACTTTGAGCTCTGAGTCTGACAACTGAGCTCCAACATGAAGTTTCAGAGTCTTCTGTCTGGCTTCGGCCTCATCAATGCCGTTGCTGCTGTCCCGGCTCCTTTCCCTGCTCCAGATGCGATGCCAGACCGTCAACCTGTTGAGCCTGCCTCTCCCGCTCTTGAAGAACGAGCAGCCAAAGTCACAGTCGCTGTTCCTTCTGGAACCGTGATCGGATCAAGCTCTGGCAAAGTCGAGTCTTTCAGAGGCATTCCCTTTGCAGACCCGCCAACTGGTTCTTTACGTCTCAAACCACCACAGAAGCTCTCAAAACCCCTCGGCAGCTTTGACGCTTCAGGACCTACTGGCCCTTCATGTCCTCAGATGTTCATCTCAACTGGTTCGCAAGATGTCATCTCCGAGTTTCTATCAGACTTCCTGGCCATTCCCTTCCTGACACCTATCACTGGTCAGGAAGACTGCCTTACCATGACTGTCCAACGACCTGCTGGTACAAAGGCAGGTGACAAGCTCCCTGTTTTGTTCTGGATCTTTGGCGGTGGTTTTGAACTTGGTTCAAGCGCTATGTACGACGGAACCAGTCTTCTAGGCACTGCCATTGACCAAAGCCAGCCCTTTGTCTTCGTTGCTGTCAACTATCGAGTCGCTGGCTTTGGCTTCATGCCAGGTGCTGAGCTCAAGAAAGAAGGAAGTTCCAACTTGGGCCTTCTTGATCAGCGAATGGGCCTTGAGTGGGTTGCCGATAACATTGCTTCTTTCGGAGGTGATCCTGACAAGGTCACTATCTGGGGAGAATCTGCAGGCGCCATCTCTGTGCTTGACCAGATGGTTCTCTACGGCGGTGATGCTGATTACAAGGGCAAACCCCTTTTCCGCGGCGCCATTATGAACTCTGGTAGCGTCGTGCCCGCCGAGCCTGTCGATAGCGACAAGGCTCAAGCTATCTACGACGCTGTCGTCAAGGAAGCCGGTTGCTCTGGATCTTCCGACACCCTCGCTTGTCTGCGCAGTCTGCCCTACGACAAATTCTTGAACGCAGCAAACTCTGTCCCAGGACTCTTATCGTACAACTCAGTAGCCCTTTCATACCTCCCCCGCCCTGACGGCACAGTTCTGCCGGATAGTCCAGAAGTTCTCATCACTTCGGGTCAGTATCATGCTGTTCCCATGATCAACGGCGATCAAGAAGACGAGGGTACTCTCTTTGCTCTCTTCCAGCCGAACATAACTACCACAGCCAAGTTGGTCGATTACCTCCAGACACTCTTTTTCCAAAAAGCTACAAAGGATCAATTGACGAACCTGGTGAATACCTATCCCACGGCCCTCAGCGCAGGAAGCCCCTTTCGAACATCTCTTCTCAACGAAGTCTTCCCCGGTTTCAAGCGCCGAGCTGCTATCCTCGGTGACTTGGTCTTCACACTGAGCCGTCGGCTCTTTCTCCAAACAGCATCAGACAAGAACCCCGACGTTCCCTCATGGTCGTACCTTGCGAGTTACGACTACGGCACGCCCGTTCTTGGAACGTTGCACGGGTCTGATCTGCTGCAGGTGTTTTTCGGAATTTGGCCGAATAATGCGATGCGTAGTATTAGAACGTACTACTTCAACTTTCTGTATAATCTGGATCCTAACAAGGGTGTCACCAAGTATGCGAATTGGCCAGAGTGGAGTGGTAGTAAGAAACTTATGTGGTTTGAGACGGCGAACAAGAATAGTATCCTCAATGATGATTTTAGGACGGCGTCCTACAATTGGATCACGGACAATGTGGGGGTTCTCAAGGTATAAGTTAGGCTTTAGGGAGTTATGAATTAACGTATTTCGCACTTGGAAATTGTGCAACTTGTCAAACCGTCAGTTCTTGGCAATGTTCGTTTGCCAACATTGTGTGACTTGGAGGTGTTCTCCTTGTCTTGAAAGGCGATCATAACATCTTGTAGTCAATTGTCTATCCAGGACCTAACGATTTCCTCAAGCTATACCTACCTATCTTATGAGGCCCGAGGACATGTGCCTCAAGCTTGAGGATACTTCGATTACAACCACCCTCTTTTGTTAACACGGTACTCTCGGTGGTCTTTGCATCATGACTCAATGAAGTTTACTCTATCTAAAAATTTGAGTCATGATCATCTTCTTTCTGTACCGACTCGCTACTGTCTTACAGGCTCCATCAAATTCGAGTCACTGTCTTCTGCGTCAGTTACTCGGCTATTAGTACGTTAACCAACACCTAGTAAATAAAAGTATCATTAGCTTCCTTGTTACGCCACGACTATGGCAGTGGTCTCGGAAAGCATAGCACAGCCAGGTGGTCCTCACATTATTTATTAGTGAGGCATCACAACTTAGAAAATGAGAGACAATATTTTTGTCAACTCACGGCAAGGTGTTTCGGCCCTCATTCATAGGATCTTACGCCCTGATGCCTTGCCTGGAGATGCCCGGCCTCCCCTTTATGTCGACATGGAAGGGAAATGCCTAAGTTGGGATGGCGAAGCCTCACTCTTGGCAATCCTGGTGCATCCAGGTGATCAGCTCCTCGCCCGCCCCCATATCGTTGATATCCACAGCCTAGGAAGTCTGTCTTTCACGACAGTCGGAAGCCAGGGCAAGACGTTAAAGCACGTTTTTGAATCACCAAAACTTATAAAGGTCTTTTCTGACGTCCGGAATGATTCAGATGCTCTCTATCCTCATTATGGCATCAAACCAGACGGGGTCCGAGATGTTCAGCTGATGGAGAGTGCTCGCCGAAGGAGTACTAACTCTCGAAAGTTCTTGAACAGTCTTTCGAGTTGCGTTGAACTATATCTGGATGGACATCTGAAGGACTAGTAGGCACTTACTAAGAAGAAGGGAGAAAGGCTATGAAATCCTACAAGAGGGAGCCCCTACAGCGCCTTCAATATGCGACTGCTTCCGACAGAGCTTATTGAGTACTGTGTTGGCGACGTACAATATCTGCCAAAACTGTATGAAAAATACAGGGGTAGAACGAAGCTTTGGGAAGATCTCGTCGCCGAAGCGTCACAGGAACGTGTCTTGGACACTCAATCGGCTAGATATTCTCCTCCTCGTCACGGAAAGGCATTGAACCCTCGGATGGCTGAGCAGAACAGAACGCTTCATTCATGGCGGACAACGATTGTGAGGACTATATGAGGGCCTCCCTCGGTCACGTTCTCGGATTACAGCTATGCACAATAGCTCAGTAATGAGGACGAAGAAAAAGAAGTAAGCAAATCAATACCAAAAAGAAATAATTCCTTCACGGATGATATATCAAAAATGCAAAAGATAGGGTCTGGCCGGGGATTGAACCCGGGACCTCTCGCAAGCTATGCTGTAGGGTTTTCCCTAAGCGAGAATCATACCACTAGACCACCAGACCGATCCAGGTTCAGAAGAACCTGTTGTGGAATCGTTGACATTGTGCTCGGAAATGCATACTATATCGCTCCTGCTTGGATTTTCGAAGTCAGCACATGACTCTGACCAAGAAAGCAGCATCCAACTTTCATGGGTAACTGATATCAGAAGTCGAGATAATACTGTGAGCACCCAACCTGAAACACTTGTCCCGATGTCTCATTGAACGCTTCATTTGTCTCAACCGTATCGAGGTATGTTCAGATGTCGATAGAATTATCACCAACGGTTTCAGAGTCAATGCAATCTTCAGGACATAACTTTGTCATAATTTCAATACATGTCAGACATGACTAATGGTATTTAACTTTTATTACAAACATGCTTCCAACATCATAGTTTACACAGTCAAGCATATCCATGAGCGTTGAGCCACTCCTTGAGCTTCTCAGAGTCACGCTCGAGGTACGCAGCACGTCCACGGATCTTATCCTTGACAGTCTCCAGAGTTCGGTTGAAGCTGCTGGTATCCTTATCGGCCATAAACTTCTCAATATCGTCAACAGCAGACACGTTAGTGAAGCTGCCCAGACTGAGCTTCATATATCGGTCGACAACAACAGGGTTGCCAAGCTTGGTAATGACGGCATCCCAGTTATCCTTCATGAATTGCCATTGCAGAGGACGGCCGACGACGTTGCTAGCGACGGAGCCACCAAGAACGTGCATATCTCCGGCGGGAACGGCGTTGGAAGGAGGAGACTCGTTGAAGTTGAAGGGGATGACCTCCTTGGTGAGAAGCTCAGTGTCCTTGACGGTACCAAGAACGCTGAGGGAGAGAAGCTTGCCGTCGATAGACTTGGTGTTGAACCACTCCTTCTTGAGAATCTCAACAGTACGGGCGGGCTCCTTCATGATGGCAGCGCGCCAGACGGCAACACGGAGAGGAGCGGGGATAGGGTTAGCCTCGGGGTTCTCAACCCAAGCGTTAAAGCGCTTCAGGGCCTCCTCAGTGACACTATTCATGTTAGTCATTTCAATCATGTATCTTCAGAAGACTTACGCAGGGTGGCCGCAGGCAACAGCAACGCCAATCATCTCCTTTCGCAAGATGCCAGTGAGGTAGTCCTCACCCTCAGGGAACTCCCAGCCAACTTCCTTGACCTTCTCATCAATGAGCTTCAGGGTGAATTTATCCAGGGCCTTCTTGATAGACTCATCCTCTCCAAAGACGGACTTGACACCACCAATGGAGTCGAGAACCTGTCGCCAAACCAGTGTGTGGGTCTCCTTGCCGAAACCCTCGAGGAAGGTCAGAAGAGCAGGGGTGGTACCGTTGCCAGCAAAGGCAAGGTCGGCAGTAGAGCCAATGATAGAGATCTTGTCCTCAGTGCTGAGCTTGTCTAGCTGGTTGCTAAGCTTGGCGAGACGCTCAGGGGGGTAGTTGACACGGTAGAAACCAGTGGCACCACTGTTGAGCTTGTAGAAGTCCTCGTCGACGTCGCGGATGGTGTCCTCTTTGGTGGTGAGAGACAGAGAGGCAATGCCAGCGTGATCTTTCTTGCCCTCGAGGCCGAGAGGAACCCACCAGGTGGTGGTGTCATCCTCAGGCTTAACATCGCCGGTAGACAGGAATCGGGACTGCTTGACAGAGATTTGACCAGGCTCCTCAGCAACAGTAAGGACGGGGTGGCCGATCTTGGAGATCCAAGGGTTCATGAGCTCAGTGACGTTCTTGCCAGAAGCCTCACCAAGAGCATTCCACAAAGCAGTGGTCTTGGCGTTTCCGTAAGCGTGAGCCTTCAGGTAGTTGGAAACACCCTTGAGGAAAGTCTCGACACCAAGGTGGTTGGCAAGCATGCGGATGGCAGAGCAGCCCTTGAGGTAGCTGATAGAGTCGAAAATCTGGTTGACATCAAGAGCATCACGGACAGGAACGTGGATAGGGTGGCTAGCTCGAATACCGTCTAGACGGAAAGCAGCCTCCATACCCTCGTTGACAAACTGAGCCCAGACTTGCCAGTCGGGGTGCAGGTGGTCAACAGCGTGCCAACCGACCCAGGTAGCGAAACCCTCGTTGAGCCAGAGCTCATCCCACCAGTCCATGGTGACAAGGTTACCGAACCACTGGTGGGCAAGCTCGTGGGCGACGACATAGGCGACAGCGTTCTTGAATCGAGGATCAGACGTCTTCTCGTCATAGAGAACCTGGGTAGTACGGTAGGTGACAAGACCCCAGTTCTCCATAGCGCCGTGGGTGAACTCGTGAACAGCGATCAAATCGGACTTGGGCAGAGGGTAGTCAATGTCGAAGATCTCAGAGAAGAAGTCAATAATCTTGGGAGCGTGCTCAAGAGCCCACTGACCCTGCTCCTTGAGACCACGGGTGGTGTAGACACGGACGGGAATCTGCTTGCCATTGTACTTGCGGTCTGTGAAAGCCTCGATGTACTCAAAGTCACCGACAGCCCAGGCCAGAAGGTATGTGCTCATGACAGGAGAGGTCTCGAATGATACAATGTTCCAGCCATCCTTGGAAGGTCGAGTCTCCTTGACAGGCATGTTGCTCAGAGCAACCTGGTCGGAAGGAATCTCAATATCGAAATCGAAGGTGGCCTTGAGGTTGGGCTCGTCGAAGCAAGGGAAAGCTCGGCGGGCATCACAAGCCTCGAACTGGGTGCTGAACATGTAGTGCCATTCACCGTCGCTGGGAACTGAAGCAGAAGGAGTCTCGACAGGCTTGTACTTGCTGCGGTAGAAACCAGCCATCTCATTGTTGATAATACCCTCGAATTCGATTATCAGGGAAGCCTTGGAAGCGACGGGGAGCTCCTCGTCAAATGTGATGGTAGAACGTTGAGCCTTGGCGTCATAGTTGAACTTGGAGGACTCGAATGTCTTGGAGTCGACGGAGACCTTGGCGTGAGAGAGCTTCAGTTCAAGGGTGTTGACGATGATTTCCTTGGTAGGCTTTGTGATTTCCGAGTCGATACTGTAGAGCTGTCAGAGCTAGCTTATGGTGAGGGGTAGAGGCATGACGTACGTGACAGTTCCCTTGTAGGTCCAGTTGGTGAACTCGAGATCCCTCAAGGACAGCTGGTAGTGCTTAGGCTTGACATTGTCGGGGAGAACATCGCGGTCAGTCATTGTTTCGTTGCGGGCGAGTCTGGCGTGGGCGGAGCAAGCTCGATCAGAGATCTTGGGAACAAGACTGTGTATGGTGTGGTGTTAGCAAGCTATAGCTCTGAGCTTAAGCTTAGCAGGATCGAGGTTGTTCACGAGAACAATGGGTATAATGAGAATGAGAAATTGGAACAAGACGGAAGATTTGAGTGTGGAACAAGCGGAAGATATAGAATGACAAAAGTGCAATGGACGGACTAGGCAGAGTAGACAAGAGCGTGATGATGCGTTAAGATGGAAGGGACAGGACCCCGCGGTTGGTGGGGTGTGGGCCGGTTTCCGTTAAGATCCCAGCTCAGCCACCCATAACTGCCCCTCCCTCCTCCGTATCTGTCCCCTAGAAAATGGGCATGATAGAATGGCGTATAAATGGGATAACGTACCTCCGAATACCGACTGGCATAGGCCGTCCATTATCTCGACGACTATTCAACGACTTCACTTGGCCGTTTACAAGTGAAGCCAGACCTCTTGAGAAGATACCACAGTTAAAGATTCCTTGAGAAACAGATACAGACGGTGCCGTTTGCCGTGTAATCACCGATAGTGGGCTACAATTGCTCCACAGATGAAGATGTCGCAAAAGGCCCTTTGAGGACGACATTTTGGCCCGGATCCTCACCCTTTTTGAGGAGTGATGCGCCGTTGGTCGCAATTGGGCAGGTCGTCGATAGACAAACTCTTATGGGATGTTAATGTTATCCTCTTTTAGCAACTGAGAGTCCCCATTGATGGCACTTTTGTAGCGTAGGTAGCTGCCCCCAGTATCGTATCAGTATTAAAAGAGTGTCGATGCTGCGTTGAAATTTTCGGGTCAACGTATGCTATGCCGTATTGCCGGTGACAAGCGAGATGCCGATCCGTGTGTATTGTGTCATGACAATTATCTGCACTGTGTATCATGAGACGATAGGGTAGCTGGTCTTCAAGATGAAGCTCATCATAAGTTTAGAAAGCCTTTAAAATTGAAGTATGAATTTAGGAGGATGGTTTTCTATGGATTTGAGATAATCTTAAGCTATCTATAGTAGCCTCGTCGATAGCATCTAAGCTCCTAGCCATTGGTATTCCACATTTTCAAGATATTGAGTGTTATATGGGAAGACATTGCAGTAGTGACAATTCTCGTCCCATGGAATAGACCGCTAAATACAGTGACGATGCCAATAAACAACACAAGGTGTATATCACCAAAAACCGAGCCATGATGTGTGAAACTGGAGGCTCGAGGGCAACAGCCAGGCTCGCGTTCGCCATGACCAGTCATTCAGAGCGGTCCATAAGACCAGATTCACCACGCTTCCAATTTGCTCCTCATGATATCAATCCAGAAATCAGATATAGTCAACGCTTCTAGCGCTAAAGTTGAAAATGTCATTCTATCCATTATTCCAACCAAAAAAAAGCAATTTGCCCATCCCATAAGTTACCCATCAGTGCTGCCACACCTCTTTGAAGGGGCAAGCTTGATCCAATCCTACCGAGTGAGCCATATTGGCTTTCCATACCAGTACGCCATGCAACCCAAGTTCAAAAGCGCTTCCCAGTAAAAGTAAACCCTTTCCTTCCTGATTGAAAAGATCAAATGCCAACCTCCAATTACCATGCATCCATATTGCTCATCATGCATAATCCCTATCAAAACAATCCAACCCGTTACGACGTTTAAGTCGACATCTCTTCTTGCTCAACCTTTGTTGCCACAGCATCCCACCAAGGCCCATGGGCTGCTCTGTCAACTGTTCCAATCTTCTCCAGAAGGTTCGAAATCTCTCTAACTCGATCAACAAACTCAGAGAGTCCGAGGCTGGCGAGCTTCTCACCGGCTGTGTTGGCCGCCTTCACCTTCTCACTTGCTGATCCAGCAGCGAGACGGGTAAGAACGTTTCCTCGAAGGCGGGTAAGCAAAAGTCGCAAGACAGGCTCTCGAGGTTCGCTTCCATTCTGTGCCATTTCTTGGCTGGCAGTCAAAACTTTGGTAACAAGAGCACGAAGGTGGCTCTTAGTCGCTGTTGGCATCGATCGGCCAGATTCAAGAGCAGCCATGACACCGTCCACGGTAGCCTGAAGAGGATGACCGGCCTCGAGAACCGCCATAATACGTGAGGCTTCCATCTTCCACGAAGATCGAACGTCACGCTTCAGAAGGTTCTTGCACTGCAGCAGAACAGCACCAGCAGTGATGATCCGCTGGATAGTGGTAGACACTTGGCCAATGCGGTTATAATCAAGACGAAGCATCTCTGGTACCTCCTCAATAGGTGGAGGAGAAATCCTGGTAAAGATGTCCACAAGCATCTGGGCATAGAATTTTCCAGCATTGGGTCGCGACCTGGGATGATTGATGCCCTCGGGGTCCCTCTTCTGAACTTCTGCGAGAACCTTTGCTCTGGACGCCTTCCATGCCGCTTCGGCTGCTGCAAGGCCGAGTTGACCTTTCTCAACATCCTCGGCAAACCTTTTGGCCTCATATGGGGCCGCGGACTGAATAAGCTGAGGTGCAGCGATTCTTAGCAGGTAGTTGATGTAATCGCAGAGCATCAGGTCAATGAACCCATTTAGAGCCTCAACCCGATCGATGATATCACCGTCTGCTAGCTTGTTCTGGATCAAATCCTTGACCTCCTCATCGCGGAAAGGGGCACAGAGTTTGGGCAGAAGTGACGCCATGGCAGTGAAAAACTTCTCATATGAGAAGTTGCCGAGGGCGAATTGTCGCTCTGCCATCTCGGGGTCCAGGATCTCACCGATGAGGTTATACATGGAGTTGCCAGGCTTGAGCAAACGCTGGAGTTTCTCCTTGATATTGCTGGCCAGGAGCGCGAAGAACTGGAAGTTGATAGCATTGTCGTCGCCTTCCATCGTAGCCCGCATCTTCATATATATAGGCGCTGAACGTTCCGATTGCTGTTCTCTGTATTCGTCGGGCGAGAGCTGATATTCCTTATTAATGGCCAGCTCATGCACCACGATTCTGTTATTAGGCAACAGTCCATTGAGGCCAGTCTTGGGAACAGGAGCCTTTTCCTGGGCTTTGCTGGCTGGTGTTGCAGGTGGAGTGAGTGTTTGCGAATCGGGTGAAACCAGGCTGTTGGCTGTCTCAGATGCCTCTCCGGGTGCGTTCTCAGCCACACGGGGCCTTGTGTCTCCGGTCTTCTTCTTGGCAGAGCGAGCTTTGCGGGCTTCGGCTACCGCGTCGAAGATCAACTTCTTGCCTTTTTCTGCACCCGCCAACTTCTTGATGCGCACTATCAGCATCAGCTGGTTGTCTTGGATACTCTTCTTGTACAAAGCAGTGGCAGCATCGTCGGTCGTGTCCTTGACGGTGTGGTAGATCGCGTCAAGTTCGACAAACTGCATGAGCATAACCTCGATCAAGGCATTAGAATCTCGAGATTTCCAAGCGATAAAGGCATTATAAAAAGTGGCATATGCCTCAGGCAGTGTCTTCTTGAGTGCAGGTGGCATGGTATACTTGTTGGCGGATGTCAAGCGAGAGAGGATATTCTCGAAAGAAATGAGCAGGTCTCGCGCCTTGCCTACCAAGTCCTGCAATTGAGGATTGGCAAGGTCGGTAGAAGGCAATCGATGGGAGGCAAGCACGTCCACAACCTCGTCATCACCATTATCATTTTTGTTGCTGAGAACTTGATTGGGATGGCCAAGGATCAAGAAGGCACTGAGAAACGTGCGAACGGCTGTCATCTCGCCAACCGAACCCGTTTCACCCTCCTTGAGACCGCATAGCCTAAGCAACTGAGCCGTAATAACAAGGACCCGCTCCTGGGCCAGAAGCTCAACGACAGTATCGAAGTGTGTGTCCCTGATGCCATCCACGGTTAAGCCCAGGTTGTTGAATTCAGAGATAGCTCTCTTTCGGAGACAGCCACGCCACCACCACTGGATGCTTCTTGCAGCTTCCTCTTGGGTAGGCTTGCGTCTCTCTTGCTCAACATCGGGCATAGGGTCTGTCGAGGGCTTCCTTGTCATAATACTCTGCCCGCGACTCCTCTTGGACGCATTCTTGGTTCGTAGCTCCTCCCTCCGTTTTTCCGCCTCGGCCATTCGCTCCTCAATTTGAGCTTTCATGCGAGCAATATCCTGCTCTCGCTTCTCCTTCATAAACTCGGCAACCTGCTTTGCCTTCTTGACTTCTTCCGCACAATTAGCGACGATCTCTGCCAGATTGCGCTCCCTAGCTTGCTGTGCCGCAATAGCTCGCTCCTCCGAAAGTGAAGTGTCTCGATGAGTCGCTTTGGCAAGAGCAGCTCGAAGGCGAACCTTTTCGGCATGCGCCGCTCGATCGGCAAGCCGCGCCCTGCGGTCCTCAAGAAAAGAGGCGCGGCGAAGATGTTGAGCAACATGCTTGCTCTGTTCACCTCCGCGGTGACTTGATGGTTGAATAGAAGAGCATCGCGAGTGTGCAGACGAGATTGAGTTGCGGCGCGACGAGGCAGCCGAATCTCTGCGACGAGCCTGCGACGGGCGATAGAAGCGGGCGGCAATGTGGGGAGGTGGTGTGTAAATTCTCGGGTCGTCACTTAGGACATCGTCTTCGTCCTCATCGGGAGGAGGCATGGATAAATCAAGTCGATCTTCCATTTCTTGGTCTGATGGAGCACCGTTTGATTCTTCGATATTGCGCGACGGCTCTGCAACGTCGTGGGAGAGGCGGCGCATCGTGTCGCCGGATGATGGTAAATGGGACATGGCCGCTGTTGGATTATTGTGTTGTTAAGTTACCAAAGAAAAAATCAATGGTAAAAGTAAAGTCAACCCCAAAGCGGGAGATTCGTCTTTTCGACGCCCAAACAGGGAGGCCGGTTTGAGGTCAGTCAGGTTGGGTGCTGAAAGCGTAAAGTAAGGGTTCGTTTCGTCAAAGCAACTCTGGTGGCGCAATGGGATCCGTGGGTGGTTCTGAATCAGCAGCGAAAGGCTAAAACGGGCAAGTCTCAAATCCGCTAAACGAGCCCACCAAAGAATGGATGAAGGGTTGAAATGAAGGAGTGCGCAAAGAGTCGCAAAGATACGTATAAGAAGGCAGAGATGGGTAGAAACGAGGGGAATGTGGAAGATAGAATACAAGTAATGGACAAGCCGTTTATTAAAGCTGACAGAAGCGTTAGGCTATTGTGTATAAAAGATAAGATGGAAGGAGAAAAGAATAGAAGTGAGTGAGGTTGGAGGAGGGAAAACAGTAGAAGAAACCCAAACCACCCAATGGATTGGATGCCAGGTGAAGGCGGGGGAGTCAAGCCAATAAAGTGTAATTCCTTATCGTTGGACTCGTCGCGCTTTCCCGTTGTTGCAGTTGCATTTGCAGTTGGTGGCTTGAAGTGCCGCTCTTTCCACTTCCACTGCCTGGACTGGGCTGCTTGCGACACTTGTTGACGACGAAAGGGAAGGCACCCGTCACTACGGATGATGCATGCGCCGCGACTACCTTAAAGGGGTGCACACCACAGGGACCAAAGTGGGGGTTGACAAGAGGGAAGGTTCCAGTTTCGATTATTGAAAAGCATGGACGTTTTTTGTTGTTTGAATCGAGGGGACTTTTTGCCCTTGGAACATTGTGAAACTTTGACGCCCTGGCTTCGTGGACAGTGGACAATGGACAGGGCATGTGTCAGAGGATCCCAGGAGAGCCTGGGGTTTGGACCACTAACTTCAATGGACTCGGCTACTGGCTTACAGCGAGTACACCACGATAGTTAGTGAGGTCCCTTAAGAAGAGCTCGAATCCATTCCAAAGAACCCACCAGAACCACGTCTCCACGATTATCAATCACATTGGATCCGAACTTTATGTAAGTCACCTAACCTTATTCGTTTCCTCTTTTGACTGGCGCAAGTCAAACGACGATACTGAAACGAGGCCCTTTTCCCGCTGTCCCAGCTCGGTCATGCCCGTCTCATCTCATACCCCAGCCATGTCATTTCTATCTTTGGCTGCCCACCCCAGATTCATGCATGTGTGCTCGATACGACGTCATCACACGTGTTTCCCCTCCCGTGACGCTTTCTTGAGCCAAGATTGCGATTGTGCCTTGTGCCATTCTACAATTGGACTGAGATACGCCTCAACATCTCGCGTGATAGCAACAATAACCAATTAGGAAAAAAATATGTATTTGGAATAACAATGTTTTCTTATTGTTGTTTGTTGTGACAGGCTCACGTAACTCCACGATACTTTATTTGATACATCTACAACGTGGTTCCATATCTTCAAGCCGATCGTTATAAGCTATGAGAGTTCTTGTCAACTAAACTTATTCAGGTATTATTATACATCTCACAATAGCAATCAAGAGCAACCGTCAGCGCGCACGCAATGTATCCTTTCATGATCCTACTATGCAAGTCCATGATTCCGAGGTTGCTCCGTTCCCCTTCCATCATACCTACCTTTTTGTTCTATTATACAGGAAACCATAAGAACCAATCCTAATCATAGTATCAAACCAAGGCCCCCCGCGACGTTATTTTTTATGATGTCCCTTCGTAAGCATTGCATGCTCGCTGTGCTAGCCTCCTTATAGAATCATACGCAGCTGAACCATTAAACGCCTGTACCGTCCACCCAGTTCCTTTGTTGCATTATTTCGATGTGCCCTATGCAGTGTGCTCCATAATACCGTTACTTGTCATGATGCATCCTGATTTAGTGGCGAAGACTGCCACTTCGAATTCGTCCGTTGGGAGCGCTTGACGCTCGCTCATTCATCCTCGTTACCCATTCAAGGACTGTCTCATAACACAGAACATACTGTCTCAGACTCTGCACCATGCTGAGTCGTTGTTCTCGAAAATCCTCGACCGTCTTCTGGATGAGATCCACGCTATCGTCGTATAACCAGTCAACGTTGATGTTTGCGCCGCCTCGAGCCGCTTTTCTCTCCATGTTGGATCTCTGGCCAGGGGTGTAGAAGTTAAAGTGTTTGGTAGAGCGGGGTGACGTATCCCCGTTTTCGCCCATTTCGACATCTCCGTCATGATCACGAGATCGTACCGAATCCATCTTGGCCTGTCGCTGGCGCTTCAACATATCAATTACACTGTCCACGGTACAGAATGTTCCAGTGCGACCACATCCAGCAGAGCAGTGCACAAGCATTGGTCGTGCGCGAGAGTCAGACTCTGGCTCATCGTACCATGTAATAGGAAGTGACTCCAGTGACGTAATCTTGGATCCCACCACGGAAGCAGTTTCGACAGGTAAGGCAGAACGCTGCATGACGTTGGCCAACTCGACCAGCGCCAACAGATGCGATGGCTGAGCGGGTGTACCAAAGTCAGGCCATGAGGGGAAGTGCAAGTGAGTAATCTCTCGAATCGGCGCAAAGGGATGGGCAGTGTGAGAGAGTGCAAACTTGCGCACAATTACGTAGGGGGTTTCTGCGGGGCCTTGAGTAGGTCTCGGTGTTGGTGTCGAAGATTCAAATGTTGTGGTGGTGTTTGCGCGCTTGCGTCCCTGTTCGCTGGCTGAAGCTGATGGCGTGTGGTGGGAATCGGACCTATGCTTGTCGATGTCAAGAGATACCTTTTTTTCAGACAAAAGCTTCAGTCTAATGGCTCCAAAATCTCTGCCCTTCCAGTAAGGATGACATTTGAGCTGTCCGCCCTCAGACTCGGCAGTCAACATGACGACTACACGCACATCCTGCTGCCAAATAACAGACCAGAAATCCTAGATCGACGTTAGTCTAGTTTCACATAGTGTAAGTGGCTGGCAACATACCTCGAAAGTGGCGGGGAGGGGACCCTGAGTGGCGATATACTGCTTGTTACTTCGAGAAGCTTTTAGGTGGCTTGCGTTGATGTAATCGCAGGAACCTTCGGGCTTCTCTTGCAACTTGACTCGAGCATGCTCGAAAGGCAAGATATCCTTGTATCTGTTTTTTACTCCTTTCTCAACACCACAAAGCTGTACGTGGCTTCGCTTGTCCTTGTTCTGAGGGTTGAAAGCTGCATATGCCTCCTTCATTCGTGATTGTTCATCAACTTCGATGTGCAAGAACTTGTCCGAGACCTTCTTTCCATGATCAGGCTTTGCAGCGGCCTCTCGAAGCCAGCGGGGCAATGAGGGTGAGTCGAGGGCTGAAGGTCGTGAAACATCCAATTGGCCAACACCATCTGCCAAATCCATGTTCTGGCGAATGTTGGAGAAGAATGGGTTGACGTCGTTGCCAGCATTGGGTAGCATAACTCCGCCGATGACAGGTGCAATTCCTCCATGACCGGGACCAGGCTTTCCAGGGGAGCCAGTTGCCGATTGGTGATCGACCAGATCGGGGAAGTTTTCTTGGAAAGAGTTGAAGCCACCCTTCAAGATACATGTGCCACCAGTATACCCCTCATTGGTGAACTTCTTGATCATGTTTTGAGCGGTAATGGCATCACGCTTGTCGGAGGCGTGAGCATCGTAAACAACGATATAGTCAGTATCCTGCCAGGTAGAGAACTTGTCTGAATCGGCGCTAGTCTGGAAAGTCTGCTTGAGTTTCTGAATGTTGAAGGTAGCTCGCTTAAGAAGTGTGGTGGGGATGCAGAGGTTAAGAGCACCTTGTATACGAGACTGAGCGTAGTTCTGCGATGATCGTAGGTCAAGAATGAGTAATCGTTCCGGCTTTACGGTCTGGAGCATATCACGTAGTTGCTGGCCTGTGATCATGCGAGGCTGTCCAGGCTCAAGGGTAGCTGGTACCGTAGCAGATCGTCTGATATCTCGGGCATCAGGAGGATCAGGTCGATGTTCCATTACAGATAGCCGAGGATCGCGATCTTCAGATCGAGTTAGACTCGTACGTTGCTGTGGGGGGTCCATTGGGAGAGGCGAGTCGAATCGGGGTAGAGTAAGAGCCGGAACAGGGCCGTGTAAAGATGATTCGGAGTTACGTTTCGAGTCTGACGAAACATAGGCTGAGTCACCTAGGCTATCCTGATCAACATCCATTCGGCTGGTTGGCCGAGCATTGGCAGAGCTCAAACCACGTCCAAAAGGAGATGGTCCGCCAGTGTCACTTCCATGAGTGTGCCATCTTGGAGGTCGAGGACGCACAGGTGCAACTCCATTTGATGTCACTGAAGGCTGGGCATAATGGCTTGTGGATAGAGCAAAAGACTTTCCCCGGTTAAAATCAGCCTGTCTCTTGAAAGCCTCGAACTCAGGATTGGCATCAAGAGGAACCTGCTTAGGAATCGCAGCCTGAAACGATTTCACGGAAGATGATGGGCTCCAGTTGTCGTTAGGGAGCCCTGAGGAGCCTTCGCGTTCATTGCCTGATTCGACAATGAGACCAAAATAGTTAGGACTTGGTGATCTGTTATCGGAGATGACACGAGGAGAAATCTTGGGCGGAGGGTGGTTTTGGCCGACCGAGTATGGCATCCGGGGAGAGGCGAGAGGAGTCGAGGATTTGTTTTGCTTAGTTGGTCGTAGTGTCTGAGAGTGAGAATGGGAGTGGGAGTGGTTGATGTTATACGAATTAGATCGTGAATGAGAAATATTATTAGAATGAGACTGTCCGCCGGGAGAGTGTCGTGCAGAAGTCTTCATTGTATAGTGCAATGGCGTCCGGTCGCCAGTCCTGGAATCATGCATAGCGAAGGCGGTGATCGGGGTAGTCGACGTCATCTCTAGAGACGCAGGGGTAAAGAGAGGCTGAGCGAGGCTCATAAGGCCATGGTGAACAAACAGAACGGTCGAGAATTAATAGATCAAGTGGTGACTGAGAAAAAGAAGGGGACCTGAAGTGGATATATGTGAAATAGCTTGAGGCAAGTAAGTCTAGCTTCAGCTAAATAAGGGTCTTTGGGGGGCCGAGGGGACCTAGGACCGAGAAGGGTGAGGTGAGTGTGTGAGTAAAGGTAGATTAAGAAATGCAACAGCACCACCTATAGATAAAGATGAATGGATGAATGGATGAATGAATGAGAGTGAAGGCTACCCTCTACCTTTTGGCTTAGTACCTAGGCCAGGCTAGGTCCAGAGGAGAAGCGGGCAGTTGGTGGGGTCTTTGAATCGGATCCCTGGAAGACTTGGAAACAGGCCAAGAAGGGGGTGAGGGGGCCCTAGGCCGGGGGGTGTTGTGTGTTGTGTTGACCTGGTAGGGGTCAGGTCAGGGGGTGATGGCCTAAAACCTAGGGGAGGTCAGAGGCTTGGACAATAAATTAGACGGTAGCCGAACCACAGATTTGAAGGGTCCTGACGTTATTGATGGTCTCTAACAGCCCCAGACTTGACCAGTCCAGTTGATGGATACAGAGCAGAAGGGAGAAAGATGTTGTTGAGCTGACAAAAATTGAGAAGAGAGTTCGCAGAGCACAACAGAAAGGCGTGTTGTATTGAAGTAACACATGGATAGGGCGTTCACAAGAACAAATGCAATGCATGCAGTGTTCGAAATGGTGATGAACGGTGGCAACAAGAATATGGGGACACACGGTCAGGGAGTAGAAAACCTGCCGTCACCGTCGGAGCTGGGAGGTCACTGAAGGAGTGGGATGGCGACGGTGGCGTCTTACGGACGATGACGTGCGGTGGAGAAAAAAGGAGGATCAAAGTTGTTGAGGAGAGGGCAATCAACAACCCAAATAGGCCAGAAGAGGTATTTATTTCTGTTTGCCTTCTTAGATATGTAATACTTATTAGACTTTAGAATTCTATAGACTACCGGCATATTATCAGTAAGCGCTCACTGCTCGCATCCGTGGCGTTCATAATGTCCGAGGCTACAGGTTTGTAATCAGGGAACCACCACCAAACACCAGGTCAAAGAAGCAAACCTGCAGCTGTCAAATGAATACGGTGCCCTATGCTGTACGTACCATACGCTACTAAACATCCTACCGTAACGTCCCTTGCAACATACCGTATGGCTTGTCCTCATGCGTCAATGTTGCAAGTGGAGTGAGTCCTTTGTGTGGGGAGATGAGCGAGAAGGACGTCTTCCGGACGGTACAGAAACAAGCAAGCAATCCTGCATCAGTTTAAAACCTGGAAACCCTGCTGCCAAATCGTTCGATTATACGATAAGATGGAATAATCACCAGACTTTAACCCAGGGCTGAATGCAAGAAGGGACCTCTTCTCCTGAAACTCTAAAGAAGAGGAAGAACAGAGTCGAAAGAGGATATCGTTGCAGTAGCCCTCTCAACCTAAGCTTTTTAGTCTGGTTACAGTCACCGACGTCGATCATAAATGGCTACGGTACACCTGCACGTCAAAGTGCATAACCCAGAGGGTCTCGGGTCTTCTCTTCTCTTTTCTCCTGTGCCATTCATTCACTGCTGAAGCGCCGACGATCTCATAGTGGCATGTTTCGAGTAGAAATGGTGGGTGCACAAGAACCAACAGACAGCAGCAGCAGCAAGTTCTGAATAATGTTGCAGAAGCAGCTCCCGGTGAGAACGGTCGTTGGGGTTAGGGGTGGTCGCGTGTAGTAAAGATCATCCAAGCGAATGGACGCTTGTTCTGCAGAAGGGGGACACCAGTCCAGAGTTGTGTGTGTGTGTGTGGTTTTTCGTCTCTGGTGGTTCTCAGTGGTGATTAGAGTCAGCCGTGCAGAAGTGGAAAGAACCCTTGAAAATCAGTGAACTCGCATTTGGACGCTTGCTACTTGTTGCGATGCGTGGATGATCTCTCGGTGTCTCTTGGCGGTGGAGGATGACTTGCGAGTTCGTACGACCTAACCAATAGTTCAGGATATAATATGTCATGAGTGCAGTAGAGCTTCAGTAATAACTTTGGTAATTATACTATAATTGATTCATTAAGTAACTGTCAAACTTCTTCTAGCAACAGGTAGTGTGACTGCAGGTACCAACTTAGGGGTTGACTGATAGAATAACATATGGATATTATTGAAGCTTATTACGTGACTTGAATCACTATCTGTTCCTCGTATTGTGTCTCAAGCACTATAACAGAGTTCAATCGAACATACAGATTCCATCATCTGTTCCCCTGTCCCACGATGATCTGGATCATCTCTTGCTCTCATCCCCCGCTGATATTCATCCTCTCCTCTCAAATCTGTCACCGTCTCTCGACTCTTCCCCCTGATCATATCGTCATGCCAGCGTCAAGGGTCCCACCTGGAAAGAAATAATGGAACGGCAGGGGGCGTGTGCATCTGTTTGTCTGGCTCTGTCCAACCAGAAATTCGCGTGGCGCCGTCGTCAACGTCACTGGTCCGCATCTGTTTTTTTTTTTGCTTTTCTTTCTTTTTTTACCCTCCCATTGATTATCTCCGCCTTTTCGTTTCTCTGCCCATTTTGACTATTTGTCAACCTCCGTTTAAACGGGCTATAGGGTCTAGAACAAATCTATCGTAAATACGGTTTGTTTTGTGAGCTTCAGCTTCGAGAAATTGCGTGTTCCAGATCTCGCGTCAACGGTCGTAAACTCTGATGCCGAGTCTCGACCAGGTCTGTACGAAATTAAATGCTGCGGCATGACGTAGTTGATGATACATGCGGCAACCATTCCGTCCCGTTTTCTGCTCACCGTTTTTAATACTGTAACGTCTCGATAGATAGCCCGGCGGCTGGGCTCGTAAACGGAGTTTCAGCTGAAAAAGCCATTCCGCCCAAATGGAAAAGCTGAATCCGAACGGAACCATATCCCGGCTTCGGCTAATGTCAAAAAAAAGGCTGCTTTTTCCGCTAGCGATTCGATCTGTGTCAGTGTATCAATGATTTTGTTTCAAGGCTGTCTAGCTCATGCCGGATCCCATGTTGCGAGTCTTGCGAGATGAATCCAAGGACCGCTGCTTAGGCCAAGCTTCATACAAACCCCAGGAATGCAATGCTCTATTATGAGTAAGGTCCTTGGCTTATGCGAGGATTTAATGCCATCTCTACCGCGTATGCCCGAGTTTCGAACCAGGCTATCCAGCCTTTCGGTAGTCCGCCGGCCGAAGCTTAACAAGCAACAAAGCCCTGCGAGAACACAGTAGCTGCCGTTTCACTGCGGTTCCTTACGGTTCCTAATCAGGTACCTAACGGACGCTAAGAGCACACCCTTGCCGATGGAAGCCTCAGACATCTTCTCACCGTCACGTCTTGCTTCATCCACTTCGAAGGGCCTGGACCCTGAGATCATCCCCTCCATAACGGATAGATTATCAAATCAACACTTCAACTAGGGTTGCACGTGAGTAGAGCAACTCATCAGCGGCGCTTGAGACTATTCTCAAGACCAACAGTATGGTCTCAATCTCAAGGACAAGATGAGACAGAATCTTGCAGACAAAACGCTCAAAGTGGAACTGGAGTGTTCGAGTCGGAATCGCAAACTTTATATCGCTTACCGCTAGTTGAGTTGTCGCAGGACGAGAAAGATGGGATAGCGTTGATTTCCAACTTCAGCCAAGGCTGGTGCCACGAGACGCCGCCTTACTAGCCTCATCGAAGCAAGGCGGACCCTGAATTTGCAACTTTTAGCATCTTGAGTGGGAGGGGCACGAGACTGACAACACCTGTCGTTCTAGCCAGGAGATGCCTGATGGGCTTTCATCTGATATCTCACTTCGACGGTTTGCCATGTTTTAACAAACCTGCAGAATCGTTCCCATGGGAAATGGCATCCAAGATCCACCGAGTCTGAGTCCCGAACGCCTTGTACGCCTTGTGCTATTGAGGTCTATGCTACCTCAATGACGTAGACAGACCGTTCTCGATGCTCGGGCTGTGCTTCAGCTGGACGACAACGCGTAAGCCTGTGTGTTCTAGACATTGATCATGACATCGTCGACTTGAAATCAGCCTCGTTATTTTGGAAATTGACATTGCCGATAATCAGTTGTGGTTCTGTCAACACAGTCAGTTTCTATCCCTGCTGTAGATGCATCTAGACATGTCGATCATGCAAGGCGTTGACACGAAGCACTTCGGTTTCTAAAAAAGGCAGGAAGGATAAATGCAGTCTTAATTGATTACATGGCATATTTGGGTAGCCAACCGGGTGGGATGTGGGAGTTGAGGATGCTTTGTTCCGACTGGCTGTATAGCCTCGAGATGGTTGGTACCCTGGCTTCTGTCTTTGGTGTTCGAAATCAGGGAGGATTGGATCACTCTGAATGATCTTGCTAAGTCTGGTACTTTTCGTAAGTTCTAAAAGACGTCATGGCAGAACATTTTGAGCATGATTTGTTCGCTTTGGGTGCTCAGTCCGGGTCCGAGTTGCCCAGTGTCATTCGTGCCAAAGCTACCGGAAATACCGGTAACAAATACAGAAACTATCCCGATACTATGGTATTCCTATAGCTATGAGCTTGTATGTTTTCGAATAAGATAGTCTATATCGCACACTTGTTCCTGTCCGGTTCAGAGCTAAGTCGGCCCGTCAAGAGTCACTACATCACCGATAACCAACTGACTCGTCACGCCCTACTCAGCAATCCGTCACAAGCACATCACCACCAAACCCTACATATCGAAATCACGATTTAAATCAAGCCCTCAATCCCCGATCCTTGTCACCGCCGCAGAAACAGCTCATATCAGATACCTAAACAGTCATTCTCATCTTGCGTCTCAAGACAGCGTATCCGGCCTCACCGGTTGAGTAATCAGTTGATCCAAGCACTTATACACGTGCACTTAAAATACCTGTTTTCGATGGGAATACACAGCCTGTATTGTTGCTCTAGACTCAAGCATGAATCTGTCTAGCATGACACACAACTCGAGCTCTTGACACTCTGGCAGCTGTCGGGGCGCCCGGGCGGCGTCTGGTAAAGCTCAAGTGGGACTTGACGACACGCCCTGGTTCTGAGGCTGAACGTTTTGAATAACAAGCTATGGCTGATAACTGACATAAATGGAGGCTAAGAAGCCCAAGAAAAGGGGATGGAATTGCTGTTGTTCTCTATAGAATATGATAATTATTGCACAATTTATGTGCATATTTACACTCAATAGGATTAGGATTAGAGATCTCATGCTTAGGGCACCATATGACAAATTCACCACTAGAAGCATAAACTCATCCTAAGAGTTAAAGACTTCATTATTAATCTCGAGCGGGGGTTGATATTAGATTAGAGGTCATATCATATCATGTTCTGTAGAAAATTTGGGTATCGTTGTTCACAGGGTCCGATAACTTCTAGTTAATGGTCCATATTAATGTCATTGGCAGTTTGATGCTGAATCATGTGAGCGACCACTCAGCAACCGTTCATATCACCTGGATCAACTAACCACAGACTGATCGTGGATTACGAAGGAGATTGCTGACCAAAGCTGCTCCTATCATAAGTCGCAAAAACAACCGTCGAGCGTTAACCGCAAGCCACAAATAGGGAATCTTCCACCAACAAACTCGAAAGTGCAAATCTGAAACATATCGTCCCTCTCACCGTGGCAATTACCTTCCTGCCAGCATGGCTCTTCAGCCAGGTTTCATAATCTGCTGACCTTTTCCAGTTTTCAACCTCACTTTTCCTTGGAAATCGTACCTTGTCTAAAGCAAGACTTACACGCGACCATGTCTCAGATGTCATCGGAGCGATCGCTCCGTCGTGAGGGTATGAGGCTGGCGGGAGAAAATGCAATCGGCCAGCTGATGCCATTCGAGACAAAATGCATGTTATGATGAGGTGTTTACCGTATTTACCGTATGCGGTTTCAGAACTTACCGTATTCTTGATGCAAGGGTGAGGATTCAGAGTTATGTATTACCCTCCCTTTCTCGTTCTCATGGCAAAGAAACAAAGTGGTGACTGTAATAAGCACTAAACTAAATTTAAAGATATATTCATAAGTCTAATAAGTATTATTGTATTTAGGATATAATAACCCTAGACTATTGCATATACTCCATATGCTTATCATAAAGACATATGTACTCCCATTTCATCTTGCATCCTGAGACATTGTACCATTGGAACCATATCGGATGTCGCCTCGATGAAAGAGGGCTATTGCGCTCTTCGAGACTATGGATGTAAAGACGAAGCAGGGATAGGGAAGGTTGAATAAAGACAATGGAGCGGAATTGATGGGGATGAGGCGTCTAAGGTCTTCTGTTGCCTCAAAGTGTTCAGCAAGCAAACAGCAAGCACACAGCATGTAATATTGGCTTGGTTTTATAGTAATTTAATTTTTAACAGTTAATCTACTTAAGCTGTCCCTTAACCCATATCCTTTGGAGTCGATACATCCACAGACGAGTTCATTAACTTCTATAGCATCCACTCCAGCCTTCCAAGAATCTAATGCTACCTCACGGCCTCCTACTCAGAAGCCCTGCAGACTATTTTGTGTACTTCAGTTAGCCCTTTCAGAAGATATGCAAGTCTTCAAATTCTTCAGCATATTATCACCTCTGGTTTTGAGCATCTTTAGGTTTGTTGAATGCTACCAACCACGAAGTCAATGGTTTCTTTTGAATATACGATGTTCGTTTGGGATGTAGTGAAAACAACGGTAGGGGTCGACATAAGGTCTAGGTATGTCGAGCTATAAGACCTTGAGGTATAAAAACAACCGCATTGTCTGATAAATAGCCAGTGTTTTGAATTCGACCCCTACATCGATTTGGATGCTTACGGAAACATATACTTCTTCTGCTGGACCTTAACCTTGATGCCCTTGGTGGAGCACGGGTTTCCCGGTGTAGCGATCTCTGAAATTGCAGAGGTTGGCAAAGATTTGGATGTTTGCTGGAAAGAGCTGCATTGTTCGAGTACCGCTTGTTGCCAGTTCTGATGATCTTGCAGTCGGCTCCTGTATATCTTTTTCCAAGCCCTGTTTCGCAAACTTCTTTTTCTTTACCCTCACCCTAGATAACAAAAGGTGCAGTATCCATGCTTGTCACAGTATTGGATGTCCTCCATTGCGGTTTCGAAGCTCTCATCAAGATGCCCCCATCTACATTCGTGAACAGGAAGATGGATCCCGTGCGATTCCCGGTTCAATCCAGTATTGAACTTGTGGATAGCAAAAGTTGTGGGCATCCGAACTGTAGATGGTCTTTGATTAGAGGTTATGCCATGAATGCCTGCATGCTTTCGTGCAGGTTTAGTCGTGCTTATTCCTGGTTTGGCCCCTGGTTATTTGCCGCGCCTATGGACATAAGCTTTCTTGCTGCGCTCGATGCCGAACGTTTTCGTTATTAGATCAGATTATCTATCCAGCTTATGAGGTTCAAGCTCGAATTTCTGTGTTTCTGATCTCTTTTCGGGCTCAAAATACGTTTCGATGTCTGCTGTCAGGTTTTCGAAGCGAATGTTCTTGTAAGGCCTGCTCGACTCGGTCTCATTTTTAATTGTCTGAATTGGACGTCGTCCAAGAGCCATTGGGAGTACTGTGCTTTATAGAGTATACTTGGTATTTGAAGAAAAGATAAGAGGTTGACAAAGCGATCTTGTAGTAGAGATCTAGCTTTCACTCCCCCTCAAGCTCTGGCTTAGACTGGGTGTGCGGGCAGGATTATACTATCCTGGCATCCTTACAGGGGACGGGAAGCTGGAGTTGAAGTACATCTCGTATAATACTCCGGGCTCATAACCTAAAGAGATACAAGACGGGGGTTGGTTCAGCTATCTGGATGGAAGAAGCTGGGGTTTATATAGTCCGGCCTAGGTTCTAGAAAGTTCCTCAGATTGCTTTATAGCCAAATTGGATATGAGGAAATAGATAAATACAAATAACAAATAGTAAACAGCAAATGAGTTGAGGCAACAGGTCTGCCTAGCGATAAGTGAAGCTGGAGTGGTGCCGGCACTCATGTGCAGTTATATGCACTCAAGAGAGTTACATTTGAATTCAAATACCATAGCAGTAGTTATGCTCCACTTCTCACTGAGTTTTGCAGTATCAGGTCAAACCACTCATGGTTGGTCAATATTACGGTTTGGCGCCCACGATGTTATCACAAATTACACGAGGAGACTTGCAGGGTAGTAGTAGCACATGTGATTTAGCGCATATACTGGATATTCGGAAAGGCTAACTAATATATACTTAATTCATGACTGCATTCATAACGATTATGATGAAAAATTTAGGCTATAGGATCATAAATTCATCATAAGCCTAAACTCATCATAAGAGCTCACCCGAGACGAAGCGCAACCAGATACCCATATTCTGGCAACGGTACTTCAAATCTCAAGCCTGGGAATCCTGCTGTCCACAAGTTCCTTGCTTGAACCGATTAAACTATTGCGCAGGATCTCTGCCAAGCGGGCGTGGTCACATTGAGGAGTCCCGAAACTGCCATGGATGACTCGGCGTTTTAAAGAAAAGAAAAAGTAGATTTAACAGTCCTCAAATGCAAACGCACAGAAGCAGACTTTTGGGATACTGTCCAGAAAGGTCAAGCAAGAAGATCAGATAGACTCCATAAAGTTTTAGGTACTTGTATACTCAAAAACCAGCCTCCTCCCATGTCGCTGACGATTAATGTATGGTGCAGAGGCATGAAGGCCCATCCTACGGAATATGATTTGTGCGTCTAACAATCCGCCTAGTTTTCTACGCGGCTGTCGGAAGGGTAAGGTTCATACATAGTTTACAGAGTACACTTGCTCGCTTGAGATTGTTGTATTAATGGTACAATCTTCTATCCTTACAACTCCGCTCCCGCTGTCATGACCCAACCCATCTATGAATGCGCAGGCTCTGTTGCGAACCCAGCAGGTTAACCAGCAGCAGAGACAAGAATATGGATAAATAAAAGAACGCTCCTCGGCGCAGTTTTCTCACTTCCAGAGCTTGCCGAGAGACACTTCCTTATCGTCGTGTTTGTTGAGAATCTTTGCTGTAGCAAGCTCGAAATCTTCTTGTGTGACGTGCACTCTGCGCTCTCGGAGAGCGTACATGCCTGCTTCCGTACACACACCCTTCAGCTCAGCACCAGAGCATCCGTTCATCTTCTCTGCGATCTTGGTAAGGTTGATACCACGAGTGAGGTTCATCTTGCGGCTGTGAATACGGAGAATATCGGCTCGTGCCTCGACGCTGGGAGGGGGGAACTCGATCTTTCGGTCGATACGTCCTGGACGCAGCAGGGCAGGGTCGAGGATGTCGAGACGGTTGGTGGCCATAATGACCTTGATGTTCTTAGTGGGTTCAAAACCATCTAGCTGGTTCAGCAACTCCAGCATAGTTCGCTGGACTTCAGAGTCTCCTCCTGAAGAGCCTTCCACTCGTGAGGAACCAATACTGTCGATTTCGTCCATGAAGATAATAGATGGGGCGTGCTCTCGGGCCATGACGAAGAGTTCTCGCACCATTCGACTACCCTCACCAATGTACTTCTGGACAAGTTCGGAACCTGATACTCGAATGAATTTACAGGCAGTGTGGTGAGCAACAGCTCGCGCCAGTAGTGTCTTTCCAGTACCAGGGGGGCCGTATAGCAAAACACCCTTGGGTTGTGCGATTCCAAGAGACTCGAAAAGCTCAGGGTGCTTGAGACCAAGTTCGATAACTTCCTTGATCTCCTTGATCTGCTGGTCCAAGCCACCAATCATGTCGTATGTGCTGTCGGGAACCTTCTCCACCATCATGAGAGAGACGAGAGGATCGACGGAGGAGGGGAGCATCTTCTCGAGTTTGTAGCTATCGGACAGGAGGGTAACTCGCTTTCCTGGTGTGAGCTTGCCGATATCAACACTATCCGATACATCGACAACTGAAGCGCCGTTAGTAATTGGCATTCGAAACTGAATGACCTGGGAACATACCATATTTGCCTTCCGGGTGGACCTTGACCAAGATCTTCTTGGTGCTCATGACCTTGACGACCTCTCCAACATAGGAACCAGGCTGTTGCAACAGACCCAGCTCTTCTCTCAACAATCGCACGCGGGAGTTGTAGTCATTTCTCTGAGCTTCAAGACGGCGAAGCGCGGCTTGACCTTTGAGGATCTCGAGCTTCATAGCCTCGATTTTATTGTGGTAGTACTCGTCGAGCGCCATGTTGGCAAAGCTCCCTTGACGTCAGGGAAACGAGCGTATTAATTATGTTCGTGGGGAGGATGTGTGAGTTTTGGCACGAATTGCCAGGTTTGCGGGTTCGGAGCGGAGGCGGGGATGGTGTTGCGTGTCGGGGATTGGGCGTGTTGGCGATGGTTTGCGATGAGGTTGAAGCTCGATGACAAGGCTACAGCTTGTCTCGTAATCCTCCAGAGCGAATGAGTGCACGGGCCAGCCAGGTGGGAGCTGCCCTGGGACGTCGGCGTTATGTTGTGCCGTCGTCCGGGTGATTGAAGGTCTAGGGTAGGTCTTGCAGAAGGCTCGCTTAGAACCGCTGTGACGGAACCGCCAATCTTGAATTTATCACATCTCAGACGTGCGTCGAATGTGATAACCTACACTTACTCGAAACAAATAAATTTCTGCTGTGGGTCTAGAGTCGCTATGTTACAGAGCACAATATGTAAGCTCTATTTCCTGTCCAAGTGCTCATAATGTCTACACAACATTGTCAAGTATACAGACTCATGGCTACCACTCATGGTGGAACTTCCCCATCCACGGCGCTCTCTGCCGCGTTACCCCCACTGAGACACACTAGACCGCTTGTGTCTTATACAAGGCTCATCAAAGCTGACTGACATGGGCGGTCCGTTAAAGTATCAAGATATGGTTAAGAACAAGATGGATCGGCACCCGGCTAGAGCGGAAGAATCTCAACTCTTGGCCCATGATCTTCCTCCCTCTTCTCAGAAATTCGGACATCTCGTCGATAACCTTCGGTACCCCCCTCTGTTGATCAAGTCAAATGTCGTGAAAAGAGCCGCCTGTCTGCTACCAACCAAGACCCTGGGGATGCATAATGACGTTGCTTCATTGGACGAGGTTGAACACGCGCAAGGTGCGATAAGACACACTAAGCTGTCATGGGGAAGGTTGGCTGATCACGAGCTGCAAGCTTGGCTATTGTGGGCCAGGCAGAGTGAGCTAGACTAGGTAGGGACGTTGTCTGTCGATGGATATTGATGGCCTAGTCTAGCTTGTTTATCGTCTTATGTACACAGCCTGAGTTGATTTGTGAGAATGATCCATCAATTTTGAGTTGGATACAGTACTGTACTGTAGACTAATATGGTGAACTTTCTTTGTGTTCAGCTAACGGAACTCGTAAAACCATCCCTTCTGTTCCCATTAAATACCAGGAGTCAATCCTGAATCTTTACGATCTCTTTGGGAATTCCCTTGCAGTGATTCCTTCTTCGCGCAGTCTCTGGCGCTTTCTTGCTTGGAAAGCTCACTGCAGCTCGAGTAAGGTAACATCATTTTACCAGATCAAGTACTTGCTTGTTTGCCCTTGCTCGGAGACTCCGTCGACATCTTTTCCCTCATCAACTTCCTCTCTTTTTAACCTCTTTCAGAAAAGAAACAAATTCCAGCTCGTCTCAGCTGTACTCATTTCAAATTTCAGACCCTAACCCAGCACAGTCCTAGGAGCCTGTCCCGCTGCCCAATCTTTTCGTCTCATCACGATTCTTGGTTGCTTGGGCCATTTTGATCATCGCGTCGCATCGCCTGTACGACTTTCTCGGCGCTGCATCGTGACATTGGCATGCTCGGCATTCCCTATTTTTCCTCAAGTGTAGAGATAAGTACAGCTTACGTTTGATCGCATTTGTGACCTTGTGTCTTATTTTTTGCCTTTTGTGGTTTATTCACCTCGCATCAAACAAAAGTTTCCTGTGATAATACTTCTCGACCATTGATTGCAGTACCACTGTTCCACTATGGATCCCTCGAGACGGGAGGGCTCGTCGACTGGGCATCAACTTGGCGACTCGTCTGGCACTGCATCTCCGTCGGATACGCGTCATCCGCTTGCCCAGGCCGAATCTGCCGTTCTTCGCGAAGCAGAGGGCTTGTCAGAAAGCTTCCAGTCCACTGACACTGTGCGGCGGAGACCAGAGGGTTATGGTAGGTTCTATGGATGCTTTACCTTTTCTTGGCGAGAGACCGGGGTTAATTTTAAATATTCCCAGGCTCGATAAGCGGCCCAGCTGCTTCAGGCTCAGCTCAACAATCTAAAGAGACCTCTCAAGAGCGCAGCTCGGCTCGCACTACCCAACCTGCGCGTCCTTCGAGAGGCCCCGAGAGAATGCGATCCGCTACTCGACTACGCAAACCACCAATGCCTCGACGCCCATCCTCCAACACCCCTTATCGCGGCGGCGTCTTCTCAGCTGAAGATGACGTACACGAGGTAGAGGCCGATGCCGCCGAGCGTCAACAATCATATCGTCGTCGACCTCAGCTCTCGACCCAACTCTCTCGTGTTCAATCGCGTCCCAATGAAGACGAGGAAAATGACGATACCAACGATGATATCGGCGAATCGAGCGAGAGCCCTGCTGAAGCGCAAGGGGAAGAGGAAGACAGTACTCCTGTTGAGGGCCAGGACGACTCAGATGGCGATGTCAGTGATGCCGAGAGTTTCACCCTCAAAGACAGACAGCAGGCCATCAACCAGACTCACCCCTTCGGTATTCGTGTGTGGAAGCCAGCATTGTACAAGAAAGACCGTTCGATTCAGAAATTTGCCCAAGCAGATATTCACTCTGCGCCTGGCGGAAGAGTGAGCAGCTGGCTTCTCACTTTCAACCTGCTTTGGACCCTCTTGTTTGGTTGGTGGCTGGCTTCATTCGCAGCTATTGGCGCCATTGTATGTCTGCTTTTTGCTGCTGCTCCTAGTGGGAGAGAGTATGGCAGAGTTCTATGGGGTCTCGCAGGATATCTATTCTACCCCTTTGGCAAGTTTGTCCGCCTGGAAAAGGACGAGACTTACATGGATGAAGACCAAGACGAAGGACGCAGCATTTCTGAGTACGAGCAATGGCAAAGCGGAGACCTTGAGTACGGCCGACTGTTCTTTGGACCTGATCGTAACCGCTCGATTATTGGACGTTCGCGAAGAAGTATCGATTCAGAGCCTAGCGAGACAGAGAGCCTGCTTGGCCGTGGCCGACGTGGCGAAACCACCGAGCTCCCTCCCCGAGTCAAAAGACGACTTTTTGGCCGTGGTCAGTGGAATATTGGCCGTGTTATCTTCTTCGTCTTCTTCTACTGTCTCATTTCGCCTTCGCTGCTCCTTGTTTCCGGCATCTGTTGGTTCTTGGTTTTCTGGATTCCTATGGGCAAGGCCACATTCCTGCTTTTTGACCACCTTCGACGACATCCTCTGGCACTATCTTTTGAGACCGATATTAGATATATCCGTGAAGATGATGGCCCGAGCTCATCAGTTCTTCTCTGCACATACCGTGCTGTAGGAACACGATATTGGAAGTACACTGTCGATGGTACCAATATCTTCCTTATCAACCTCATGGTCGTCGTTGTGTTTGTTATCGCCGATTGGCTTGTCCTTGAGGGCGTCTTCCACGTCGAAGGCTTCATTACATCTCCCGCTTTCCTCTTCTGCGCTGGGCTCCTCTCTATCATTCCTCTGGCTTACTTCATCGGACAAGCTGTTGCGTCTATCTCGGCTCAATCTTCCATGGGTGTCGGTGCCGCTATCAACGCTTTCTTCGCAACTGTTGTCGAAGTTTTCCTGTACTGTGTTGCTCTTACTCAAGGTAAGGGACAGCTCGTGGAGGGAAGTATTGTTGGCAGTATCTTCGCTGGTATCCTGTTCTTGCCAGGCATCTCCATGTGCTTCGGTGCTATTAAGCGAAAGACTCAGCGCTTCAACGCCAGGTCCGCAGGTGTGACGTCGACCATGTTGCTGTTCGCCATTGTTGGTGCCTTTGGCCCAACTTTGTTTTATCAGATTTATGGAACCCACGAGCTCAATTGCATGGACTGCGAGGACTACAACGCCGGTGATAATAGAGACTGTCGCCGCTGCTACTTCAGCCAGGCTCCTTCACTTAGTGACAGGTTTTACCTGGAGGCTGTTCGACCTTACTGCTACATGGCAGCAACCATGTTGTTCTTTTCGTACTTGATTGGTCTCTGGTTCACTCTTCGAACTCATGCTGCAGTCATCTGGAATGCTGAGATCGAGGAGAAGAGACACGAGGAGCATATGCATTCATCGAGTCTCCGAACCTCTCAAGTCCACAGCCATCCTCATCCTCACCCCCATTCTCAAAGCACAGCCGAGACCAGCAGCGCCGATGTCCGTGATTCCCAGCTTTACAAGCGTATTCTAGGCCAGTCTCTTAAGCAGTCTGGTTATACAGAAGATCTTTCTCGCCAGAGCTCTACAACCGGTCAGAATACCGCCAATGGTTCAGCTTCGACTCCCCATGTTGTGCCCCCCAAATCCAGTGGCGGCGGCGACCACACTCTTCATGTGCCAGGTCTAAGCGACGCCGATAACAAGATTCTTCAGCGCGAGGTCACTGAGATTGCTGCCGCTGCCGCTACGATCGCATCACGCGAACGCATGTCACGAAAGCCATCTACCGTACCAACCGCTCATGGTTCAAGCGCTCGTCCTTCGGCGAGCCGTCAGCATACCCACACGCATGCGGAGACTGAAGGCCCTGCTACGGAAGCTCACCAAGCGCACGGTGGTCATGATGCCCCCAACTGGAGTCGTGCCAAGAGTTCCATCATTCTCCTCGGAGCCACTGTTCTCTATGCTATTATTGCCGAAATTCTGGTCGACACTGTGGATGTTGTTTTGGAAAGTTTCTCGATTGATCAAAAGTTCCTTGGCATTACCTTGTTCGCCCTTGTACCCAACACTACTGAGTTCTTGGTAAGAATGTGTATCCCTATTCAAGTGATAACTGCTAACGAAGACAGAACGCCATCTCCTTCGCTATGAACGGAAACATTGCGCTATCTATGGAGATCGGTTCGGCTTACGCTCTGCAAGTGTGTCTGCTCCAGATCCCTGCACTTGTGTTTTACTCAGCTTTCTGGCCTGGGGTTCCTGAGGGTGCTGATCCAGCGCTGTACACTTTCTCACTTTTGTTCCCACAGTGGGATCTTGTCACGGTCATTTTGTGCGTGTTCCTGCTGAGCTACATGTATGGTGAAGGAAAGAGCAACTACTTTAAGGGTAGCATTCTTATGTTGACCTACCTGGTTGTTGTCATTGGCTACTATTTCAGTGGGTTTACAGATGATGTTATGGGCATGAAGCGATTCGATGTTATGGGAGCTGATGGTAAATACCAAAGCTACAAGACGATCGGTAGATCGACAAGGGGAATGGCCTTTCCAGCATGAGTTCCTGGTTGCCGAGAAAGGGGTTGAGTGAGAGTTTGTTGTGGAGAATGTGCATTTTCATGGACTGTAATACTGGACGAACATACGCTACATCATATATAGTACATTCGATGAGCCCTATTTACGGGGTCTGCATTGTTTGGTGTTATCATCTGTCAAGAAGGTTAATCACTTTTGGGCGGGCTATTGAGTTATGAGCATTGGGCTACGATGGATTTTGCTATGGACTTGATCATTGTAATGTGTTAATCATCAGAGCTAGTCTTGTCTCACCATTCTCGTGTCATAGCCACAGCTTTCTTCACAAAGTGAAGATATGGGTTGGTCAAGATATATAACTGATATTGACAAGGTCTAGTATGACCAGATATGATATGTAAAGGATACTATGTACAAAAGAAGTGACATGCTGCCAAAGTGATATTATCAAACCTCATCTCAGATAAGGTGTGTTTAAGCCATGCCGAAGCCAGCGGAGGTCATGACGCTCTTAGCGCTGTTGTAGTCGGAAGCACTAGCAATGGTCTTGCCCTTGAAGTTGTTAAGGAAGCCAGTCTGGGTGCCACCAAGAGTACCAGAGCTGCCGAAGCCGTTGGGCTGACAGTTGCGGCCAAGGGCAGAAGCGCAAGGAGCACCAGAGGTGGGAACACCAAAGAGCTGTCCCTGATAGCCCTTGGAGTTGACAGGGTACTTGACGTTCTGGAAGACATTGCCCTCGGCGAGAACAGAGCCAGAGTCGATCTCGAAAGCGTGGTCAGGGACATCGTGGAAGAAGTTGTTGACGGCGTGGAGGAGAGTGTTGCCGGCGACCTTGGGACCACGGCCAGAGACGCGGTAGAGGTAGTTCTTCTTGAGGGTGACGAGATCGTTGGAACCGGCGAAGTAGAGTCCCCAGTAGTGGTAGCTGTTGCAGCTAGCGGACCAGCTGGTGGTGCCGTCGATCTTGCTGTTGGAGATGGTGACTCGGTTGGAGGCGCTGTTACCGAGGACAATGTGCTGGCGGCCGATGAGAGAGGTGGTGACATGGTCGATCCAGACGTTGTCGGTGTTGTCAAGAGTGATAGCATCACCACCCCAGACGTATTGAGGGTTAAGCTCAGTGATGTGAACGTTCTGGATGATGACGTTCTTGGCGTTGATGATACGGAGTCCCTTACCACGGATAACACCCTTGGAGCCAACGCCGATCAGAGACTTGTTAGAGCCAACAGTGATACCCAGGATACCGGCCTTATCATAGCGAACGTTGACCTTGGGAGCATTGGGCTGGTAGTTACCGCACCAGTTGTTCTGGTTGATGGCAAGCTGGCACTGGGATCCAGTTCCCCAGGGGGCACAGCCAGTCTCGCTGGCAGTACCTTCAGTACCGATGAAGTTGATGGTGCGGTCGAGGTAGATCACACGGGGGGATGAGTCGCCGAGGTAGGAGACGAGCTCAGCGGCGGTCTTGGGGTAGACGGCTCCAGCGCTGCCGCCTCCTGTGGTAGAGGAAGCGAAACCCTCGGCGCGAGTGGGAAGAGCGCCGAGGGCGGAGGGGAGAGCGGCGGCGACCGCGAAAAGGGTCTTGAAGAGAGAGGGCATGATGATAGGGAGTGACAGTGGCAGTATGTATGTATGTATGTATGTATGTGTAAGATTTATGAAGAACCAGAGACCCAGCTACTGGTTGTATGAAAAAGAATGAAAGAATAGTGACAGAAGAGTCTAGAGAGTGAGATATCGTGAAGTTCATATACCAAGGAAGCTATCTCAGTCCATCGTGTAAGCTAACCTCATCCTGCACCCTATGGAGTCGTGATAATTACAAGGATACCACATCAGCCCTTGGCAAACGGGACTTCGGCGAAGTCGACGATTGATTACAGCCTTATTTCGGGGTGTGATACTCGATCAAGCCACGGACCCTCCCGGCCCATGCTGCCCTATTCAGACATGGTCCGGGCTCTGATTCGTGGGAATTCCGTGTATGTTTCGGCGTGGTGGGTTGTCTGTAGAGATACGCCCCCCTATCAAATGTTATTTCCTTGGATCAAGGTGTTATTCTTGGTGGACTTTTTTTTAATTGCAAAAGAGAGAGGGGGGGAGAATGGATATAAGCAAGATGGGATGATTCTGAAATGAATATTCTGTAGTCCCACGTATTCGGTCGCGGTGGAGAGGCTTCGGTAGCTGGGCACTCCCGGCTCCGATCTGAGGTTGTGGTTCGGCCGGCTAAAGGATGCTCAAGATGGAAGGTCTTTCATTGTTCAGTGCCAAGGGTTATGATATGTCTAATTGACTAGGATCTGTAACGGTAACTCTATTAATACCCGTGTTGTCACTATCCAGAAGCATTCTAGAACAATAATTTAGCCTCTTTGTGACAGGTACTTTAAACAAATAGTCTATCGATAGTTTGATCTTAGGGTGACATATCCTGATTAACCTTTCCATTTTCTTCAGTCCTCCGGTTTACTAACTCATAGTGAACAAAGTTCTTTGTTAGTTTTCAGCTCAATCTTCTGGTGATGTTTTGTTTGACAATCAGGTGGAAAAGGGAGGGCGGTACTAGGCCCATAGGGTGATGGGGCTATCAAAGTGGCTCATAGCCTCATGCTTAGCTTGGTAGAGGCTTGACTCGTGAGTGTGTTTCATGTTGATGGTTCTCTTTATCTAAACTCTAGTGTTTTAGCCATTTGACTGAACACGATATCGGCTTTGGCTAAATTACCATGTTCGACCAGAACTCTCTTTATTTGTAATGTAGTTTTTGTTGTACTTGTGCAGCATCGGAGACGCACGTCTCAGTCATTAAGAGTACTAAACTTCATCATGAAGCCTCGTCAAAAGTAACAGGAAGAACACTGAAGTATGTGATTTATTATGTTGATATTATTCTTTCCATTTATGTGGGGTACGAAACTGCTTCTGCTCTTCTGCATCATACTTAGTAGTCTTGTTCTGCGAATATTTTCACCACAAAGAAGAGAACAAGAGTCCAGTGGCTTATTCATTGAGATTGATGGTTCTTGAAAACGGTTGCTCTAAATGCCTTTTGTTACTGAACATATCTCTTGGTACAATCAATGTTCGTAAGTTGTCTCTGGGACTTTGGCTCAAGTCGCACAAGATACGGGTATATATTAAGCCTTACCGAACCTGAAGTGATAACATTCCAACACAACTTATAACAGTAACTTCAATCAGTATAACGTATTTCAAATTTGCTTCAAACTCTACGCGGCAGCATCAACAACATATCATTGACTTGGAACAAGATGGACAGCCACCAGCAGACTTCTTTGCTCAGCCTTCCGACTGAACTTCTGGAAGAGATCATGGACGATGAATCTCTGAAAGCGGAAGACCATTAGAACCTTCGTCGTGTATAATCTCGTCTATTCCACGTTAGTGGCGAGTTCGCGTACTGGGGAGGAGCTCTTTGCATGTTTCGCCTGGCTTGCTTCCGCGGCTATCTCGAGATGCTGGATTCATGCGAACAGTATAGCTACGTGCCCTCCTTTGCCTGTTCTTGGCTTGGGCTGCAGGAGGGTTCCTTGGGGCTTTTTAGTTGGGAAAATTTGCGTCCGGTCTTAACGGAAGATGCCACGTACCGAGAGTACCCTGGTTTCAATTCCTGGGGTCAGGGGCCTTTCGGACCTGGTGACGTTCTCTCACTAGGATTCTTGGAAGGTAAATTCTCTGCAGAGACATTTATTGAAGTATGGCAATGGCTATCGGACAGAGGATACAAACCGGAGAGCTTTATGACCCTACCCTCGTGGGTTTCCATGCGGTTTCGCTGTTTCTCGTGCGCTCTGTTGGCTATGCTTCCAACAGTCACTGATAAAGCCCACCACCAAAGTATTTGCGATATCATACTTTTCCTTTACGACAAAGGTCTGAGAATCCCCCACCCAGACATAAGAGCTTGGAAGAGAGGGACGTGGCCAGTTTATGTTAATCTCGAAAGGAAGAATAGGCCAATCATGCTGCAGTTCTTGCTACAAACCAATTGTCCGCCGTCCATTGTCAAGCTCTTCCTAAAACAAGTCAACGATGAAGATCTCACATTCAACTACTTTGGTGGCTGTTGGGATTTGAATAGGGGACTGGAAGAAATCTCAGATCTTCTCTCAATCTTATTTGATGATATGTTCGCCCCGTGGATATATAAGGGAGACAGCACCCGTAGTATGGGAGACGATCTCGAAGCCAAGATCGACCTCCTGACTCAATATCAGGGCGCCAATCGCTTTGAGCTGTATATGCTTCGGGAAATTCTTGCGGCTCAGTGAAAGATTGATGCTAGAAAAGAGAGTCAAGGCGGACTTGATTTTGGCCGTGATGGAGTATGGTGCTGGTATCAGCTATGCATGGCAGTCAGTTACATCTCGGATGAGAATGTTCGAAGCCAAACAGTCGACCTCCATTTCTCAACTCCGCAGGACGTAGAGATGATTCGGCCCTACCTAGATCCATTGTGGTTCCCTCCAAACAAATTAGCATGTGCGAGGAGAGATGCTATTAAAGAAGCTTATGAGTCTGGACAACAAGTCATGGATGTTGAGCCGAGAGCCGAGGACTTTACCACAAGGAACTGGGTTGAAATGCCAGTGGATGATTGGAATGTTGTATTCCGGCCTTGAGATTAATGGTGTTGGATCAGGAACGAACATGGATGTTCAGAAAGGGGATAAATGGAAAAGCAACCGCTGCATGGTATTTCTTACTAACAGGCAGCAACTGGTCGATAGTTTCTATAGAATAGCCTAGATTGAAACTGGAAAAAAAAAAAAAAAAAAAAAAAAAAGGCTTGTTCAAGTATGCCCTCAAGTTTCCGTCAGCGTGTCAGAAGGCATAAGACTCTGAGATAAGGTGCGAAAAGAAGTGGCCAAAGAATCTGCTAAGTTTATGCTAATATTACCCTAAATCATCCTGAAATTGTCCAAATATTCTCGTCGCTCAGAGTCGAAGTCTTGAATTTTCGTCCATCACCAAGAATGCCCATGAGGCCAGCTAGTGAATGTACCACTATTCGTATACTGCGCAGTAATAGATGGCCTGTGTTTTACGAACACTGACATATGGTAGTGAGTCCAACGACACTGTTTGTTTTCAAGTTCAATAGTTCCTATAGTTCCTGTTTGAAGTGTTTATCTCACTGTTCCTACGAGGATTGTGTGCACAATGAACAATAGACGCTGCTTCAGCTACCTCACGAACTCATTCTCCAAATCGTTGAAATCGATTCTCTCAAATGGTAAGATCAGCGCATACTTCGCCATGTATCGTCTTTCTTATTCAACAAGCTCGGTACGAGTGTGCTTAAGGTCAGGAACTTTTTCTTCTTTCGCAATGCTTGTCTTCACGCCAACGTGGACATACTGGTTGAATGCCAGAAGCAAAATACCATTCCACCGGATACTGCCCGGGTAAGTCATCACGATGTACCGGAGGACTATTGTAGATTGAACTCATGGAGAATCGGCTAAGGTAGCCTCAAATTTGATCGAGATCGCCTCTAACGTTAGTATGAGCTGTCTAAATCATCTTCATATCCCGCTAAAGGGGAGTCAGTTCTTACACGTGCCTTTGATATTTTATCCAGAATTCTATGGAGTCTACGAAGAACATAACCCTCCTGAAGATGCACCTATTCGTGAATTCGAGTACAGCGAATGGTATTCCCCTCCAAGCCACTTGTATGACAAGAGAGAAAGGAGGACCGGGGGAGAGGACCAGTTGACGACTCGAGGTATGAAGATAGGACCCAACATGAATGATACGATATACCTTTCAACGACTACGACTTCTTTGCTATGACTGAGCTTCCTCGGAAGGGTGACCAAGACCACAACACAGTTATAGGTACGAAACTAGAAGAGGCAATAGAAGGTATAGAAAGATATCTTGCTTAGGCTAGTCGTGCACTATATGCTCAGATATCCTACAAGAAATCAGTCTGCAGTGTCCCAATGGGCTTATTCATCATCATATTTAACGAGTATTTCTCGCAGCCTCTTTCTCTTAAACATGCATCTCATTCATCTCAAGGGGCTTTTTGTTCGTAGAACGGTAACGTAAGGAGTTTGAGATATGGGTGTTATAATGCAACGGCTAGTACACCCTGTCCAAGGCAACCAATCACTCTTTCACACATTGTTACACAACCACATTGTATGTAATTGCAACAATACCCCTCATTTCAACCTACGCAAGCTTTCAAAAGTTACATCACAACCACAGCATACAGCTGTAACACCTCAAGCATGTCTACACCACCCAACATGACAAACAACGAACAGAGCCCGCTGCTCCGCCTTGCCCCTGAACTCCTCGACCAAATCATCAAAGATGAATCCCTTGAGTGGGAAGATCACCTCAGCATTCGCCATGTATCGAGATTACTGTATGGCAGGACTCACGAGCTTGTATTCGCTCACAAGGACTTCTTGTCGTTTCGCGCAGCATATTACAACGCCGACCCATTCTCGTTAGTCGAAGGCGTCCAAAATACAGTCGTTCCGACCGACATTGCGTGGATGAAAAGGTTCGATCCAATCGGCTCTCGCTCCCGCTGGGTGAAGCTCGATGCGAACCAAATATACTACAAACAAGCAAGCGACCCGATCTTCACTCCAGGCAGTTTCCTAGCAATGAGGTGCCGGGAGACCTCCGGCCTCCCTCAAGACAGATTTCTTGACACGTGGAAATGGCTGTCAGAAAATGGCTACCAACTCAACGACTACGAATTCGAGTGGGATAATCCTTGGGAAATGTCGAACCCGATGCCCAGGCAATACCACTGTTTCCCTCAGAAGCTGCTGCTCAACCTGTTGGGCATCATGAAAGATCACAACCGCCAAGGTATTCGCGACGCCATTCACCTCCTCGTTGAATGGGGACTGAGATTTCCGGCCCAATTGGAAATACAAGGCTTCAGAAGGATACTTTCTAACTTCATAGGCGATGGCACTGTCCCTTTGGTGGTAACAAATGTCATGGAATCTTGATGCACCCGGACTGTCCCCCTGGCATTATGGAGCTCTACTTGCAGCAAATCAGCATTCAAGGCCTGACTCTCAAGTCTCATTTCAACAATCAAGTTGACGTGGTCGACCCGGAAAGACCTTGTGAAGTGACCGATATCCAGAATATCCTATGCTGCCTTTTCGAATGTTCTTGTCCTTCCGGGAATCAAAAGTTTCCAGATCCCCGACGCAACATAGGAGACGGCTTGGAGAGCAAGATTGACCTGCTGATTAAGTACAGGGGCATTAGTGATGGGGAGGAGCGAGTTCTTAAGGGCATTCTGGGAGCTCTTCGCAAAATTGATAACAGATCCCTTCGTCAAGGCGGCCTCAGTTTTGACCAAGATGCCGTCTGGTGCTGGTACGAACTGTGCACTTCAATCAGCTATATTGCCACGGACTCAGTTCTGGATATCTCACCCTTGGGACCTAGCGGCGAATTAGCTGTTCAATACTCCGACATAGACAGGGCGTTTTGCATGGATTTTATCACAATGACTTTTTCTATCTCCCAGACTGGTTGGCTATCAAAAGGGGACTGCGAACTGTGAACGCAAGGATAGATATTGATCAGGCACAATTCAACGATCGGACCAAGATCGATTGGTACAACATGCCTGTGCAGGACTGGGACTACATCCTATCTGCTACTAAGGGGCCTTATCCACGCTCTAAAAGGTAATGTAGCTATGCTTATAGCTGCGTGCGCTAGAGTTCAGGGGGAAAGACTTGGGCAGTAAATGGCAGCACAGACTCTGTAACTCTGTACCACTTCACTACATGAACAAAACGACAATTGGCGTATGAGAGGACGGCGCACACGCATGAAGGCCGTTTTTTCGAGTATTGGAGTGGTACTACATAGTCAATTTGAATTTCTCTTATGGACTATTTCTCCTAGGCAGTTTGACCAGAAATTCGGCTTTAATTCAAGTTAACAGGAAGTATCATAGTTTTCAGCTCGGTAGTCTGTTCACTTGTGAGGTTGTTATTGTGACTGAGAGTAAATTAAGAAATATTAAATCGTAAGAGCGTACAAGTGAGTGGTTCAAACTCGGAAACATTGCTGAAGCTCTTCCGTTCGTCTAAATACTTACGTCTTTCTCCTATTGTTTGTCATTGGGGCCTTTCCAAGATCGCCGATATGCCAAAGTTCGTGTCATATTGCTTGATGCTCTACTAAAATTGCATGGTCCTCTTCTGCACAACTTCTCACAGCGTGCGTAGATACATAGGACTAATGATTCAGGTAACAATGGTTCACAGTCAGTGCAAGACTGCGCAGCATATTTCTCTCGCCATCTCCCGCTTCTTTCTCCCTCCCCTCTCCCCATTTATCTCTTCGCTTTCTTCCCTCAACAACATTCATCATCTGGACAGAAGATCTGGATGTATCTTGTCTGAAAATCTATTCAGAATGGAGCAGACGTCGGAGGCAAGCATATAATACTAAATCTCATCGAATCGGGGGTCGCTAATGGAGTTGGATAGCCTGCAAGAAAGAGGTGCAAAGCAGCGCACGATCAAAGCATCAAAGAGTGCGCCTGGTCATTCTTTCAAGCTATTGCATGGGAATGCACGCTGTCATTTAAATCTTCCTTTGAACTGTTACATTTCGCAGAAACTGTCATGTCGGTTCTCTCTCAACCTGACGAAAATAGAATGAGCTAGCTTTCAATCGAGTTGGACATGTTCCGTAACGACGACCTCCCAGGGCCACCACAGCTCACGGAATGGAAGAAAATAACAGGCCCCCACGGCGGACAACAAGGCGCGCAGATGGAGCTGGTAATGTGGATGGAGGCCGCCCGGAAGGTAGTAAATCTCGGACTCACTCTCCGCGTTACAATTCGGATGCGAATGCCTTTCCGAGACTACTGGACCATTCGACAATTAACGGATGTGCTACGAAGCTCCAAAGTCACTGTGGGAGTCGACCTGGATAAAGACAGCTGGGGCCAAGTCCCCGAATACTACAGGTCCCTTCTAATGGGCATGTGCAAGTTTTCTGTAACTGGAAAACAGCTGGAGAAAGCCTAGAGGAACAAAGGGTAGGGTTGTCAGACGCAGAAGAACAGAGTCTCGCCAACTTTGGGTGCCGGGACGTTCGTGGGATGTCAATATTACACTATGGACCGGGTGGATACTGCGAGTAACCCAGGCAATTCGACTAAAGAACATGTCACTGCAAACCGGCGATGGACAGCCTCTATCGGGGGAAAGGAATCTTCTCAAAGGATGACAAATGATGGAAATAATGGACAGCGGAGTTATACAGGACACTGCCTCAGACTGATGGACAGCTTCTTTTGGAGGAAAATAACTACCCCCAAAGACGATTCTGGCCGAAGGAAGATGCGATCGAAGTTTTGGTACACATTGAAAAGGGGATTATGTTGCTAGATGATAAGTTTCTGAAATGGTTACTAAATGATTTCTTACATAAGGGATGCGCAGGATTTATGAAACCTCAGACACAGCACCAAAAGAAGTTTAACAAACAAATCCTCATTGGTGACTACGATAGTAATCGATCTGTTGCTGAAAGCGAGTAATCACCTCAATGCTATATGTAGTTAGTTGTTCTTGCACTATCGGACCTTGTCCAAGTCCCTAGTTGTGTTCCTTGAGTAATCATTTAAATTACGGGGAAATTTATTCAATATATTTGTTATAGAAGCTGTAGTAAAAGTCGCAGGTGATATGCCTTTGTTTCTTAGTCTCAAGTGAGTCTATGGGTGATCAAAGCCCGAGTGGCGTTCATTTTTTTTTGTCGTTCGCTACTCGAACAAGCTATCTTAGTGTTTTCAAACATATATTTGCATTGCCTGGTCAGTGAAATATGCGGCTATAAAAGAACCCCCACGACTTAAGGTTCTGATAATCAAGACCGAAGCAAACGCTACAGTCAATAGCCAAAACCCATCACCAGCTACTGCAAGATGTCGACTCAACACTACAACGCCACGTCCCAGAAATGTGATCTTCTCCGGTTGCCCACTGAGCTTCTTTGCTCCATAATTGAAGATTCAGATCTGGACTGGACTGACCCTGTCAATATCCATCACGTATCGTCTCGACTCTTTCACCTGACTTTCAAGCAAGTATACGACGGTAAGAAAGACAGGTTTAAGTTTGCCTGTTCCATCGCCAATATGAACCTCATGGTTGATTGCCTGATATACAGAAACGTTTCCATCAGTGATATTTGGAAACCTTACAGAAATACGTATGGCGTGGACCTATACCCCTCACCACTTAGTTTCCTCTCAAGGGGGTGGTGCAGGGGCAAGTTTTCTTCAGCTGATCAATACCTCAAAGCAGCTGAGTGTTTATTTGATCAAGGGTGTCATACGCCAAAGCGGCTTGCCATATGGGAGGAGGGTCACTTGTTTTCCCCTATTCTCCCACCTATCCTTGTGACTATGCTTACGAAGGCGACAGACGTACATCACTATCACGACATCTGCCGGGCGATTCAGTTCTTGATTAGCAAGGGACTCAAGTTGGCGATGCATGTACTACAAGTTGATTCCCAGGAGGAATTTGAGCCTTGTGAATACTGGCCAATGCTTGAGTTTGGTGATCGAAGTACGATGGAGGTCGAGCTACAATCAGCTTGCCCGCCATTTCTATTTGAGTTGCAACTGGAAAACTTACTTTCTCTTCAGGACCTGGCTCGCAAGTCTCCTGTTGATGCTCGCAGAAGGTGTACGTCAACGTACATCAGTGATCTGCTCCGTATCCTTTTTGACGACTTGTTTGCTCCGTGCTTATACAAAGGAGACGACCCTAACTATTTTGCTGATAGTTTTGAGGTCAAGATAAAACTAATGGCCAAGCACGACATCATCAACGCTAATGAGCAAAAAGTACTTGGGGATGTCCTTGGAGCTCTAGGAAAGATCGAAGCAAGGGAACGAGAGAAAGCGGGCATCGACATTATTCACGATGGCCTATGGTGCTGGCGTGAGCTTTGCCTTTCCATCCGCTACATCTGTGATGGTTACTTCGAAGACTCCCAAGTTCTTCTAAGAGAACGCCGCCCGAGACTAACTGGCAGCGGTCCAGAGATACGTATTCATGAGTTTCTTCGCCCGGGAGTATGGTATCCTCCAGAGGATATGGCCAATGCCAGGGGCCTTTTTTTCGACGACATGCGTGGTCAGCTCGATCCGTCCTATTTCGACAACTTCGAGGACAACACTGTAGCTAACTGGACTGATGTGCATTTAAATGCCTGGAATGTTCTTCCAGATAACGTCGATGGGAATACAACAATGGGGGACTGTGACTATCGCGAAAATGGTATTCAAGCAATTTTACGTAGTTTCTCTTTCGTTTTTTGTTTCAAGTACCTGAGCGCCAAAAGGTATTAGATCATAGCAATTAACCACTGTAGTCATATCTTACTTCCCTATAGCAAAGTGATTGAATGGCAAGTCAATACTGGATCGTCAATAGGTAGTTTCAGCTAGGCACTCCTCCACTTATTTCCCATCTTCAGACTAGGTCGTAGTATTCCAGAGGAACATAATTAAAGAACAAACTGTGGATAGAAGCGGATTCTGTGTTTGCTCTAAGAACTAAAGATGTCTTATCAATGGCGAACAAGAGCCATTTTATGGAAACTTTCAGAAATAGCTGCTCTTGAGATCGCAAGAAAACGTGGGAGATCCATAATAGATATCACCAATCTGCAGAGACTGTTAGTATTGATATCCTGATAAGCACGGTATTATACGTTTTGGGGGTATTACAGTAAAACCTGAGGCTGGCTAGAAAGGACTGGAAACGGGTGACTCATCACGCCGAACTACGAACAATCCTGCTTTGATCAATTCACTGTTACGTTATAGCTCACCTCGCAAACAGCTTTTTTGTCCCAGCACCCTCGCAGCGTTGATATAGGAACAACACCGACTGTCCCAGTGCCTTGCAGTGTCCATAATAGAACCGTGTCCGCAAACCCTACGAACTCCAGAAACCAGTTGTTACTAGACTCCTTTTCTGTCGTAGGGGCTCCAGACGATCTCAAGACTAATTTGGATGAGTGGTTGTATGCGAAGCGAGGGACCGCTGATGACATAACCCTTCACCTAGAATGGTGGAAGCAAATCACACCTACGGATGGATGAAGCTGATTGGGGGCTATGAACATTGGACCGAACTGGCACTGTGTTGACTGACATGGGGGGAGGGAATAAATTTGGCGTTTTGCTAGCTTGACCCCAAAGGAGTGCTGGGCGTTCTTAAATTGATACGATAAAAAGACCCCATTGAAGCTATCACGAGAGATGACAGAAGAGTAATGTGATTTGATGTGACTATCAAAGTTGATTAAGCAAAGTGCACTAAACTAAAAGCAGCCCCCACTGAAGCAACTCCAAGACACTGCTTACTCTACTTACGGGAGCCACGGGATCTAGCAACAGCCAGCAAGCAGACTCTAGTCTAGCGTCTGTCTTGTCTTAGATGAAGGAGGGGTTGGTTGGGTTGGGTTGGATTGGCATTGGATTTGCTTGCTCGCTGTCTTTCTGTGTGTCTTTATCAAGGTTCCATTGCTTTTTGCTATACCGACCTTTTAGCTCAAGCTCTAGGCTACCGTTTTTATTTTCTCTTTTTCCATTCTTTTTTTTCTTCTTCTTCCTTTCTTCATCATCTTCTACGGGTATCTATTCTGTATCAGACCCTGTCTAGAAACATCTCCACTCTTTGATCACATCCCCCATCAACCAACACATAGTAACTGTACCTAGAGTACACACCCAGATCACTCACATACGTATCAAGTAATCCTATGGATCGCGATATATCATGACAGACCAACAGTATCGAGACACCCCCACTGCAACTGCCACTTCCTCGCCATCCTTTCGCACTGATTCTCCTCCCTCTGCCTCTGTCGCCCCCGCTTACGCTCCATCTTCACCCGCTCCTCAGGCTGAGCTTATCCCCGCAGAGGACCCTGAGGTACGTTGTACCCTACCTAGCCTCTCTTACATAAGATGCCAAAAGACTTGTAGTGTAATCATCATGAGAATTAACATGTTGTGTGTTTTGCTGTGTTTGTAGGATGTTTCCGATATTGATCGCTATGATATTGATTCAGCCCTTGGCTCCGATGCGTGAGTTTCTCCATATCTCGCATGTTTGCTGCCCTCAGCTCACAGTAGGCTCAGTGCCAGTTTCATGTACCCAGAGTCGGTGACGGCCAGTATTCTAGAGTACAGAACGATACAAGGAAGAACATATCACAGCGACAGACATCCTAGTGAATATGTTATGCCGAATGATGAGCAGCAGCTTCAATCGATGGATATCACTCATCACTACCTCACTATCCTTCTAGAGAACAACCTCTTCTTGGCGCCAATACCGCCTCATGTTCAGAGAGTCCTCGATGTCGGAACTGGTTCTGGAATATGGGCAATGCAAGTACTTCCCCGTTCTCGGGTCTCGCCTCGGTTCACTAACATGCCCCCAGAGACTTCGCAGACGCATACCCAAGCGCACAAGTAGTCGGTTCGGACCTCTCCCCCAGCCAGCCCGAATGGGTCCCTCCAAATGTGCACTTTGAGATAGCAGACGCAACCCTCACCTGGCCTTGGAAGGACAACTACTTTGACTTTGTCCACATCCGCTACCTCTTTGGGGGCATCCAAGACTGGCCCGCCCTCTTCCAAGAAGCATATCGCTGCTGTGCACCCGGTGGCTGGGTCCAGTCATGCGAGGCTGACATACACTTCTACTCCGATGACGGAACGACGGATAACGAGCCTGCACTCCAGAAGTGGGCGGATTTGTATGAAAAAGGTGGCGCGGAGACGGGGAGGACGTTTTTTCCTCAGCAGGAGGCGCTGCAGGAGAGGAGCATCACAGAGGCTGGATTCACAGATGTTAGGATATTTGATTACAAGGTGCGACGGCAGATTGTTTGGGCGATACCTGCTAACGATGTTTGCTATGCAGCTACCCGTGGGAGGATGGCCCAATAATCGGAAGCTCTCTGAGCTGGGCGAGTACGTGAGGTTGACCTTGGAAAACGATCTCGAGGGTATGTTCGCGCCGCCTCGCCTTCTTATCGCTTGTTGACCCGCATAGGATACACGCTGTATATATGGCACAACGTGCTGAACTGGCCGAGGGAGGAGTACACGCAGTTTCTTGCGGGGATGCGGCAGGCCATCAGCAATCGGAGGGTTCATGGGTACATGATGGTGCGATACGTGTACGGGCGGAAGCCTTGAAGCGACGAGACGTTATGAACGAATGCGACGAGCGATGAGAAAACGAGCGACGAGGAAATCGAGCGAGACGGGTGCATAGAGCGCGAGGGTAGGTCGCGGGTACGTGGGAATGACGGTCAGGCGTTGGTCTCGGGACAAAGGCGCATTTCGGGCAGGTCTCTTTGTAGATCTCTGAAGATATTTAATCATTCGCATTCGGGAATAGAAATGTACTCGAACAACTTCGCCCATCAACACGACGTGACGGCGCTATGTAGCGGCATTTCGCGGCGGCCGCGCAACTCTACGCATCTTTACCATAGCAACACCACATAAATAACCACCAAATCTTCTTCCTCACCACTAGGGCAAGCCCCAGCAAGCAACGAAAAAGAGAAGTAGAAAACACGCCTGTCAGACGTCCATCAACGCCCACCCCGACCGCGCGCCCTAAGGCAAGACCGCAATCAGGGTCGAGATCATCAAATACAACCATCTCTATACAGCCACCTGCCAGAAGCAAGCGACCGCCATCCTTGCGGACAGATCGAGAGGACCAAGGGTATTCACTCTAGGGCATTGAGGATATGCACTCATCAACCAGGGTGGGATCTGTGGCTCTTTTAGGGAACCAAGAGAAGGTCGAATACTATAGAAATGATTCTCTGAAGTATTGTCGACATGAAGAAGAAAAGAAGAAAAAAAAAGTCCAAAAGGCGGGAGGCAGAGCGAGCTTTTATAGAGGGCATGTGGGGCGCGGGATCAGCTGGGCTTCACCGCCTAAAAGTTGAATGGCAGAATTATTTTTTTGAGCCGCAGGTTTTTGAGATGGGCGGAGTTTCTAATTGGTTGAAATGCTCAAGGAAGGAGACCCACTCCAGACGACTTTGAGCTAAGTAGCCAATTACAATTCGAGGAGTGGGGCGCCGTGTTTTTTTTTTTTTCTTCACGATGTGACTGACTCTTTTTTTTTTTGGAGGTGGATCACTGCGAGCTTTGCGCCGAGAGCGTGCCAAGTGCGGAAGCAGTTTGGGGACTGCATGATTCATTTAGCCGAAGTGGCAGTCCAGCTTTGAAGCTGTAATGGCATCGGGATGGGATTTGGTACGGATTTCGGAGTTGATATGTTAGTGCGCCTAGATTTGGACAGTATGCATCGTAGCGTTTGTCTTGAGATATGCATGCATGCTGATTAAACGTGGAGTCATTGCTTGCGCATGTGAATGTTCATAGTCACCGTGCTTCGACTCCTTCATCTCTTGCAATTTTTATTCCCCGTGAGAAGGTTCTCCTCTGGCAGTCACTGTTTGGAGCATCAAGCTTGTGCACTGAGCGGCGCCAAATTCTAGAATAATCCCAAAATATGATCAATCTCTAGCACCAGAAGTGAACGTTGATCAAATTTGAGTCCTGAAGCGAATCGGTGTCGTGAAATGACTTCTGGGGTTTCTTGTTACCCTGCAGCACCGTGCTCAAGCGATGTCAAGGTTTGCGATATGAGATAATCTACGATGGGACTAAATGACTCTCAAGACATGCACATTGGCGATCTTTTGACTGTAGTTGAAAAATGTTCATCGTGTCTCCCGAGATCGCTGATCCTGCAACTTATCTCCAAATGATTGCACCACACGATACTACAGATTCTCCTCGCGATCTCTGTACAAAGCCTCCCTCTCAATCCACCCTCTAACCTCATCGCCAACCAACCCATCCAAACTCCCCTCACCACTCTTGACAACCTCTCTCACCCGCGAACTACTCACATCACCATCGCATTCTCTCCCCTCAACCATCTCGACCCTCTCAACCCAAGACTCCCCACCTCCCACCTCTCTCACCCTCTGTTTCGTCAACCACGCCCTTTGCTCATCGACTCCTCCCCATGTTTTATCCGGCCTTGTCGTAACTCTCACCTTGCACTTCTCAAAGAACGGTCCCAGTGCGGTTTGAATGCCATCGTTGTAGTACTTTGGATTAAAAATGCGGATTATCGTATCAAAGCCTGCGAGGAATATCTGTGTCGGTTGATGTTCATCTTCTGAAGCGTAAAACCCCGAATCTGCTATCGCTTTTGCTTTATCGTGAAAGAAAGGCATCGTCGTGACCGCAACATCAATCTCTACACCTTCATCGAGTAATTCCCGTCCCATGGCCTCCATCATACTCAATCTAATAGGAAAGCTCGCTGGCTTCGGCGCTTTATCAGCATTGTTTACTGAGAGGAGCAGCATCAACCTCTTCTCCCCCTCCAGTCTTAAAGCAGAGCGAGCCATGCTCGCGTGCGCTAGTGTTGGCGGATTGAAGCTTGAATCTAGAATTACAAGATTCCGCAGTGGGCGGCTAGGTCGGCGCTGCGCGGGGACATTCGAAGTGTGGGGTAGAGTGCAGAGGATGCGGAATGAGTCTTGAGATGATTGAAAGGAGCTGAGGGCGCGGGAGAATGAGGATACCAGCGACCGAGCTTCTATCAGAGGCATTTTGTTTTGAGTTGAGTTTTTGGCGCTCATTGTGTGGTGGTGTCTAGGTGAGGAGGTTGTAACTTGTGAGATCGAGCAACACACCAACGTGGGGCATCAATTGATAGTGACAGGGGTGCTCATGGTTGTTGCTTGGTGTTGACTACCTTGACGGAAGACTCTCGCTAAAGTTCTCTGCTACGAAAATAGTTTTCGAGGACGAGATGTGATGACTCTGAAATCTTTGTTGTCAGGAATTTGTGATGGTGCTGGGAACTGAGCGCACCCAGGTATATCTATCACAAAGTTGCAAGTGAATAGACCCCTCGTCGTGGATCATGCTTGCCGATATAAGCGTTCTTCTATATGGCATCTTCATGGTATCGTCATAGTATCTTCCAGTTATCTTCCAGTATCATACTCCTCCGTAACCTTTCCGGGCATTGAAGGAGGAGGCAGTAAGCAGACTTGACTATCCAACATTGTTCGGTTGTCTATAATAATTTCTACCAAACACATCTAGATAAAAACCTGTCTGCGAATAAATTTCGCCAGGGAGGATGGAAAACGCCGGTACTGTCATTGTTGCCCCTGTTCTCGAAAGTTTAAATGGTTTCCAAGATCAGAAGGATGGGTAGTCTTTCTGTGGCTTGTGGAGTATGTACTCTCCGATGACCATATAGGAAACACCATAGGCGTAAAAAGTCTTCCTCTTTCCTGAGAAACACTCAGGTAATTGATGTAGCCTATTGTGGCTCTTTTTCTGCATAGCAAACAGTGCTTTTAGTCAGAGGTGACTGCATTTGCTGTCTTTGATCCGTCTGGTGACTGTAGACAGGCCCTCATGTCTGCGGCAGCTTCGGCCATCTTCGTGAAGAGGGTCATGGGCAGCTAGCTCGCCCAGGTGTCGAACGTACTAGAAGCAGGTTGAATCTTGCTCGGGATCTTGGAATTTGCCGCATTAACGGTAGCAGACATGAGTGGCAGCTTCAGCATGGCCTTCTTAGCCTTCAATACTTCCCGGATAAGATTGAGTAAGAAGTCGGTATCGATCGTCAGAGTCTCCTAAGGAGGATTCTGTTCGAGTAATTGTGCGTCAAAATGGAGGGATGTGCATACAGTTCGTTGGGTAAACCGCCTGGCGTAGAATAAATCTTATGTGTAAGTAGTCGCGACTCCATGGTCATATATAAGATGCGTTTCAGGCCTACTGACCCATTATCTATATCTTGTACACATTTATCCGTGTTCCTCAATTTGCCCGTCAGAACTTCTATGTCGTTTCTTCCTCACACCTCCCTCTTCGGAGTCAAAAACTGGTCCTGTATCTATGCCAAAGCGGATTTTCAGCATTCCTGCATTGGACACACCAGGTAGTTTCGTGCTGGTCTTCTTCCTTCGTCTGTCTTTCCTCCCTGGATTTAGCCATTCATCTCTTGGAACTCCTCTTCCGTGAGATCCTGAAAATCACTATCGAGAGCGCTCTCAAGACCGCTTCTGAGACCCTTGCGTTGCATTTTCTTGATCCAATCATGAGCAAGTTCCCAGAAGTCTTCCTCTCCTTCATGACATTCCTAGCGATTGAATTTCATTTCAAGGCCGTGAAGTGCCTAGTAGTTCCGACCTTCTTCATAGGTACCTACGTCTGTTGCACCGCCTGCACTGGTCCATCTGTGTCACCAGGCTGAAATATATAAGGTAGGGTCTGAGGAAAGAGAATATATATCTTAACTTGGCTCTTGCAAGCTTGAATTCCTGGAACGCTGCTTCCATGGCCATGCCTTCGAGCCTTGCTTCCCTTTCGTTCTGATTGTTATCCAATCATCTGGTTCTGGTCGCCCCAGACGGCCCGTAGATTATTGTTGTTTTCTCGAGTAAGAATAAATCAAGGTCGCCGGCATCCGGATCGTGTATTTCCTGCCCAGCAAGGAAATTGGTACCAACCTCGTCACAGTATGCTAGAACAGCCTTCGGGGGTAGGTCGACCATCTTGTCAACTGGCTCTTCAGAAGACTGATCCTCGGGGTAACCACCCCACTGTACAGTTCTCGAGTAAGATCAGCCACTTGAGAACAGTAAAACTCTGTGGCAGTCCAGTCAACAGACCGGGCCTCAGAGCCTGAAGGTAGTTTGTGTTGCTATGGGATGTTCCTTTTATATAAACAGTAGTTGTTTCATTAAGTATGCTCATTAAACTTGTTCCATATGGTTGGAGCCAACCAAGGAAACAAGCTATGGAATGTGAGGACGATGTCAGAAGGCGGAATTTGGCTTCTAGATCTTCGAGTTGAGATGTAAGGAGATTGCTGTAAGGTGTGATGAGTCGCAACCATATAGTATATCCTTAAAAAAGCAGGGTTTTTTGTTGGTATCGGTGGCAGAGATTGAAAACCCCGCATTTTGGTATCATAGCGATGAAACAGTTGAGCTTGGCTCAAGGAATCTTTGAGACTTATGTGTCGTTGTGAGTATGTGTCGACTCGGAGGAGGGCATCAATTCACTCTGATGGTCTTGTCTTTGAAGGCCGCCATACGTTATATATAGTGGTAAGGCCAAGGAAAGAAGGGCAGGTAAGTCTTGTAGTTTTGGAAGTTTCGCAGCAAAGACCTCTAATCCTTGGCCGCGATGCAGAACATGTCGCTTTGCGGGAAGACTAGAAACCTCTGGTGTTTGTTGGTTGGTGTCTCGAGTATCGAGACCTTCGGGAGGACAAAGAACAGGCGGGGTATGGGCTGATCACTAGGAATGAATACTACGTCAGCAATCAAGAAGGCTTAATTGTAGCGGTTGAATGTTCTTGCATAGGATGTTGGGACAATCAATGCAGCAGATGGCATAAATCCCCGAACTCCCGTATCTCTGATCATGTAGGTGAGGAAGTTGAACCCAAGATCAGAGTATTTCTCAGGATGTTCTTTGGAAAACCCATGAAGGTTCATTTGCAGAAAGGGAGGCGTATTAAGCTGGTGGAACTCAAGGATGTACTTCTTTGCATACACCCATGCATCAGCAAGAGACTCCCAGGTGGCCTGACCGATTGTCGTTGAGTATCTAACCTACTGAAGCAAAACCCCGATCCCGACCTCGGAGGATTGGAATCAGCAGTCAAGAACCTTGAAGGGCAAAGGAAGTGGTGATCAAAGAATAGAGATTCCACGATAATTGGTGTTTCTATTGCGAGGCGCCCCAAATGGTTACAAGTGATCTTGTACCCTGCTGTTGACCGGTTCTTGTCTCTTGTGTCCACCTAAGCCTAGTACTCCTTCTCGTGCTGCAGGCTCTTGAAGCAGATGAGACCAAGTACAGTCGTTCAACTCTATCATGAAGACATGGAGATGCTCACGCAACTATGATGAGGGAGAGTCAGCCTACTGTTGCGGCCAAGGCGAAGGGAAGGGAGTTGCCAGTAAGTATTGCTCTATGGTCGACGCACTGTAGGTTGTGTTGGGATCGAAGGATTGAAAGAAAAAGTCTGGGTGCAAATTAAACCGGGGTTTAATATACGACAATTTATCGAGGAGAAGGAACCAAAGATTGCTCCCTAGCCCTAACTCTAAGCTACCTGCTTGATAGCTTCGGCAAGGAACTGAATGTCTGCTCTTCCGGATCCTCAGCGGTCAGTAAGACGCGGGAAAACATGGAGAAAACATGTCCGAGGATGGCGATGCGCTCCCCGTGGTATTCCATGTCCGACTTGGACAGTTCTCGCTCAATGATCCACGCGTATCGGATGAAGGGCTGATGCCATGAAGATTTCATTACCTCGCAGAGGCAAATCTCCAGGTTCTCATACTACTGTTGATAATCGTGGTAAGTATTTATAGCTATGCTGCTGAAGTGAATGGGTTGGTAAAGGCGAAAACTAGAGCAGACATGGAGCGGAGAGAAGATGGAATCTATCTTTTACTAAAGAGTTGTATCTTACTGTGATTGACATAGAGGGGCCATGAACTTTCATCAAAAACAGGTGACGCACGGATTTGCCAGTCTTTTTATCCGGCGTCAGGTGTTCTAGATGCCCTTGAGACACATATAGTTGTCTGGCCTGCTTCAGGCGTTCGTCTCGGGCGAGAGGGTCATTGATGTTGTCCCAAAGATGAGCACGAAAGTGCATGGTAATCGCGTGTCTCGACTCTTTGCATGCTTCCCAGAAACCATGGCAAGTGTAAAATTTTGTTTCTTGATAAGGCTATAGGACGATCTGATGTACTCGTCGTTAACGTCGTGTAGAAAGAGGACCGTACTGAGATAGGGGATATCATTCGAGGCGGAAGCTCCAGCTCACCGAAAACCCTGTTCAGTAGGGTAGCTCCCAGCCATAAGAGAGAGGGATCAGCCTTGGATACTTCTCGTCCATAATGGCATCCCCAAAGCCTACGCAAAGAGCTTCGTAAGAGTCTTCGAGGTTGATGTGGCGCTTCTTGTGGTTATAAGTAGGCGCAGCACGGGACAGGTTGTCCCGCGTCAGGCCGCATAACCGAACCATTTGTAGTTTCTCTGCACTCCAGGAGGTCGGTCAAACAGGTGACGCGTGTGGCCCCTTCGTGTCAGCAGCCGATAAAAACAGAGGATTTCTCGATTGAGGTCCTCATTGAGTAACACCCCATCTCCATGCGGCCCATAATCAAGGCCAGCGTATTGTCCTAAGCAACGCGACGGTGATGCTTCAGAAGATGGACCGGGTGGGTAGACCCTGAGAGTTGGAAGTGAGGATACTCAGCTATCCAGAAACATGATTTGCTTAATTTACTTGCAGCGCGGTAAAGTATAATATGTCTATCATCGTGCTCAGATCGAGAAGTTGAGAGGAAATATATAGGAAAGATGTCTTGGTAAACACATGATATCGTGCACCTTGGCATCGAACAGATGGGCTCAAAAGCGCTTTGGTAGCGGGGTTTCATCTGATTGTTGTTAATTCCCTTGAAGCAATAACAAGATCTCCCTTCTAGAATTGCACGCCAACTCGGACGATGCTTTGCGCTGATGACCAGGCCAACATCCATGGACTTCTCTCAGTGACGCTGACAGTAGTGGTCGGGATTTAAAACCACTTTTCGGTACTAATAGCAGCTCTATTAACGAGGTCTCTTGTCTGATCGCACCTCTCGAGGAATATGTAGCTGAGAAGAATGAATCAGTTCAAGCATTCCATGCGATGAAATGTTGAAGCTTCAAAAAGTGCTTGAACAACAGGAACAACAAATATCCCGTTTGGAACCCTTGACATCGATGAACTGGGTTGGAGTAGAGCATCGAGACAGGAGCTACAGCCTCCATTTCTGGGGTGAATACTTTGAAGAAGTCATAAGAAATAAGAAAAACTTCCACAAAATGGCCTTTTTCATTCCTCTTCCCTTTAGTGTACTGGAAAACTCTCCTCATACTTATTGCTTTGTTTCCAGTGATACCTTGTAATAAATGAGTGTAGGCTGTGGTACATCGTACACATCGAGAATAAGTACATTGGTCAGTTATGATACTGATTGCCTTCAGACATCGAACCTAGTTGAACAGTTCAGCGATGTCCCCGCCATCACAGTCATGGTACGTCGGTTTGGTTGGGGAGGGCTATGACACCACAAGAGTCGACTTATCGATCAGAAAGAGCTCTGGTGTGTCGACCCATCCAGAAGCCATGCTCCCAAGCCAGCTAGTGTATTCCAGTGTCTGATCCTTGTGATGGCTGCAGAGGAACAGAACACCGAATTGCTGTCCAATCCAGTACTTATCTCGCCCGGTCCGGTTATAGCTACATGCCTATATGGTCGATCTTTAGTTCACCCGTTGAGCGCTTCTAAAGTATCGGTACAGATCAAGCACTGGGTCTGGGAACCAACCTCGGAGCTGGCGGAGATGTGGATGGTCGTCTCGTATATATCTAGGCTGAGGATCTCTGGCCGCGGGCGCCAGGTCGATTCCTTGGAGTAAAGGAATGGCTAATCTCGTGGGAGCTTCCTCTGTCGCCGTCTTCCGTGCTCTTGTATAAGAGAAGCAACACATAGCAACCCGAGCATTTCTTCATCGTGCTTGTGCTCGGGCCCATTGATGAAGTGGAGGGTCTCCAGTTTGTCTTGTCTTGCCCATTACAGAAGCGCACCACCTTGGTTTGTATATAAGGCATATTGCTTTGCCGGTACAATTCGATAGGAATGGATTCTTTCATATCATTCGTCAGCGTTTTTTTGGGTCCTTTAGTGATTTGGGCAGGGTCTTTAGACGGCGTTCCATCCTCATCATCTTCGGCATGCGTTCGAAGTTCATCTTGGCGAGAAAGGTGCATAAAATTGGCTCTCAAGGGCGCGCCGCGACCAGGGCTACCTGTTTCAAGGCAGGTAGTCTTTATAAGATCCTTTCAGCGATTTGATCAAAGACCCGCGCACCTGATACTTCAGTTGAGTCGCTCAAGCTAGAGACTTGAAGCCTGAGCCCAAGTCGCTGCAGGTCGTCAAGCTCTTTCAGATCATCCAAGGGTGTTCGTACTAGCATTCGAGATTATATATAGTAGGGAGATTTTTGATGTTGGTGGTACCATGATGGCGGCTGGCTGATCGGTGTCTCAGCTATAATTGATTGCCGGCTACTGGGCGGCTCTCTTCTTGAGTAGACGAATTGTCGATGGCTAACATGTATTGGTGATGGATGAATTTCTGAATATCAGGGATGTGACTTGAGGCTCGCCTGCAATTCACTGAAGCCTCCACTACATAAAGTGGGTTGATGAGGCTATAAGGTCTATAGTATACTTTGTGGCTAGCTCTTCAAGCGTGGTCCTGTCAATACTCCTGATGTTGATGATAGCTGTAGAGGGGATTGGTTGTCGGCCAATGGACGGCTCTCTTCCTGAGTAGACTGATTGTCCATGATTAGCATAGTAACAGGTCCTAGGGAGTCCAGGACTGGCTGTAGAACGGTCGTCTCCACTTGAGGTGCAGAAGAGTAGAGTTTCTGGGGATGGCTGTTGGGATGTAGGGGAACTAACCCTGGGAAGAAGGTATTAAGAGCCTGTGCCATAGTTTCCTTCTGGCCAAACTTGGCCTTCCAGCTTTTGGAAACAGCAAGATAAGTGCGGTAGTCATGCGCTGCTTTGTGCTTCCACGCTACATATATAATTTCATGTCACTCGGAGCACTTCTTTTCGATAGGAGGCGAAGCCTACGATGTTAGCTTGAGTCCCTTATGCGAACAACCCACATACCTTGGAGTCATCGTTGATTATATAGTAAGTCGCACCGACCACTACATCCTCCTTACGTATGAACTCATAATGTTCGCATGGTATTCCCGTCGGCTTGTTTGCTTCGATTTCGTGGGTTTTGAGCCGATGCCAGCCTCCACGTTTGTCAAAGCTCGAGCCAACATAAACTTGAATATCCATTGTTGAGTTGCAATGTTGGGGGAAGATCTTGTCCTCTTTGTTATATATTATGATAGTGAATGCCGAGAAGACTGTGCTCTGGTTCCTGGAAATCCTGGAATAAGACATGACTGTAAACCAAGATTGGCGACTGACACCTGGAGGATGTAGTTTGGCCATTGTCTCCTGTCGGTTGAATTGTATATAATGACCTTCTTCTCTGGCTGGCAGGGTGTGCAAAGACTATCAAAAGGTTATTAAAAGCTCTATGAGGTCTGGGGCTTCGAGGTACATCGCACACCTTCAAGATGAGAAGTGAAGTTTTGTGTCTTCAGGGAACTGCCATATCGACCCCTCCCATGTGGCTAGGAGATTGGCTCGGGGAAGAATAGCCTGTATTGTCAGACAATATCTCAAAGTGATGTCGAGAGAATTATACGGGAGAAGAAATATTCTTTGTGGGAGGCAATTGCGAGTCTGGATTGGGGGGTGATTCTGGTTGAGGGAATTGGATAATATATACTATGCTTATATATAAAGAGTGGTGTGATTCAAGAAGCTCAAGAAGTGATGGTACTGATCATCACCCTCAGGTGGATGGATGAGAGGATGGAGGATGTTGAGAAAGGAAAGGAGACCGACCTGGGGTATTTATACCCGTGACCAAAAGTTTGGCCATCATTCACTCTGTCCAGATATTTGCCGACTGTAGCCTAGATTGCATATCCGGACTTCACTCATGTATTTAATTCTATAAATCAGGTTGCTTGTCCATTGACTCCCAAACGCAAAAACTCACATAGCAGTCCTTTTTGGTAGAAAACCTAGAAGTGTAAACTTCTCAAGCAATGTCTTTATGCTGAGACACCATCAAGTTTGCCGAGTTGGGAATCTCTCCCTGGCTCTCTTTGCAGGTTGTTAGAAAGAAGGAATGTCAATGATCTCAGGGCTATTGGTGACAAAGCGATTGCGTCAGAGCCAGAGGCTTGTTCAAAAGGCAAAGTTATGACATCGGAAATCAGCAACGGTTGGAAGAACAAACAACATGTACTCAACGTAACACAGGGACGGCATCTCGATTGCTCCCGAGGGGCAATCTGGCATCAAACACACAGCTTTCTATAACATTCTTGGATCTTGTAGTATCATTTCACCTATCTCTTGATTGTACAACTGTCAAAGCCCAAGAAAACAAGGCAAAGACCAAATAATAACCCAAACTCCTTTAGACACCATGCATCTCGCCATCACCTCATTCATTACATTTACTCAGCACTCTGACCATCCATAACACCCCTCGAGAACCAATCCGCCAACGTACTAAATCGATCCTCGCTATTCTCCAAAACACTCTTGAACAACTCGTGTTTGCCGGCGCTCTCCTTCTGGCCCTCACGCATCTTGCGGATCAAGTCGTTCTCGGGTGCGCACTTTGGACACTCTGCATCGCCATCGTTGCCGCCTTTTCGCACGCAACGTTGGTGGAAGCTGTGTTTGCAGAGGAAGTGAATAGCTGGCAGGTCCAGTCGTTGACTGCACTCTGAACACCAAGTTGCTTGGAAAACAGCAGGTTTGGAGCCAAGATCGGCAAGCTCAGCGCGTCGCTTTTCTGTATCGCCGCGATAATTGTTGATACGGTTTCGGTTGGCAGCAATCTCTTTGCGCTCTCTTGTGATTGTCTCATGAAGATATGGTTTGATCATGCCCATCGTGGCCACACCGCCACCTGAAGATTGACCAACAAGGGTTTGGATAACTTGCAAAGGTGCCATAAGACCGTCTTTGTCAATCTTGTTCAGCACGCTAGCCAACTCATCTGGCCCAGCTTCCTCAAGAACTCGTGGGTCGGAAGTGAGATATGCCAGTGCAGCTGGATACAATTGCGGTTCTTCAGGACCATATTTTCTGAGAGCCTTCATAGCGCCCCGAGTGTCCTTAGCTGATGTGTAAGATCTGAAAATGTCAAAACGTAGTCCAGCCTGTTCTTTGACAAGGACTGTTCCGTCTTGGAAGTCCGCAAGATGTGAAAGAAGCAGAACATTTGAACTTTCCATGGGTACGTGTTCACCCTCAATGAGCTTTTTGGCCTTCGCTTCCCACTCCTCCTTGTGAGTCTGCCCCTTCTTCTCACTTGCTTTATACAAGTACATCTCAAAGAGGGTAGTGTAAAGATCCGTGCGATCGCTGGACTTGAGTTCCTTCTCTTCAAGACATGCTTCAAGGAAAACGATAAATTCGTCAGGATGGTCGATGAATGATGAAAATGCGGTTCGGGGTGGTGGAGGAGTATACTTTGGCGCAGGAATATCGTCGTTATCGATGATGATGTTTCCATCGCTGACAACAGCCCTTGTGTTTCCGACTGTACCAGGAGAAGCGACTGAGGATGTATTCATGTATGGTAGAGGCAACAAGTTGGACAGGTTCTGAACAGCGCTAGCTGCCCCGGCCGCAAAGCCACCGCTTATTGGGGTGTCAACCTCATTTTGTATGGTCAAAGTGCGTCGAGGTCTGTAATTGCCTGTGTAGTAATCCACGAATAGCTTTGTGGCATCTTGAGGACAATTCTCGATAAGTACTCGTGCGTATTTTTGTAAACAAGGATATGCCTGGTCATGTAAGCAATTGTTCAACTCGGCGAGCAGTTAGTACATACGATATCAGGATCCTGACGCCAAACATAGTCCAGCGCTTCGACATAATTCTTGGAGTCTTCTATCAAGATATCCACCACTAAATCAGTCTCACCGTGCTTCTTGGCGAGATATGCAGCCTGCTCGTAGTATCCACCTTGACGACACATGGCAATTGCCGTATCAAGATCGAACTTGAGGTCGCCGGGTGACTTAATGAACTTTTCGAGCTTGTTAATATCTTTGAGCTTTGCATAACAGTTTAGGAGAAGGGTTGTGTGGTCCGCAGTCGCTTTTCGATGTTCGTGAAGTTGTTCCAGGTATTGAATCAAGTTGTGAATGCGTTGTGTATCAAGGTACTGGGAACGTTAGCCTTATGCGGGCACAAAGGCAGGCAACTCACCTTGCGAATAACCTGCGACGGCTCAGTTGTGTCAATTGCGCGGATATACTGAACCATAGCTCCGTCATAGTCGGCTTTCTGATACAAGTGATCACCGAACCGGCGGTAGATGAGGCTTTGCTGCTGATTATCCATTCCAGACTTTTGCGCCAGTTCGATAGCCAGGGGGAACATGTTCCTCTGATACAGCATTTCCAGTCGTTGCTGGAGACTTTTCTCATGGTACCGGTAAACCTGCTGAGGTCAAAAAAAGGAACTCGACATGGACAGAACATCATTACCTTTCCATCTTGAAGGACTGCGAAGAAATCACCCCAGATATCAACAAAGTGTCCCACTGGCGACATCAACGTTTCTGTATGGCCGATGACCCGAAGATCCATATCCAACAGCACAAAAGAAGACGCATTGAATAGAGAATTAGTCGTAGTATTGCCAAAACGTCGCCTCATGGCTTCAGAATCCTTCGCAGTGCTGCTTGCTGGTGGGCACGCAAGTGCCACATACTCATTATACACGCCAATCTTGCTCTTAGGTGATTCATATGCTTTAGGCGGCCCTCGACCATCGAGCGTGTAAGTGTAGATAGCATCGTCTCGCGCAACAATGACGCCTTCTGCATTTGGATCACGGGTCATGCAGCCAACTGCGCAGCCAGCGTCCTCGACAGTCTTGGGAGGTAACCCATGGCCCTTTTTGGACAGACCGAGCTTCAATATTCGTGACGTCGTGGAGACGAACAATGTGGTGAGCTTCTGAGCCGCATCCCATGCAAGCTCAACACCAGTGATAGGCTCTTCTGATTCGAAAACGATGCGCTGCTTCGTACCAAGATCGTGGACCAACTCGCCTCGAATTACCGTGACTGCGCCGTTGGTGAATCCCACGGCGATTTGTGTAAGGTCATCTGTAGCCGCAAATGCAGATATCTTCAATTCATCAGTTATGATGCCGTATAAAGCTCCGCTGAGGACTCACAGGAAACTGTCGTCGGTTGTTGTTGATCATAACCGTGCTGAGACATGTCGGTGTGTTGGTTTTCTTAACAAGCCTGTCGAGCGCCCACACCTTGAGAACAGGCTCACTACTCATGTCCTCCTATCATTCCAATCAGTTAAAGCATCGCTTGGTTAAGATTCGAAAGGTCATACCGCAACTGTCAACAAGAGACTTGTTCCTTCGACCTGGCGCATATGCGTGATGCTCCCAGCCTCATAGGCCTGGAACCGCTTGACGATCTTCCATGACTTATTTATTATGCTGACATATCCATCGAATGATCCAAGGAAGAGGCTATCGGAGCCGGCGCAAAGGCTCGAAATCTCATTGCCCTCGAAGAGCTGTTTGGTTTCGTCGTCGGTGATGTTGATTTGGGCGACGTCGAAGAAGTCAAACGACTTCCACTGCCGTTCATTGTTAGTATGATGAATCTGCGTGCGCTGAGATCTATGAAGCCTACGCGCACAAAATCAGAGGGTATTTCTTACGGAGATGGCCATCTTGAAGCATTCGGGGATGTCTTGAATTGGGGAAGATGGGCCGCGGCGCGATGACGATGGTGGGACGCTGAAACTGGGGAGCTACAGGAGCTTGCCTAGCGCCACAGTGGCTGCACAGGCACTCAGCAACCAACCCCATCACCATGGAGCATTAAATTATCACGTAAAGCTAATCAAAGGCTTGCTCGTTTGGCGCTCATTATAGAAACAAGTGTCAGGGTATCATGTATGGTATATTAAGGGACAACGTTCCCTCGACTGCTTATAGGAAGTACCGAACCACAATTCTATATAAATCAAGCAAAACACCAGACACGCTCATATTCCTGCTAAACCCGCCAGACCCAACCAACCCAAGAACCTACAAAGCAAAGCACAACGTCAATCATCCGCGCCATAAAAACGGCCTTTTTATCCTTCTTTGGTTTTAGAAGCCACGGGGATATCTTCTTTCTCCTTCTCACTCTTCTCGTCGAATACCTCTCGTGGCGTAATTAGAGGACTGCTCAGACCACCAATGCTACCACTCACGCTTTCAGCTCGGCCATGGCCAAGCAACCCACTTCGAACACTTGCAGCATCTCCTTGCTTGGCGTAGTAGCTGTTGCGGTCACCGGAAAGGGCGGGACCGACACCTGTCGCAGAGTAAATACTCGTGCGCTCTGTTCCCATCCGAGAATTGCCGTGAATACCAGGAGTAGCAGGCATGCCCATTGGGTCGATATTCGCACTTAGAACACTAAGTGGTAAACTTTCACGACTGCCGCCCCAGAGTGACGAAGGCGCAAGAGCACGTACAGACGCATCAGTATCGAGAGAGCGTCGCCGTCGTCGCTTGCTTGATGACGCTAATGTCAGGATAGATGCATTGTCCGTCAAGAGATTGTTGGCAGTTGCAGCCGTATAAGTCGTTGGGTTGCCAGTAGGAGCCAAATGGGGTGGGATAGCCGATGCTGGTGTTCCTGTGGTGGGGAATGGTTGGGTGAATTGAATAGACTGAGTGTTGCTATGATGCTGCGAAGTATGCTGTTGAGCTTGACCAGCCCCATTAGGTGCCATCGACTGTATCGTGGTCAAGGTCGTGGTCAAAGATCGAACAGATGGTGCTGGACTTGAAAATGTACTGTCTCCCCCCCTCCTTGATTCAACTCCTCCGCCAACGGTACGGCTTGTTCCAGCGACAGAACTGGCCCTATGACTGGGGGCCATGATTGAGTGGGAGGCCTCATGGTCTGTCATGACCGTACCCGCAACACTTCCACGGCCGATCGTTGGCGGTGCCTGATCCTCTCGAGATGTTCGGCCAGATTGGTCCACACTGGTATTGCTTGTACCCGTCTGTGAGGTGGTAAAAGTGTATGTACTCGTTCCGTTGGTTACACCATTGCCGACCTGACCAGATTCCGGGTAGGGGTTGTTCTTTTTGTGGCTGCGTTTTTTGTGTCGCTTTTGGCGTTCACCATCGGATGATTTGAAATTGGTGAGTTTCTTTACCCATGTTGAAAACGGTCTCCTGCGCTGACCTTGACGGTCTTGATATCCAATGTTAGCATCAGGCATTCTGAGAGTATTGTAAGGTGGCGGTATCGCATGATGACATGTATCATTGATATAAATATGACTTGAATACTCACCATGCTCTGGAGAAAACGCGTCGCTCGTCGCCATCAAATTGGAAGAAAACAAGTCGTTGAATTGAAACGAAATGGTACGTCGAAACTACTAGAACAGTGTTGTTGGGCAGCGGCTGGAGGTGGGGAGACAATGACAAAGCAAAGAAGAGAGACTCGCTTGGAGTAGAAAGGAAACACAAACCGATGAGTCAATCTTGGATGAAAGATGGAATAATGAAAGGCGAAAACTAACGGATGAAGATAGAGAGACGTCGTCAGCAGATCAAAGTGTGGTATGGCATGGGCGGCATGTAACAGTATGAAAGCTGAAAGCGGCGAAGCATATGGTACGTACGTATGGTCGGGAATCGGGATCACGTGATGGATCTGTTTCATGCCAAATACACGGGTCAAAAGACAACGATCCTTTGTATCCCTTTATCATTCATCACGCTTTAACGGTGTATTCTACGTGTATCTCATGCCCTTTACCCCTTTTGTTCCCGCAGGTGCCCGTTGATTCTCCTGTGGCTTCGAGTCTGGACTGAGCTGACTCCAAGCTCAAGGCACATCTTTTCTTGGCACCGCCTCCACTACGCGGACCCTGGATTTGGGGACGGTTACCCACTGTGCCTTAATTAGATCGCCCTAAACCAGGTGCCCCTAGCTTCCATTCAGCTCCAGCTCGCTTCGACGTCATTTCCCAACTTGAACTTTTACACTTCAACACCACAGCCAAAGTCCATCTCTACAAAAAAACAAGCATGATCATCTGCAGAGTATGGTCATCAGACAACTTCCTCAGGATGTCGTCGACAAGATCAAATCATCGGTCAACATTACCTCTCTGAACGGCGTTGTCTGCGGTCTCGTTACAAACTCTTTAGACGCTGGCGCCTCCAAGATCAACATCACGATCGACTACAGCAGGGGAAATTGTACCGTTGAAGATAACGGGTCCGGAATTCCGCCCGAAGAATTTAAAGATGGCGGGGGTCTTGGGAAGCTCCACCGTGAGTGAAACGATATTAGTGCCATGAGATATTCGTACTTATACTTTATAGATACGTCCAAGTTCCCTTCAAGGTCTTCTGTTCATGGGAAGCACGGCGATTTCTTAGCATCGCTTGCTACCTTTTCTTTATTAACCATCACGTCTCACCACCCGAGGCATATATCACACAATTCCATTTCTTTTCACAACTCTCGTGTTCTGGCTAGACAGCTGCCTTCACCCCCTGAATCACGACTTGTCAACTTCGATCATGGCACACGAACGACTGTGCGGGACCTTTTTGGAAATATGCCAGTTAGAGTCAAGCAGAGGGCTGCGTTAACTGAAAGGTCTTCTATTGACAAAGAATGGTCAAGGCTGATTCGAGCTGTCGTAGGCTTACTCCTTGCCTGGCCATCAGGCGTATCCGTTTCACTTAAGAATGCAGCTACTCAACGTGAAACTCGTTTCCGGCCACCAGACAGGGCAGATATTATGTCTAGAACTTCTCGACTTCTCATGCAAGCTGGTCTTGCCGACTCGAGCGATGCCAACTCTTGGGTTCCTATATCAGCATCATGCGGACCCCTTTCCGTTAAGGGCGTTATCTGTACGAATCCGGTTGCGACGCGGCGCTCTCAATTTCTTAGTCTGGGGATTCAGCCAGTCAACAACGAGTTTGGCACTGATGTCCTTTATGAAGAGATCAACAAAACCTTTGGCAACTCTAGCTTTGGTGTAATTGATGGAGATGAAGACCATAGTGGTAACTCGCCAAAGCTGGAAGAGTTTACAGGACGAGATTTAAGAAGTCGGAAAGGCATCGAGCGGTGGCCCATGTTCTATCTTAAAATCACTGCTACAGGATCGGAGGGTATCGATAACCCAGATCGACTTTACAGTCAGGGCCAGACGTTATCTGCTATCATTGATCTCTTGAAGGCAACTTGTTATGGATTCCTCAAAAAGCATCATTTCCGACCACAAAAGGTTCGACTAGCCCCTGAAGAATCAGTATTCTCAACAGCAAAGACATTGGGCCGGTCGAAAAAGCCTAAGAAGCAGCCGCCCTCGTCATCGAATAGCTCGAGAGCCAGCTCTATCACTCCCGCTTCCAGATCTGCTTCACTGGCACCACGAACAGAAAGCCCATTTGAGGGTTGGCATCGAGTTAAAGTGGGAAGGGCTACGCCGCTCAGCGCCACATCAAAAGCGGTAGATGTTCAATCCAAGATGCGCGAGGAGCCACCTCTAGGACGTCTTGTTGGAGAAGGTGGAAAGCTGTTGCGCAAACCATTCGACGAGCCATCTCCTGAACCTGAAGACGAGGGAAGAAACTCGTCTGCTGACGCAAACACACTCGTTGACAATGAACCAAGCGACGGTAACACAAGCAGCAGTGTTACCTGTCAAGGTGCACATAAGCGAGACAAACATCCCAGCAAATGGCTCCAAAGTGTCATCAGCTCATGGGAGAATCCCATTTTCCAGCCTGTGGAACCATCGGTAGCGTGCATTGACGGCTCAGCACAAGATCAACTGCATACATGTGGTCATGGAAGCGTTCATGTTGGGTTTGACACTGGGTCCATGGGTCTAAATGGGAGAATCTCACGTCAAGCGCTTGCTTATGCTACTGTGATTGAACAAGTCGACCACAAATTCATCTTGGTGAAGCTACCCCTCGAGCATGCAAGTGGGACTTTGGCGTATGACAAGCAGAGTTCAGCCCTGGTGATGCTCGATCAGCATGCGGTTGATGAGCGATGTCAGCTAGAAGATCTCATGCGAAACTATTTCGCCCACAGCCCAGCGACAGACCAAATTTCAGCCGTCGTAGGACCTCTCACTCGACCCATCATCTTCGAAGTCACAGAGGAAGAGCGATCTCTTCTAGAACAACATCGTGATTACTTTGCTTCATGGGGCGTTGCATACCAAACGCCTACCTCGTCGCAAAACAAAATCATGGTTATAGGTCTTCCTCCAAGCATCACGGAACGGTGTCGACTAGAACCTCGACTTCTCATCGAACTTCTACGCACAGAAATTTGGCGAAGTGTCGATAGTAGTGTCCCACTCGTACAACCATCAACTACCGCCACAGACAAACCTTTAATATCACGTTTCAACGGATGTCCAAGGGGTATTTTGGAGTTGCTACACTCCAGAGCTTGTAGAAGTATGTTTTCTGTCTCTTGTTCACTCGTCCTTTTCGCTGATTTTGTGTGCTAGGTGCAATCATGTTCAATGATGTTCTTACGATACAACAGTGTGAGCATCTCATTGACCGCCTGTCACGTTGTGCGTTTCCTTTTCAGTGTGCGCATGGTCGACCAAGTATGGCGCCATTAATCGATCTGGGAAATGGAGCCAACTTTGGTGGCTGGCAAGAGTCAAAACGGCAAGATAAGGTATCATGGAAGGGATGGATAGAGGAATCATGATAGAGCGTGGAGTTTTTTGATAACCTTGTTACATAGACCATGTTTTTGCATCTTCACCCTGAACAGACGTAATCTTTTTTACATTCAAAGCAATGTTCATTGACTCGCTTGTTTGAAGCAAATATGCAAGCAACTAGGGATATCTTTATAGGTTTACAGGGTTTTACAAACTGAGAAGATTCTAGCGCTGAAAACAACAAGATTCTGTGACATCGACGCCTCAATAGTAAGCCAGCGCTATGACGAAATCCGCTCTCCAACGCCGTTATATACATCCAACGCCTCCTGTGCAACAAAGGCCTGGCTACCTTTGTATGCCATTGTTAAGAGAAAAGGGTATGATTGTGAAATTTAGGTCGTGACTCATTTCGTTGATTCGCAACTTACTTGCGAGATCAGATGTGTTCGGAAATACTGAGTTACTCGAAAGTGCGAGCGTAAGGTGTGATTTTAGACTGCCGCTGCCGGTTCAGATTGTGTCTCATCGGCTGGTGGATTTGCAGCTGCCTCAGCCAGGTGGCGATCAACGGCCACCAGCTGGCGTTGTTTCGCTTCCTCTTCAGTCTCCTTAACCCAGATCTTGTTGTCATGATCCCATCGGTGTCTGTAAACTCTGTTAGCATGTTAAGGTTCGAAGAGACGCCCCGCCAACGGTAGATGGCGAAACAGCTGTGGTGGCAACATACCCTGCCCAACTCTCGGTGACCAAACTCTTGGTATCATATTCTGCAACCAAGATCTTGTTGAAGTTGAAAGGAACACGAGCTTTGACACCCTCGAACTCGGTGATGCGCATAGGCCACAAGTCCTCGCTCTTATACCGATGCTTGTTCTTGCAGCTCCAGACACCCGGGCGATCAACCTCGCGCTCGCGCAGACCAGTGATATCAACGTACATGCCGTTTTGCATGTCAATCCAACGGCCGTCAATGATGTTCCTTCCATCACCCCGGTCTATATCAACGTGGTGGGGGTTGATATCAAGGAGATATCTCTTGGAAATAAATTCTCCTGTGTCAGGTTCGGTATAATTCCAGCTATGCTCGGTACGGTTGAGATTATCACCAATCCACTGAAGGGTGTTGTTTGAGACTTGAACATCAAGATCGTAGTCCCAAGGCATGACCTGGCCATTCCACCACCAACCGAGAAGAGTGCCATGAGCAATCCATGTTTCAACTCCGTAGCTGTTCATGTGGAATAGGTAGCTTCGAATAAGATCTCGAAGAACGAGACGGTGTTCCTCATAGGAGACCTTTGACTGGAAATAGCGGTTGTCATAATGACCAAGCTCGATATTTCGACCGGCTTCGACGAAATATTTCGGTGTCTTTTTGACTTGCTCTTGGCGCTTGGCAATCGACGAGGAACCTTGAGTGTTTCGGGTCTCGTGGGATAGTGGAACAGCGAGAGCGGCGGCTGTTGCAGAAAAGGAAGCGAAGCCCCAGAGGAGCAGCGACTTTACTGAGCGCATGCTTGCTGCTGTAAGTTTGGTTTGTGGTGATGGTAGGAAGAAAGGCGGAGAGGAGGTTGGCAGTCGAAGGAGACGTATGCGTGGACGAGGCGCCTAAATCGTAGAAGAATGTCAAGCAACGGGAGGTGGGCGGATCGGATCGTCACAGGTGCGAAGTCTTAAAGATAAAAAGGACGGAGAAGAAATACCAAATACTTTTTAGACCAAAAGAAAAGGATAGGGGCTGTGACATGGAGAGAAGTAGAATGAGGTATCACAGGCAGTGTCAGCACATGATTGATATCAGGAGAGGGCAGTAATAAAAGATTGGGCTGGAAAGAAGAAATGGCGATGAGGGCTTCTTGCCTTGAAATGAATGACGGTAGATGTGGGCTCCTTATCCCCAGCGGAAGGAAGGAGCCGTGCAGGGGGGCAGAAAATAAAGTAAGAAGACGCAAGTGCATGGAAGACCGGCAGGTGGGCGGCGCCGCGACTGTTTCTAGGGGCGTGGGGACCAATCTAAGCCTGGAGCACGCGCCTCCTTGCCTAGAGCGGGAATAAGTGAGAAATGTATCAGTACAAGTGTAACAGGGCCATCCAATTGTAAGACACGAGTATCATATTCAATGTATCTCACACAAAGTCAGATTCTAGACCATAATGCGATACTCTCTCCTTGACTTTGTGGATTTGGCTGATCAACTCAGCTGTCAAACTATGTCTCCTTCAACGGCTTTATTGTCATTTCCATTCCTCTTATCGCAATTAGAGCCTCAAATTAACGCTTAATCCGTTTTCGAAACATGTGCGTCAGCTGCACGGCAACCAGCATCCGAGAATTGTGTGCAAGGTATGGATTCGTTGTACGCAACGTAACGATACAAACAGCATCTCAGTCTTGGCTGTGTAATAATGCGCCTACGCCGAGAAATGCCAATGCTTACAACAAATACTCACAAGCGAACAGGAATACGCGGACATTCAGTAAAGTGGACTGGCAGCGGATGCGCTAGGCCCCGCACAGGAAAGAAGTCGTGTGCTGTTGATCATCATGATGAGCTTTGCCAAGCATAAGTGAAATGAGGCCAAGACGTGCTAAAACCAACCGCAAAACTAAATCAAGTTTTTGACCGCTCAGCAATGCATTGATGGGTATTCGTGCCTCGACGGAAATACGGCATTGATTTATTGGAACTAACGCGGATAAAGGGTCCGAGACTTCAGCCACCCTTGACGATAGAATTCGATATCAGCCCTTCACATAAACTGCGGACCAAGCGAGACTTTATCGGTGGCCCCATCTGGCATGGTCCAGATCTCACTGCGTCGTCATCAACTTTCCGATCCGGAATTAGCACGCACCGAGGCGCTGGGAATTGCTTAGCAAGGGTCTTTCTGTCTCCAATCCGAGAGAATTCTTGTTGCTAATTAGACTTAAACACTTAAAAAATTGGACCATAATTGACACCTGACAACACTGCAGACTCTACCACCAAGTCTACCCCAACGTTTTTCATCTAATAAGATTCAATTAAGGTTTGAGTCTGATTCCTAAGGCTGGCATTCATGCAACCCTCATGCATCTAAAACCTTACTTCAGCAATGCAACACCACAGTCAAAAAAGAGGCCAAAACACCAAAAATTAATATCATGAGTAGTTCTCATGAGGCGACCCTCCCACGGGGTTACTACCGTTATCGACAGATGAATGTTTACCCACAGGAAGCCAAATTTGAGAATGACGAGAAGTCAGATCGTCGTTCGGAAAATTGGCATCAACTTACAACTACCAATCTAATACCAAATGTCCCGCCTAAGCATTAGTGGCAGAATTTTGGCCCGAAAATGTTTCCAATTCGACACATTCCAACTTGCTTTTGTGCAATGTAAGTATGACAAGTGCCGACATTCGTCTGTAATACCGAAGACAGAGAGCTAGAAGTAGCATAGCGATAGAAAAAAGGACCCATACAAAAAGCCAGCATCTGCCCAGCGTATCTTCAAGTTCAACACGAATATCGGCCAACATATACTAAAGAATCCCGGCATCGCTGATGTAATAGTCCAAAAGGCAAACCGTAAGCCTACTAACACCGTCCTGGAGATTGGCCCTGGAACCGGCGTGCTTACCACACGTATCCTGGAACAAGCAAAATAAGTCATCGCCGTCGAGCTTGACCCACGCATGGCAGCCGAGCTGACCAAGTGAGTCCATGGAGATGCCAGCACAAGCCAAGCACGATGATAGGCTTGGCTAGGACTGGAGGAAAGTAGCAGTGAAGCACGCGCATCTAAATCTCCATCCACCCATTGTCGCCTGCTAGGGAGCACACGACTGTTGCCTGTGGGCCACAGAGTCCGTCTCATCATTCTAAAGCATCCTTTTTTAGATGCCAATAACCCCGAATGTGGAGAATACAGCATCTATTCCTAGGGTCAGGCTTCAATACACCAGGAATCCACGAGATAGCAGAACGAGTTCACGGATAGTCTGTAAAGAGAGACAGCGACTGTCCTCGATTTTTGGAGGTGTCGACCACATTCCACAGAGAAAGATGCCTCTTATTTTTAGTATTTTATGAGCCATGGATATGAATGCTATGAATACTACGAAAGATGATGACTGTTGGGCAGCCACTGTGGCGGAGTTTGATGTCAGGTGATCGGATAATTAATAGGACTTACACACACAGACGACGACCTCTCATCAGTGAATCTCATGATGATACCATCCACTCGGTATGAGCCTTGCGAGATCTTACGCCGAGACGGTTTGGCCTCTTTGCTGTGGCTAGAAGATGCTATCGCCAACTACAATGTTCCTACAGCTGTGTTCGATCTATTCCTTTTGGTGTCTGATCCTGAGGATGCAGCCAGAAGCCTGCGCCGCGCTGGATGGATAGATGTCGAGGCGTGTATTGAGACAGACTCTTAACGTTGTCCATTTGTCTATTCCCATAGCATTCAGTATCTCTGTCATGATCCTCCTGACAAAGAAGAACGTCGCAATCTTGTCCCAGGACAGCTGCCACCGCTCCCCACAGGCCCTCCACCACCCACCAGGACAGTTCTACTTTCTGCAGGGGATTGCAATACCTCCATTGAATATATTTCATCAGGGCCATTACTAGACGGTAATTTTATGCTATCTTTACACTTCCTTGTCGATGGCTTGATTTAGGTCTTCTGGATGCCCCTCCTCGAAGCCAGCTAGAAGGAAGGCTAGTATTGCAGCTGGTGTATCTATACGCCCACTGTCGCCACATGCGCTCTCCAAAACTTGTTGAGCAGATCAGATTTCAGAATCGCCAATTTCATATCGACGCGCTGAGCGGGCCATCCGTCGGCAAAGCATCCCTCATTTCTTGGGGTGTCGTCAAGTCAAGCGTGAGCTTCAAGAGGATTCGTGACAGCTCATGCAAGAGAATTCGCTTCTCACGGCCAACCCTGCCGAATATCAAGGCGTTCATCCTCTTTTCCGTTCCGAGTTTCGACTACTATCCTATACTATCTCGCCTGCATCATCACCCCCTCGTAGTCCTGTCGCATAGGTTGATCTCGACCAACGCGGCCGTCTTCCAACCTTGCCATTGGGCTATCAGGAAACGTGCTCAGCAAATCAAGGGTTGTTGTCCAGAAAGGCCCCGGCCAACATGATGCCCACCGGCCTCGCCTTCGACCCTTCTTCCCGATCTTTTCTCTCTGAACTTTCACAATAGTCCTTCCCATCTCCTTCAACTACCTCTCCATGTTGGTTGTATTTCTCTATATCCAAAGAGAACCCACTGTAAACGGCCTCTTTGGGTGGGTTCTGGACCATGGATGGACACCGCAGAACTTCCAGAAGGGTGGGTAAAAGGTACACAGGCCAACCATTCGAGATTGTTGATCTATGGGATGAAATACGCGAGGACCTTTCCACAACCCTCACTACAACAGGTAATAGCCTGTTATTCTTCCGTAGTATAGTGGTCAGTATGCAAGCTTGTCACGCTTGAGACCCGGGTTCAATTCCCGGCGGGAGAGATCCAGCCATCTGCGATACGCAGATCCTTTTTTTGGTGTTCTTAGCTTCACTTCACATCAGCCTAATCGCTTTGCTATTTGGCATCTAGCAGAACGACGGAAGGAACTTTGACTTTTAGGTGAAGGTCATCCTTTGTATTAATGAATTGAAGTTCAAGACTGATGTTCAAAGTCTATGTTTTAATGGGTTCCTATTAGTGTCCATGCCCTTTGTAGCCATCCATGCCTGGAAAAGCAGATTGGTCAACCTTCTTTCTTGTCATCTGGGCGTTGTTGGTCGTCGGCTGGATCCTCCTTATCCGAGATAGTTCAGTGACGAATCGTTGGTTGGCCCAGCTTCAGGAGCCTTTTCGCCATGGGTCGATGGGGTATGTGTCGGTTCCTGTTGCTCTGGTTGTCGAGTACTCTCCTGTACTGGGCGGACAGCTCTTATCTTCGAATACTTATAGTAGCGCGGGTTGAAGTTGGGTCCATCTTCATTATAATGACACTTAAAGATGTTAGACTTTGGATACCATCGCTGCAACGCGGATGCTGTCAAAGGCGTCTTCCCGATTCTAAAGATGTTCCAGAGAACGACATGCCCCTAGCATACTTCATCGTATTTACCTTTGTCCACTGCATCTGTAACGTCCTTGCAAAATCGATGAATCTGTCCTGGGATGTTGACATGAGGCAGGAGTCTTTTCCACTTGTCTTCTTGCTCGCACGCATCGTCGGAGGCCCAGCGTTTCCATTCCTACACGAAATCGTTGTACTATTTGATTCCTTTGGCGTCTCTTCGCTTGCAACCTTCCCATCCTACAGGAGGCGGTTCGGGGGTTGGAATCGTTGGGTTAAAAACTGAACCAAATATCTTCGAAGAGTCCATTGTTACTGAAATTACAAGCTAATTATTGGATGTCAGGCTGAGATGGATGCTGAAGAAATGTGTTAAGATGAAAACAGCAAGGATAGGAAGAACATGAAGTGCCTACCTTAAGTTGGTACCTTACCTACCTACAGTACCTGCCTTACCTTAGGTACCTAGGTAAGGTATCTACAGGAAATGGTATCTCCTGGTGGCGGGAGGTGCAACCGAACATGACAGAAGAAATAGGCAAGTCTTACCTGGATCTTGAAAGTTTTAAGTTATTTCAGAGAAGTTTATATAAAACAGTAAGAAAAAATATACACAAGACTTTTATATAATAAAAAGATATTAATTTTATAGATTTCTTCCTGAATTTAGATGATTACAATTTTAGATAATGCAATGATGTGTTTCTTATTACCACTGCCTACTAATTTTGCAAATCTTAAGGCATACAGGCTTGGATGATAGCTTGTTTCTGGGTATTGCTTCAAGACAACATAATCAGCAACGTGAGTATGAAAATCAGAAAAGCCAAGGCTTAGAATCATGTTCATTCTTTGTTGAAGATAATGATGACTCGCTAGTATCCAAAATGACCTGGTATGTACCTCATCCATTCAAAAGACTTATCGCTAATATCCAATCCAATCGTAGCATGCGTATATCCAAAAACCATAACACATCTTAGAAACGCCACCTGTGGCCAGGGTGCTTCCAGTCCAAGTTGGCAATCTCCTGGGGTGACAGGCCTGCAAGCTCCTGCTCGACGTTCTTCTTGTCGCGCCGTCTGTTATCCCACTTCATCCAGAAGTAACCAGAAATGCTGAGAATGAAGATCATGCAACCAGTGGCACAGTTGAGACCGTTGCCGATGGGGAAGTTGGGGGCGTCCTTGACGAGGTAGGACCAGGTAGCGATAAGACCACCAATGTTGCCAAACATGACCTGTGAGAGCGTTAGCGAGGTTAATGTGGTTGATGTGGGAGAAACTTACGTTCATGCCGATGGCACTGCTTCGTGCGGTGTCACTGACGACGTTGGCGCTGATGTGGGCGTTGGTCATGGTTCCCAAAACCATACAGGTGCTGGCAATCAAGAAACAAGCACCATATCGAACACTGGGAGTCTCGGAAGCCAAGAACATAGCGTAACCGATGATGACAGTTGGGGCGGAGAGGATGATGAAGATCTGGCGTCTGTCGAGATACCAACTGATGGCAGGGAAGAGGACAGCAAAGACAGCTCCAACGGCATAAGGAGGAACACTGTGAAGCTGCTTCTGGACGGTGCTGTACTCGGGGTAGATGGCTCCGACGATGGTAGGAAGGAAGAAAGCAAGACCCTGGACAGTGATGTTGTTGAAGAGGAAGATGAAGGCGATCTGAAGAGTAACAGGGTTGGAGACACCGCGCCAGAGCTTGACTCGATCGATACCGTCGACGACTTCGGTTTGAGCAAGACGCTCGGACTTGACACGGGCGATGCAGAGATCCTTCTCCTCCTGAGTAAGCCATCGAGCAGTCTCGGGTCGATCGGTGAGGGTGACGAAAGCGATGAGACTAAGACCGATGGTGATGATACCCTCGATAGCAAAGATCATTCGCCAGTGGTGAAGGCTTCCGAAGTGGGGGAGCTTGAGAATAGCACTGGCCAAGAGACCACCGAAAGCACCAGCAAGAGGGGCCATGACCATGTAGAGGGACAGGCGGAAAGTCAACTCAGAGCGCTTGTACCAACGGGAGAGGTAGTATGCGATTCCGGGGAGCATACCGGCCTCGAAGATGCCGAGGAGGAAACGAACACCGCAGATGGCGGCTTGGCTGTGGACGAAGGCGGTAGCGACACTGACGATGCCAAAGGCGAGAGAGGTAGCAGGGAGGAACCAGCCGGGGCCCATCCATTTACAGCAAACGGTAGCGGGAATCTCGAAGATGATGTATGAGATGTAGAAGACGGAGAGAATCTTGTTGTAGTCGTAGCCCTGGAGCTTGAGATCCTCTGTCAATCCAGCGATACGGGCATTACCTGCGGTGTGTGTTAGTGAGAGTTGAGTTGAGGAGAGTGAGAGTGACTCACCGATGTTGGCGCGATCGATGAAGCAGAAGAGATACAACACTGCGACGGTGGGAACAGTGTACAAGTCGAGTTTCCATCGTAATCGGCGCTCAGCAGCTGGGTCGAACTGGACGAGGGAGTTGCCGTAACTGAAAGAATATCAATACAAGTTGAGAATCAAGTGAGTTGAGATGAGGTACTCACGCATCAGTGGCCATGTGGCCGTGACCAGCAGCATCATGGTAATCGTTAATGACACCCCCAGCAACACCCTTCATCTCAGAGTGCTCATCAAAGCCCTTCTCCTGGTCCCTGTCAGAGGATGTAGCCGCCATGATGGGCACGTATCAACAAGACCACTAAGAAAGAAAAAGAATTAAAAGAGGTCGAGGTCAAGCTTCTGCGTAAAGATGCTTGAGATACAGAGGGACCAAAAGATAAAGAAGGGGAAAGGAACAGGGTCTTGATATAGTAAAAGCCAAGGATGGATAACACCTCGGGCTACCGTGTCGGGACAAGCAATATCAAAGTTGGGACACTTCCCCTCACGAAGCTAAACTAGGTACCGAGTCTGGACTGGGTTTATTGAGATGGGTTGCATGCATCAAGTGTTGAATCCATTCTTTTGTGTCCGAGATTTTTGCCTTTTGCCCCCTAGGAGCGGTTTAGCTTGAGAACAAGGGTGGGCGCTCCCCGCAAAATGTGATAAGTTATGTTATTTTGGCTATGCTTTCATCCGCGGAACCCTTGTCGCTTGGGGACAAGATTGGTTGACTCGGCTAATGTCCAAGTGTTGAGAATGCATTGTCATGTCAGGTATGTGTGTCAGTATCTCGGCGTTTGGGTCACTTCTCGGACAAGACTCGCTGAAAAAATCAAGGTACTAAGCTTAAAGGTTTACTTGCAATAAACTAGCAATTAGTTAGTTATAGTCTGGATTTTCGGCTCAGGTGCGGGGAAATTTGCGCGGCCAACTTTTCAGGAGAGGAGGACGTTGTGTTGGAGATGGATGAGTGAAGATCTTGACTCAGAGAAGTGCAGTCACATACAGTAACAGTTACAGGTACAGTGCAGTGACTGCAGTACGTATCCATTCTCTTACAGTCATTACCACGTGGAGAGGGATAATATCATCCAACCAATTATTGGAGTTATCTCCAAATGCAGAATGCTACTCTACTCTGCGTCAAGAGATTCTAGGTATAATCGACGCTTCCCCGTGTTTAACAGGCTTCCCCAGGTTCTGCAATCTCAAATCTTACGAGCGCAATCTGTTTTCCCCAGATCTTGCTCGTCCATTCCACAAAACCAACACTCATTACCTAGCATATCGTAAGACTGAGATTTCCCCCCGGATTTCTGGGGTAGCTTTTGCCTGGTGTGAATGGTCGATGTGAGGGTCTCGATGCGGAGGTGGAGGGCTGAGGGTCATTCTTGGTCCGTGCCAAGAAATGGTCGGCAGTTGGAGTCGGCAACGAGAGAGGAATTGGAGACGACACTTCATAGAGAGTTGCAGTGTAAGAATGTATCCATAATTCAACAATAATTACGATGCATGCAATGAGTGCGTGGCAATCAATCAAAGCGTATCCCACATACTTTATCCCAATTGATTAGTATAGACATTCGGCTGTTATCTTCGGTTCTTTGTACTCAGTAAAGATGTCTATTCATATTGTACAGTTGACTCAAAGTCTCATGCTCTAGAGCGCTTGGGAGTATTTCCTAGTTATCCCCATTAACCATAACCCAACACCAACTAAACAACGTCTATCTAGCATAAGCATAACTAAACCCAGTCATCATAGCAATCATACCATCCCCTTCTTAGCCTCACCAAACCCCTGGGATAACAGCCCACCTCCTGCCAACCTTGTCCTCTCCAAATCTCTCCAAGTACCATCTCCGTCCCCTGACAGCCCTCGGAAACATGGCAAACATCTCGTTCACAACAAACGCCCGAGCAGGCGCACATCCCCAGCCCGCCGCCATCCAGAACCCAGCCCACTCTATCCACTCGCACAGGTAGTGAGGATACAGCACGTACCGGAATAGTCCCGCCTGCGGAATCTGGTAGTGCTTCTCCACGCCTTTGCTCGCGTGCCTGTTGTTCTCTAGCTTAGCGCGTTCTTGTCTCTGGGCTTCGCGGCGGCGAATATCACGAAGTTCCTCGTCGTGGAAGAAGTTTCCAGAGAGACCGAGGTAGAAGATTAGAATTCCTGCTGAGAACTGGAGAATAGAGGACTGTGATGACCATGCTGCTTCAGTGATAGGTCCGTAGGCTGCGAGCCAAGATCCAATACAAGTGGCGTTGCAAATCTGAAAACTGAAGCCAAGCAGCCACACTGCAATGTGCACTGGCGACATGGAAGGCTGAAGATAGGGAAACATGACAGCACGGTACGAATAATGAATCACCTACATACACGCGCGTCTATTGTTAGCCTCACCTACTCCTCATAACGCTACCTCGGGTAGTTTCAAGCCTCCCCCTCAACGGCAATACGCACGGGAGGATAAAGAATTGGAGAACAAAACAGGCGAAACTTACAAACAGACCCGCAAGTACTTTATTCTGCCACGGAAGATCGTCGATTCCATGCTGTTCAGGAAGAACTTTCATCAGGTACAGCAGCGTCATAAACCCCGGTGCCTCCATGGTAAGCCAGCCTATGCGGCCTGGGAGGTTCAGACGGCTTGTGACTGAGGTTTTGCCCATGCCATACCAACTGGTAAGCCATTGCATGGAGCCAATCTGGGAAATATTAGAACATGTGTTATTTCACGTGCGCTTTTATTGTAGCTGCTTACAATTGGGTAAGATATCTGCCAGGCTTTAAGGATGAGGTCGTAGTTCTCCCGAGTGGGTGGTAGCCACCCTTCAATGATGGCCATGATGACAGCGTCTGCGCCTCAACCACGCAGCAAGAGAATAAGAGTGCAGTTTGAGTCTTTTGCAGAGACAAGAGATTTAGGTGCTTGTGAGAAATTGATCAATGATGAAACTGAATTGAATCATATGTTTCCATGATGTCAATAAGGTTGAAGCGGGTGCTGTAGCTGCGCAACGGCCATTTTGACACTCCCCACCGCCCGTCCGATTGGCCATAACGAGCGGATATTTAATACGACTACCCCTGGTGTCTGTCTGACAACATCTATGCAGCTATCAATGAGCTTCAAATTCGCTGAATTGGTGCGCGATAGGAAAGGAAGACGAAAGTATGCATAGGTTTTATTGTTGAGGCAAAGATTAATTATACGGACGGCGTGTATACAGCGAACAAGTGCTTCAAGTCGATCTCAATCAACTGCCGTGTTCTCTAATCTCAAGCATGCATATATCCTGCAGTCCTGCACGTATTTTCCGAGGTCTGGCAAAACGATTACCAGTCAAAAACGATCATATATCACATGCAATAAATTCGACAAGTTGTCCCGCATTTGCTGAGCACTTCATTTTCCAGGAGATTCCCTACACACAGATGAAACCAGATACAGTCCCGCAGCTTGCACACCAAGAGTTATTCAGTACTATTAAATAAAATGCATTGTTTACCAAAGGCCATGCTAAAATACCCGTTAAACGCCAGTCCACCTATTCCCAGGTCCCATTGATAGACTCCGTCTCATATGCTCATAACTACATCACAACGCAATCCCTCTCTCTCTGTCCACCGCCATTTACCCCTACCCCCGGACCCGAAGGCCGTCTGCCCGCAGACTGCCCAAAGGGTCGCTGACCCATAGGCATTGCGGAATTCGCACTCGCAGCCGTATTCTGTCTCGAGATCGTAGGGCTGCTGCTCGGATGACTCGGATGTCCTACCGGCGGCTGATACGTTCTGTCGTGGGCCGACTGCTCGTAGGATGGCGGCGCATCGTCTACTGATTCATCCGCTGGTCGTGATACGGGTGGTCGAGGTGGCTGAGCTGGAATGAGAGATCGTACTCTTTGAGCAGGTATTCTAGGTTGTGCGTTGGTTGTATTTGTGGTGGGCGCGCTGACAGAGCTGTTGCGTCCTGGGACGAGACCAGTGGCTCCTCTGGTGACGCCTCCACCTCGTGGAGCTCCTGTTGCAGGCTGTCCACCTCTTCCTCCTCTACCCCCACGATTGCCACGTGTTGCATTAGGTGGTTGAAAGGCTTGCTGCTCAATAAATTGCTCTGATAGCATGCTCTCTCTTCGTCTTCGTGCTTCCTCTGCTCTATGTCTTTCCTCTTCCTCCTCTTGTAATTGCAATGCGAGGGCCAAATCTCTATCTTCTTGTTCGGCATTAGGACTCATAGGGGGTTCATCTTCATGTCGTGCTTTTCCGCGGCGATTTTGCACCGTCGTCCATTCCCCGCCGTCATTGTTGGAATAGTTTCCTGCGCTCGTCGAAGGAGCAAGACCGCCAGAGCCAACAACTCGAAAGTCTCCAGAAAGGTACTCGGTATTTCCACCATTCACATCCGATAATGTCTCCCACACAATTTCGTCATGAGATTTGAAGCCTGCGTCTGTCACCAGTGTGACGAGCTGCATGGACTGAGGATGGCAGTACAGCGTGCTGAAGTGGTCGTTTCGGAACAAAATCGCAAATGTACCTGGTCTGATGGCCTTGCCGATAACTTCGATGCCCCAAGGTGTAAGTTGAGTAGCTGAATTCTCCAAAAATTCCTTGATGATCACGATATCCTGGTAAAGTTGCTGTTCATCCTCTGTGAGCCCACCTTCAGGATCCGACAACTTCTGCTCGAGTTCCTCTTCTCGGAAAAGCAAGTTCTGTGCGTCTTCATATGATGCGGCTTGTCGTTCCAGCGCTTCATACGCATGCTCATTCTTTGGTGGCAGCCATCCGTGAATTAATGGGATCGAAAATGTGGCATATAACCCCATTTCAGCTGTGTTCTCAAAAGTTCCCGGGATCAAGTCTCCTCGTTCAGCAGGATGCAGATGTGTCAAGGATGTACGCTTGTAGGCATTTTTCATACTCTCGGTAGGAACGAAGCGCGGGTTGACATTCATGCCGGTGTGTAAACTCTGTAGGAAAGCATATAAGTCGCCAACATCTGGCAGTGCATCTTCAGAACTGGTTCGTCGCGGTGACATGAGCTCGTCAAAAACAGCATCCAGGAGTAAGTTTAAGCTGACTTGTTCCCTTGATCGAAGGGTCTGTACAAGTGCAGTATCTTCGACGTCGGCAGGTGTTGTCATGGTGAGTGCGTTGACCAGAGCAACAAGAGGACAGGGTCCGTTTGCATTCTGAATTAAAATCGGTGATATTCGTGGGTTCTTTGACGAGGACGAGTCGTGCCATTGTATATTCTTAATCTGATAGGTCTCTGTCTTTCCGTCAATCGGGTCTCTGGTGGCTCTCCAACTTGATGCTTCAGTCTGTAGTGTTGGCTGTCTGGGCGGTAAGGGAGGCTTCTCTTCCGCCGGTTCCTTCACCGGACTAGGAGAGGGCTCTGAATCTATCAGATTCCAATCATCGGGTGATGCTGGTCTCACTTCTCCTGTAGCCTTGGATTTCCCCTTATCAGCGCCGCCTACATCGTCCCATATATTCGTGTCCTCAGTAAACTCTGCGGAGAGTTTCATCTGTGGCGCAGGAGGTTTGTCATTTCTCCCTAGAGGATCCTCATCCCAAGCAGGTGACTCTCTACCGGAAGGCAGCGAGACCATTCCAGGTGATCCAGCTGGGAGTGAGCCAGCAGCTAGTGGTTCTGGTAATGGTGTCCATGCATCTCTAGGAGGGTTATCGTCCATGAGGTTCGGAATCGGTTGTGGGGCCGACGGTGCATTCTGCACTTCTATCGCCGGTTGCCATGGGTTCGCATTAGGTTCTTCGATACCAAGTTTCGAGAATGATTCCGTCGGGGGTTTTTCTTGTCTCGAAGGAACCTTCTTCCGTAAGAAAGGGTTAGTTTCAGCCTTGTCCCCGCCTGGTTTCAAGACCGCGGGCGTCTCTTGAGACGGTTGCTGGTTATTTGGCTGTGCCCTTGCTTCTCCCCACGCTTTCTGCTCATCTTGGTTATCGAAAGCGATTCCGGGCCTGAGAGCCGTAGGGACATTTTGAGGATTTGGTTTATCCACTGACGAGGCTTGTCCATCGCGGCGGGGTCCTATGTCTTCCCATCCGGCGTCATTCCCTCCTTCTGCCCAAGGATTATTCGACATGGCTCTGTCGATGTTTATGCTGGAGGTAAGTTTGGTATTCGAGAGTTTCAATATCAGAAAAACATATCAAATAAGGTACCAGTTGAAATGGGTTTCGGGCCTCGTAGCTGATACGCCGCTACCACACGCGGGCGACTGCGGGGAAGTGATTCGAAGTGATTCTCGAAGCGCCGTGGTTTGTATGCATGAAATCGAGAAGTTTCCTTGGTCAGATCTTTATATCAAACGTCGCAAAGAAGTCGCTTTCGCTTGAATATGTTAATCCTCAGCTCCTGAAGCTCGTCTTGTTCGCAACAACAATAGCTCGTGTGGGGAGATGTGTCGTCACTGGGTCCCGCTCTGTACGTGGCGGTGCAACATGAAAGTACACAATTCACTGAGAGGAGAAGCTGCTGTGATACGAGAAGCAAATACACTGGAGACTTTAGTTTCAGTGCACGATTGTCTTGGGTTGAGAAGCGAATAATGAAGACAGGTTGGCATGCGACGAGCTGAGAACGCTGGGCCGGGCTGGGCGGGTGGTGGTGCCTGTAAGTAGATGTACGTAGACCCTGCCCCGCCACTTGCTTACCACTACCACAGCCACGGGCCGCGAACGATGACGTGTGCTGTCGATTCCAGCATCAAGCAAGCTGAACAAAAAACAATATTGCTATTATTGCCACACCGCTTGGATAGGCAGCAATTCTCACTTCATGATTCTGAGGGCTGGTTCTCGCTTGTTTTTTTCCTTTGGTCAAGATTGGCTGTGAAAGAGAAGTCGCTTAAGCTAGCATTGACGATCTGAGACATGCTGACTTACACCGCGATTGAGTGAACAAACATGACAGTCTTCCGTATATTCTCAGATAAAGTCGATATATTTGGCCTTTCATATGCATCTCTCGAAGAATACGATACTTACAGTCCATCTAAAGAACTAGTTGTCAGCACTTTGTTTTCTTCATGATCCACATGTCTTGGACTCAACGGTTGGCCAAGGCTCAGACCAAGGGTCCAATGGTCAATCAGAGAATGGCACAAAGTGGCTGGCAGTCAAAGAAGCAATTGGTGTGCATTCTAAACGCAGTACAACAAATCGACCTCGCATTTGGTTGGATCTTGATCTTTATATTCCCTAGGAAAATACACCCTTAAGCATTAAAACGCTGCTCTGCTGAATGATACATAGTTAACTTGATTATGGGCGTCGTGCTCCCCTTGCTTGTCAGGTTCGAGTTCCTTCGTCGCCATGCAGTCCCAGAAATGCCACAACGCCAACTCCTATACCTTTAAAGGCACATATATCCACTTGCTCGCTCACCACCTTGCCTGTCGCTAAATTCTCACTCCAAGGCTATGCAACCGCTCACAAGACGGCATTGTATATGTCTCTGCGAGCGCCATCTTTTCAGGGTCCTGGTAGAACCAGCCCTGAGCTGCATCCTTCAATCGCCGTTGGTAGATCAGCTCATTCTCACACTCGCTCCTGAGATGTCTCAGAAGCTGGTGTTCAGCTGTACGGTCGAGCTTGTTGAGTTTATGTTCGGAGTATTTCGCAACCTCATCAGGATTAACATAGTAGTTGACATTCAGGTTCGGTGTCGTGCGTTGCTCGGTATACGGATGTAGAGGGTTGTCGTAAACCATGCGGGGTCCTGATGCCGATGTTGAGGATTCGCCGGAGAAGAACGATGTGATGATGGGCAGAATGAAGAAAAGAATGATGGGCAGTAGACCCAGGAAGGTTTGGAAAGCGTTGCCTTCATTTTGTCGACCGCCAGCGGCTTCTCTGGGTCGCGTCCTCGGCCTAGCTCCGCCAAACTGATGAACCCTAATTCCAGGGCCTCCTCCAAAGTTGAAAACAAATTGAGGACCTGTGTCAAAGGCTGCAACATTAGTACGAGTCTCGATAGTCTGGGCAATCAGTCCTGCTCACCTCCGAATGGACCGCCACCAAAGCCGCCGCCTCCGCCGAAGAAACGGGCAAACATCTCCTCTGGAGTCAAGTCATCCTGGAACATCGGGCCACCCCTACCCATACCACCACCACCGGCTCGTTGATTGAAGAAAGGATTACTTGCCTGGGCGCTGGCGAATCTGCTATCAGGATCTGTCCCGAACTTATCGAACTTTTCCCTCTTCTCTTTATCACCTAGAATTCCAAAAGCCCTGCTGACCATCTTGAAGGCCTCGTCCGCATGAGGATGTCCATTCTTGTCAGGATGGGTCAGAAGCGATAGCTTCCGATAAGCCTTTTTGATCTCAGCTTCGGTACATGTATCCTTGACACTCGAAAGATTCAAAATGTCATAAAAAGCAGTGGCCTCGCATCTTCGAATACGAAGGACTGCTGCCTCTTGTTCTGGAGTGAAAGATCGTCCCTGATTACCCTGCTTATGATCGCGAGATCGAGCCGAACCACCCGTATCAGCTCCGGAAGCCGTTGCGCTGGGCATCGAAATATCGTTTATTTTTGAGGTCGCTAGGTATAGGTAGGAGTAGTGAGGTACGATTGATTAGTCGTACGTTGAGTATCGAAGATGAAGATTGGATATTAGTTCGTCGGGAATTGAGAAGAGCGAAGGTGGCTTCTTTTGGAGGCAACAATGGCACACAGAGGCGTCGTCCAAGAGACGCACGCCGTATTTTTCGGGTTATTGCTATTTATGACCGAATCGCATGAGGACAATGAAGGAGTCGAATCGTGGTTGAAATGGTGATGCAAAGGGGATGCCAGAAATTTGGTGTTTTCCGATCGGGCAATCCCTAGTTGCTCTTTGGGGGGGACGCCCACTCTCACCATTGAGTGAATCTGTCTCAAGGTCTCGACCCCACGTGATACCCCACTACTCATAGCTGCCAGCTAGCTTACCCTGCAGGTGTCACTTACACAGCAATCAGTCAATTAAATTCTGTTTACGTGAGATCTCGATCTCATCATAATTTAGAAGACAATAGAAGAAAGCATTGTATTCAAACTTGGAATATAGTTACATTGAGTAGCCTATAATTAATCCAGGCGTTATCTTCAACGCAATTCGAGTCATGTATGTAAAACTTGGCTTTTATTCGAGGCACTGGGAATGTAACATTGTTCCAATTTCATAACTATATCAATCTGAAGTATCATATCCTCCCGTCGGAAAGCAAGAAGACATGACTGGGATCAAAAGGTAAAAACAACCTAGTCAAAGAAACCCCTAAGTTGATCCTGAAATATCCTAAATTTGACCTAAGTTATCTCAAATTTACCTAAATATTTTTGTCACTTGGGATCAAGGTCTTAGGTTATTGACCTCTGGCATAGAGATAAACAAGAAGCGTTTATTTCGCACTCAAGAAACTATGTACGTCCAATAAATATTTACGACAAGCAATCAACGAGTCAAACTCCCTCTCTCCCTCTTCTCTGGTTCAATTCATTGCCGAGAACATCTTAAGCACCGATGAACTGCTTAATCTCAGGAAGAACCTTCTTGTAAGCAGTACCAGTAGTGGGCTCCATGCTGAACATGTAGTCACCCCACCAAGGTCCAGCAGCCCAGTACAACCAGCCAGTCCAGACATCAGAGTTATCAAGCAAGTGCTGCAACTCGCCCTTGAGCGCAGCGATACACTGGGCGTTAGCACCGCCGGCAGTCTCGCCAAGAATACCCTTCTTCTTGTTGGCCTTGAGCCACTGGGTAGCAGCCTTGAGGCGCTCAGCGCCAATGGTAGAGCTAACACAGTTCTCATTGGTACCAGAGGAGTCAGAGTCGAGGTACTGGTGCATCTCGTAGATGATCTTGTTCTGGGGATCTTTGAGATCCTTCATGGCATCACCGTTGCCGCTAGAAACCCAGCTCCAGGCTCCAGTGTAGGCGTTGCCCTCGACAAAGATGTACTGGGAGGTCGCGCCGGCCTTGCGGATGGCGTCGATGGCGGCTTGGTTGAGGGATGCGACGACAGAGTTGTCCATGTCGTGGTACTCGTTGTTGGTGTCAAAGATGACGAGCTTGTTGTTGGCGAAGCGCTTGGCTACCTTTTGCCACCAGACGCCAAAGTCTGAGCTCTTGATGATGTTGCCGTTGAAGCGGCCGTAGTTGTGAGGGTCAATAACAGCATAGTGGCCCCTGGGTTTGTTAGCTGAGGCATGAGACGGTGCGAAAGGTAGTTACCGACTTGCTGGTGATGTGGTTGACAGTATCCTGAAGACCCTTGAAGTAGGTCTCGTCAATGGCACCGGTGATACCATTGGGAGTAACTCGCTCCATGCGGAAGCCAACACGGAAAGTGTTCATACCAGTACTAGCGAGGGTCTGAAATAGTTAGCATCACCAACGACTTGCATGCCAGAAACCTTACATCAATGGAGCTCGTGGTAGGCCAGATATAGTCCTTGTTGAGTTGTCCAGGGAGGTTTCCCTCACCAAACTCACCACCTGATTCATTGGAACCAGTGAAGAGAAACTTGCCCTTAGCCCTCGTGGTATGAGGAGCAGCCAGAGCAAGAGAAGCGCCAGCACTTGCGAGAAGGAAGTCTGTGAACCGCATATTTACTAAAAGGAGTGGATTTTCGTTTCTTGTTTCAAAGGATTGTAAAAGGATCGATCAACGAGCCATGCAGAGCCAAGAAGAGCAGGAAACATAGCGAGTTTATATACCTATTCACGCTCGGCGCAATGCATGGCTCCATTCGTAGCATATTCATTAAGTCGGGACATAACAAGGGATAGTCCAACCCACCACGTTCAACTATTTGTTCCTCCGTCTGCCCGTATAGGTATAGACTCGGTCGATTTGCAAGTTTCAATAAGTTTCTCCAGATGGAATAGAACATGCCCCAATCTGGTGGCTACCGAATTACCGGTGTTCCCTGTCTGTTTGTTTGAAACAGGAGCTAGGGCCCCTGATATTTCACTAACACGCCGTGGTGCCGGAGCTGAACATATTGAAGCAGGAAAATTTAGGTTAAAAATCGTGGAGTAGAGTTGCAGCATCTCATGGCTCACGTTGCAAGACTCAAGACATCGAGCTTTTATTCTCGCAAAAGTCACTTGACTAAGGTGATAGTGAAAAGACTTCTTCTCTTGTTGCACTCTGAACAAGGAGTAGAACGGATCAATGACGCAACTTGTCATACAATTATTTAAATGATTGTCTCTTGTTGAAACAAGCATTTTCGTCTCGTTGGTGGGATTCGTTTTCCGTTTATACAACGCCATATTAACCCTCAGGTGAACGAAGCACGAAGGTGCCGGTAGCCGTGTCCTGTGCTGAGGTAGTCACGTGGTTGGGGTCTCGGACTATTCGGTCGGAAAAACAACCCCCGGCTAGATCCGTCGCATGGTGAAGCTTGGTGATGCCGGCGTGAAATTTCGAGGGAACGACATGTGCCAGCGATAATGCACGCGACACGGGTTCTTCTTAAGCGTTCAGTGTGGAAGGGTATGCCAATTCTGATGCTGTTGTATTGCTGAAGGCTAACTGTGCTGATAGGACCACACTTGGTGCCGTAAGCCAACGACCGATTCGATTACCCTGACTATTCTAACATGCGATAGCCTACCTATTGTATGGCCCAAGTCCTCCAGCGATAAAGTGCCTCCTGTGCGAACACAGGCTCGATCAGCCACGATTCTCCCCAATTTTGTTGGTCTCAAGTTCGAGGTGCACAATGGAAAGGATTACCATGAGGTGACCATTACAGAAGATATGGTTGGACACAAGCTTGGCGAATTTTCACCGTAAGTCTCGGCCTCAACCGACAGATGAAATAGTTTCTGACAGATTACAGAACACGAAAGCCCAATATTTGGGATAAGAGGTAGACTATTTAAATAGGAACTGGAATCCGGGTATACCCATGTACAAAAGACTACATGTAACATCACTAGAGCAATGATTTCAACGAAGGAATCCATTCGCATATGAAAGGCGATCTATTGTAACCAGCTTCGAGTTTCCTGGCTTTCACGTTGATATCATATATGGACCCAAACCTCCCGTGAACGCCGAACCGTAACGCCTTGCAGCCATGTAGCCCAAATATGTGTCTCAGCGGTAGAACTCGCTACGCTTGACGTTAACACCGTACTCTCCAACCGCCATTCCAAGGTCCTCCATGGTGAGAACTGTTCTGTTCTGGCTGCCGCCTTGTCCACCACCTCCGTAGCCCGGTCGCTGGATACCCAGAGGTGCGCCCTTGGTCTGGTCCTTACTTCCAGGCTGTCCAGTGGGCTGTCCGGGGATAGGGAATCCTGCCGCCGCACCAAGAGAGCCCATAGGATTGTTGGTGTTTGACGATGCGCGGATCCTGCTGTACTGATATGCGTCTGCGGCGATGTCGGCGATGAACTTCTGGGTCGCCAGGGCGAGGAGTCGCGCGAGACGTGGATCGGTCTGGGGAGGTGGTGGCAGACCGGCTTTGGTCATGTAGTAGTGTGTGACTGCATCAGGAATCTAGAAGGTATTAGATGAGTTGATTGGTGAGTTTGGGGTGTATACAATTGGTGCATAGTCGTCCATCTTGTTCAAGAACTCTCGTAGCGAGACATCCTTGCGAGTTGGTAATCGGGGGTCAGGAAGCGCTGGCGCAGACGCTTCATCAGCAGGAGCCTCTGGCGCAGGAGGGGTCTGCTCTGGTTTCTCGGGTGCATCGCTAGCCATATTGATTGATTTAATGATGCGATGTAGTTTAGATGTTGAAGTTGAAGTCAAGGTTCATCGATGGCCGACGCGTTAAGAGGCTGTGTCACGTGGCTCGATGTCATTAAGTTTTAGTTCCTATTGTTCGCTGCATTTCGCTGCATGAGCCGCACAATGCCAAGAAACTTGCATGGGGCTAAAGAAAGCCAACCAGGCACAGTCAAATAAGCATAAATGAGCATTCGTAGTTTCTCATGTGTATTTCCCTGCCTAATTATTCATATGCCACTTCATTTCCTCATTGTGCAAGATGCGTTAAGCTCGTTACACATGACAGAAATAGCAGCACTCAACGCAAATAGACTACCCTCTATTTTGACTTGGTACAGCAGTGAAATCAACGATCCTTTTCCCCAAAATCTCCAAGCCAAACGGCGACGCCATTGTAATTACCGCCTTGTTGACCTCCCAAACCAACGCCGTGCATGCATCTCCAGAAGCCGGAGTTGTCGTGACCAAAACTGTGGTCTTGTCTTGCCTAGTGGCTACTTCATCGTTACAGTGTCAAAGCGTATAAGACGCGTTTCAGAGCTTTGTGCTCTATCGTACAGGTATCTTGATGTCCAGTTCATAGCTTAGACAGGGAGCTTGAACTTCTTGCCCTTCATGACCTTGGTATAGTAGATGTAGAAGAAGTCGCTGTACAGAACGGTTTGGACGATACCGGCAACAATGGCGATGGTGTCGACCTTGTGGTTAGTCTCGGCGAAGTATCGGTAGATCCAGTTGGGGATGTAAAGAGCGCGGTAGCTACCGAGAGCGAAGAGATAATGGGTGGTGATAGTCTCGGCCTCGCCGGTGCGCTGGAGCATGAAGAGCTGAGGGAGAATAGCTACAGACTCGAGCCAGATGGAGAAGGCCCACAGAATCTCGGAGATGGTGTAGTGATAGGGGAAGACGATGGCGAGCACAGCAGCTCCAGCGAGGAGGTACTGGACTCGGAAGGTATCGACATTGGGATCGTTGGTAGGCTTGTAGGCGTTGGTCATGAGGTAGATGATGTAGCCTTGGGAGCCAAGGAAGAGGATCTTGAAGATGAAGTTGTAGATGCTATCGGTTTTGAAGAGATCTGGAGCAGGTTAGAATGCGCTGCTGGGGTCTGCTAATGGGGGTCATACCAAGATAGCGGGTAATGTAGACAAGCATGTAGAGTGTCTGCGACTTGAAGGAGATACCTGAGCAGCTCTGATGGTTGTTAGTTGCTGATCTATAGGTCTGACAAGGGAGGACCAACGTTAAGCTGCACCATCTTGTGAAGCAAGATGAAAATGGAGCCGAGATGCGAGAAATCCGCTGTGCTACACGTTAGCAGATAGCTCAACAACCCGTGGGATCCGCACTGTCGAAAACGTACCAGCGACTCGGAAAACGTTCAAAGGCATGATTGCGGTGGTGGTGGTGTCGCAAAGTTAAGATAAGAAGTGGTTGAAGAAGATTGCAGATAGCTGCTAGAAGCGCAGCGAGTGGGAAGCGAGCGACAACCTGTCAAAGGCGGGCGAGTAGGGTACGAATGCAATTGAGGACGATGATTGATGGTGACGGGATGGCTCGAGGGATTGACAAGTGAGCTTGAGAATCATGAATCTTGAAACTGAGCTCGCCTGAAAAAGGACACGACGCGATTGCAAGCTCATTGGGCCATCCAGCTACGTAACGTCGAGCATGTGTAAGGTTGTGCGCCACAGCTGTATCAGCCACAGCTCAGGGGAGTGTGGCTGTTATCATGAAGTTGTAAGTGAGACGTCATGGAATTGAACAATAATGAAAGCAAAATTCATGTCAATTGCATTGAATTATAAGCAAAACGTTGGCATAAAACCTCTTCTCATGCATTCATAGAGTTGCTGGATCGCTTGTGAAGGCCACTTCAGCACTGATAATAATGAGGCCATCGTTCAAGAGGGGCCAAAGTATCTATCTGCTATCACGATTTATTGAAATTGGAGTTGAATTACTTTTTGATCAAGGAGAGAGTTCTCCGAGCCCCTTTTTGCAAAAACGTCAATAGTTTAAAGCTTTGTTAGCCCCATCCACCTTTCATGGACATTTAAATGATATCTAGCATGCCACCAAACTCAAGGTATTTATTCTGTCTACGCTATGGTGACTTTCGGTTGACACTACTTGTCGTCAGAGACAGAAAATCAATATCATCATAAACATAATGGGAATAATTGAGTAGCTTCAATGATGAAAGTTGAACTACATCATGCTTGGACCTACCCAATCATGAGATGAATACTCACACCAAAGGCTTCGTTTCACTGAATCAAGTTTATCCAAAAGTGAATATCAGGCTTTCAGGTACAAATACCACAGGGGTCTTGCTTTTCGTATGTACGGTGGCAGTGTATTTACTAGTCTAACCGCAGTTCTTTTATGTTTTTAGTATTGCTGAACACGCAAGATGATCGAGGGCGCAGGTGCCGTTCGCCATCCAAACAAAGACAAATCAAGATACATATCAATGTCGTGCCGTCGATGTCAAGTTTTCGACAGCTCGGTTATGCTCGTACAAATTCCACGGCTCATCTGGTACCCATCCCGCTTTCCAGAAGCCCTGCTATTGGCAACGAAACAACAGGTCAGTCAACCCTTGATCTCCGACACCAAGGAGAGGTCCGCAAAGCCTCAGGAGAAGAGGATAGAGTGCGCAGATAAAGCATCCTGAAGTGAACAAGTAAGTCCAAATCCTGTCTCATCAGAGGTCTCGGAACCTCTTTGAGCAAAGCACCAAAAAGAAGGCACTATGATGAAATGAGAGCTTTTCTCGGTATTGGTTGTAGAAATGGCGAACAAGCCCAGCAGTCACCGAGTTGGCACTGCTGGGTAAATTTAATCGACTGGTTTAGTCGACGATCCTCACAATAGAGCCATCCCAAGTCAACAAGCAAGAGGGCGTGTCTGAACTATCAACTGAGCGTTTCTGAAACACCTGAAAGACGACAGACTTGGTACCTCCGCTTCGGAAGGCCCTCCGCGGAATGTATGATGGTTCCCCGTGAGCACCAAAGATAACTGAGACGAAACCAAGTGACCGAAGCTTGGTTTGGTAGGTGGTAGTATGCCCTAGAAAAGGCAGCACGTCGAGACCAGGTCTCGCATCCAACACGTAGATAACAATCCACGATAGACTTTCCATACCCTGAGACGGAGGTCCCAACTCGCAGCTCAGAAGTCTTGGGCCACTCTCTGAAAGTGGCGCAGGTACTTAGAGCTGCGATATTATCAGCTTCACAAACGCTGTGAATGTTGATTATTGTCTCTAGCATCACAAAAGATGTGAATGCTGAGATTTTATTTTTGTGCTTTTTGTGGCTTTTGAAGCAACCCCGAAATCCTTTCGAGAGAGTTGGCTTAAGTATCGAATAAGCCGCAAACCCAATGTGAGCCGAAACTCGGGGAGAAGTTCAGTACCTTGCAGCCATAATACATGCTCCAGGAGCTCGTCTGCTGATAGAACAATAGATTTCGGCTTGCTGATTTTACTTTTTATTTTTTTTTTTTATTTTTTTTTTCTGATTTTCTCTCCCTCTTTTGCTTTCGCTGTAGGCTAATCATATGGTTTCGCAAAACTGCTAGACAAGCGCCTGTTGCGAGGAGATAGAAGGGAATGCAATAGATCGACCAAGTCTGAGGATTCTGCAGCAAACGTTGCCGACCGCAGTGTGATATGACAAACTATCGTTATTATCAAGGTTGAAATGAAGATTTGCTGATGATGAATCGGCAAGACTGGTCGATTCCGAGTCTAATTCGCCCTCATGATGATTTCCGTGTTGCGATACAAAGTGCCCCTTGCTGCTGTATGGTTCCAGAAAAAACCGACACAAAGGGCGTAGACAGCTGGATAACCGTTTCGATGTATCTGAACATGGCCTTCGAAAGCAATTTCTTCCGCTCTGAGGTAGTGCTGGCAAATGATCGTGATGCAAAATTGTTCCTAGCGATAACCAGGATGACAACTGGATTGAAGGTAACGTAGTGCAGAAAACACTATATGTAGATTGACGTAAAGGAATGCCGTGCACCTGGGCCAAATATATACTCGGTCATGTACTTAGCTCGCCATATCGTAAGATAGGTCGTCCAAGTCGTATGTACCAAGATCCTTTGGCCAAGACAATGAAAGGTTTATATGAGTAGTATGCGTATATGAAGCAGGTTCATGAAATGATGAACGAATGAATGAGTGAATAAATGATGATAAAAGAATGAAAGAAGAAAAGTCGAACACAGACGACATCAAAACATGCATGAGAAGAGGAAAGAATCAACTCCCAGGCCAGGGGGAACTCGTCTTTATATACACGAGAGACAGCATCTGCAACTCAATCCCAGGGTAGGACCCCTCAGCTCACGTGTCCGAAGATAAAGTATCGTGAACTTGGAGTTTGTGTCATGATTTTGAGTTGGTCATTTAAAGAGAGGTTTGCTCACTTACATCGAGCGCGCAGACCAATCAGGAATCAAGGCTTGCATCAAAACCGAAGGCTGTCATCATTTATTTTTCGTATAAGCCATCAAATCCAGGCACATCTAGACCAAAAGCCATATGTTCCGCGCTGATTGCTTCCAGTCTCAAAATAAGCTTCTTCTCGAATTAGAGTCAATGTAGAACGTCAATATACTGGAAGCCCGAAGTCCGAGAGATTTCCTTCTTTAGCTTTGAGGAGTGAGTTTATCGTACGAAACAACAAGGCAAACTTTAATGAAGTCTAGGCAGATATAAAGAGTTTTCTTATTTTATTCTTCACATTCGAATAAACTTGGTGTACGCAATCGTGATGTTGACGGGGACGCTTATAATACCATAAAAACCGAGATGGGGAAGTTATCGTGGGCACGGAAGCTTGATATGAGCGTGTAATACATGCTGAGCCTCGCTGAGAGTGAAAGTATATTACCATTCGCCGCGCCACGAACCCTTCAATAAACCTGCACTCCAAAACTCGGGGTACGACATCTTCCCGAGGTCGGAGCAATCTTCACGCTCATGTAAGTGGCAACCTAGCAATGCAAGTTCTATGCTGGTTCTAAGAAGTGATCATGTCAACGTGGCTCCTCCGAACCGGAGACAATGTGACCGAGGCAAAACCAGAGCTGAAAGATATCATGACACATTAAGTGTTGCCACTCGGTCAGAAGGCTTGCCGATGTATATGAAGCCTGTTCATGATGACTTGGAGACGCAAAACGATCAGAAAATACACCAAAGCCCTGATAGCGCGCTAGAGAGATAGGGGCGTCAAATGAGAACTGCATAACATGTATGGCTGGAGGCCGAATGAAACGACAAGGGCCATCAAGGTCTATACATCATGAAAAAGCTTCCAAGATTCACTGCTGGTGCCAGTTCGATTTCCGAACACACTCGGCAATGACCTGAGATGTGTAGTTTGATGACTAGATTGATACTTTGTGATTGATGTGGCTTTCGTAGGATGGTAGCTGCTTATTACTTTCGGGAATGCAAGCGCTTACAATCGGATTTCATGCTATTCATCCAGGGAGGTCAGAGAGCTTGTGTCCCTTGGTTCCAAGGGATAGGTAAGAGCACTTAGGGAAATCGAGGTCAGCTTAGGATAAACTTAGGGCGCTCTTTGACTACCTTAACCAAAACTTTCAGCATCCCGACTTAGTGTCATGTCCTTTCTCTCTCGAGGGCTTATGAATTCTCATAAAGTTCGCTTAATATGGAGTGGTAGTGGTGTATTATTGCTGTCTCAGTTGAATCCCCAAGTAGTTGAGAAAATGCTGTGTGACAAGTCTCTGTAATGGCATCAGGGGCTTGACTGCTAGCCAGCGACGGGCCAGCAACGTGAGGCAAGTACAATCACAGACGAGTTTCAATGATTAAACCCGCCAAAGAAGTCAATGTAAGGAAATAAAGTTGCTGAATAGGAACTAAAGGACATCGCATTGTGTTTGAACTAACCGGTTCCCCTTGGCTATGAAACGGTCCATTGGACTGCTACTACCACCCTGTGGAATCCGTACTGCCTTATAATTTCATTCGAGGCAATGTAATACTAGTAATTTCTTAGTCAAAGACCAGAAGTTAGATTGGCTGCGTTGTGCTGGTTGACTTGTCCAGTGTCAAGGGCGGTCAGCACTCCGAAACAAAGAGCCAAAATAGGCCAAACAACAACTATCAAAGGACACTCAGAACAACTCAAATTCTTTTGAGTACTCTATAGCACTTATTGCTCAACTGCTTTCTGGGAAGCATGTGTTCATCCGGCCGTCTTTCATGCTCCGCCATGCCTGAACAAAGACAACGACAGTCTCTTTGCATGCAGCTTTGTCGAGACTTATATGTTCGGTACTATTTGAACACGACTGAAATATGCGATACATAGTAATTTGACGGGTCATTGTAGTTTGAACAATGGTGCTTTGTATCTACACTCTACGCTTCCTCTGCCCTCATACTGGTGAAATATGTAAATAAGTTGATGATATCCCAAAGCATCAGAGACACCAAACGTCTTGATTCACTGTACTCTCAAGAAAATAGCATCCCAGAAGCCGTCAGCCATTACACTTCGACACTATGAGTTCAGGCACTATACAACCAAGCGATATGCATCTAGATATGGAACCCGTAGAGGCCATCATAGACGAACAACCCGTCCGATGGTTCACACGCAACTGCATACCACCCAAGGATCCTCCTCCTGGCGAACCCAGCCCGTGTACATGGCGGTGCAGCAAATGCAAGAAAGATTGGAACATCTCCATCACCAGCCGCTGCCTCACATGCCAATCAACCGAGAAACTTCAATCGAAACGCGATGAAACTGACACACCAACCTCAGCGCCCCGTCGACGTTCGGTGGTCAGGCGTGTATACCCAACTATCGGCGATTTTGACTTCGAGTTCTGGGCCATTCATAACGACTGGAGACGATTCCGCTCAGCGTATGGCAAGAACCCTCAGAAATGGGAGCGTCGAATTAAGCGCAATTTCGACCGTGTGAGTAGTACACAACGCCGGGTGATGAGGTCCAAACTTGAAGTCAAAACACGGAGGTATTTCACGGAGAATCGTCTCAAGCGTATGCTGAGAAATGAACACAATTGTGAACTAGACTGTGACTATCCCAGTCAATGCCATACAGAGCGCTTTGAAGCATCTAAGAAGGAAGCCAGTCGGGTTACTAACGGCACATTGCATCCTACAAAGTATGGTGAGGGAGGTGTAAAGTTGCCTCTGTGTGAACTTTTGCCAGAGTTCGATCAGGAGATAATCATTCCTGAAGACGTTGTGAGCGAGAGATAGTTGCTCGCTGCGTATAGGAAGGATGTCGATGCTTGGTTCGCTTCATCATCAGGCGATTCTGGCGACAGTAACAAGGAAAACACTTGGGGGTGAGAGACCGAGAAGTTATTGGCGGCAAAGGTCGTATTAACAGATAGTCAAGCACGAGTGACTAAAAGACACAAAGGAAGCAATGGGCAAATCATCGTGGACAAACATCATTTGAGGAGGGAGGGGCCATAATAGCTTCATCAATTAACATTCCTAGCACATATATCATAACACCACTCATGTTAGCACTTGAACTTTTCAATGACTAACCAGGAACTCGTATTTCCGTGTCTACCTAATCCAGTCCATCAGCACAGCGGTTCCGTGTCGCATCTCATACCAGACACCAGGTGAAAACACAATTGTTGTACACCGCTCGCGCACGTCAAATAGCACAGGGCATTTCATCATAACGTGATCCAACCCTTTCGTCATCGGATATCGGCTTCTAGAGCCGACCCGAGAGCTCGTCGTGTGCCGCTTGAAAGCGCAGGCGCCCTCAGCTATCCAAGCTGTGGTCGTGCGGACGTCCGCTCATATCTCGACGCGACGGCCCCATCGAATTCGAATTCAAATTCAAGTATTTCTGCATTACCATCCCATATACCAGTTTACCGTAAGTCCCAAAGAATAAAAGCAAAATAAAGCCCTAAACGAGACGTTTTTAGCCCTCAAGTGCCTTGGCCTTCTTCTTCTGCTCAACCTTGAGCAACAGGGCGCGGTTGATATGTGGCAGGACACCACCGTAGGCGATTGTCGCACGAATCAGAGTGTCGAGCTCTTCGTCTCCACGAATGGCAAGCTGAAGGTGGCGGGGCGTGATACGCTTCACCTTGAGATCCTTTGCAGCGTTCTATCATGAAATGTCAGTGTCAAAATCAGGCAGCAGCAATGACTCATGGGGATAACTTACGCCTGCCAACTCAAGGACTTCGGCAGTCAGGTACTCCAGAACGGCTGTAACGTACACGGCAGCCTTGGCTCCCACGCGCATCTTCTGTTGGGTGTTCTGCTTGAGGAAACGCTTGACACGACCACAAGGAAACTGAGAGATATCATGTTAGTAAAAATTCAGATAAACCCAACAGCCTTTGATAGAAACTGCTTCCCGAGCCAGCTTTATTTGCGCATTTGGTCATGTCCCGTATCAGCCCAACATTCATACAAAAAACGCCGGCAGCCGCCCAGACTATCGGTGACCAATTGCAAAACCGTCGCAATAGCCCAAACGCGCGGTGAGAACCAAATGAAGGATGCGCTGTCAATTTGAAAAGATTTTCTCATCGTGCGGAGATGCTCGACGCGTCGGTAGCGGATCGTGACACTTGAAATATGTGGGATGCGGGACATGGAATGGGCGCAAATCGGTCGACAAAGCTAGCTCATCCTCCCCTTCTACCTCTCAGATCAAAACTTACCTGAAGACCAGCGCGAGCAGAGTGGCTCTGCTGCTTCTTGGTGCCCTCAGCAGCGCTCGTCTTGCCGCCGGAGCTCTTTCCGCCAGAAGACTTTCCTTTTCCACCAGGCATTGTCGGTATGATCGCGTAAAAAAAGTCGTAAGATAAAAGTATCAAAAATTTGGGGATGAATCAATACGGGTTCGAACGCGGTAGCCGATGGGTTGAAATGTCGATTGATGTTGTTGATGTGAAAAACGCGGGATCGAGAGCTCGTAGTGGCAGAAATTTAGCGGGTGCGGTGCTGGTGCGGCAGTGGTGCTGATGTTGTTTGTTCAGGCAGGCTCTGGCGAAGGGCGATCTTGCCTGAGGTGCGGTGCGGGCGGGATTGGTGGTACGGAGGTACATGTACATGCCTCAGGTAGCTTCTGTTGCTGGAAGCTATTATTGCTCATTGCTCTTGTTGATTATCATTGGCTGGGCGACCCGAGGTAAAGCCGGGCATCAAGCTGGGCCAGCAAAGGCTGTGTGAGAAGAGGTCCATGGTTAGAGATCACCAAAACATGGTTTCCGGTGCTCCAAAGTCCTCAGGAAGAGATAAATATATAAAGAAAAGGAGGAATATCCAAGAAAGACTTCTTTCAAGCTCCTAGGGCCATTGGCGGAGGAGCTGTGTTGATACTTACTCGGCTCATCTCATCTGTGTTTGCTGTCATGCTTGGAACGGGTTGCCGCATATTCGCAGCTATGTCTCACCCGGAGATTGTTGAATGCCATAAATATGATTCATCATGTACTAGTATGGCCACCGGTACAAAGATGGTATCTTGTTGGTTTCTGGCAAGTCACGGCATCTTGTTAGACGCTTGATGAGATGTCGTTGTGTATTGAACAGTTGAAACCCAGGCTCGGTTTGGAGTTGATCATGTCCCGCTGTGGCTGAAGTGTGGCTGTTCTAGCTCCCGTTAGCCGAGCATTTACCTGACTTACAACTACATCAGCATGCAGCTTCTCTAGGAGATGTCAGAATATGCGGCCGCATTGCTTCCTAGAAATATGGGATCAATATATTTTATACGCATTCAACCTTGATTTACTCATCTTATAGTCGCATTAGGGTCCTGAATGCCGGAAGTATGTACTTCTATCAGTTGCAAGTGGCAACAATTGCTGTTCACCTTCGTGACTTACTTTCTAGGTACTTTACTGTATTGGCTGATTAAACCTGCAAGTAGCCTTCGCGCTTTCCGGTTACAGGATGAAAGGGGAAAGGGGCCTTCTGTTACAAAGTGTGGAATTTCTTTCTCCTCCATAATCCAGGACGTTCCAGAAGATCCAAATTGACTGAGGCTTCTTCTCGTTTTCACGAATCCCCATCGACTTCCCTTTCACTCTTCCTCCAATCATTCGAGGCAGCCTGGTGCCCTCGAGTCACCAGAATGACCAGCACTGCACAAATTCAGCACTTGCCACCAGAAACCCTCAGTCATATTATCTCTCTTCTCTCTCAGTCAGATATCAAGAATCTACGCCAAGTCGACCACAGATTTTCGCTATTAGCCGCGCGACGGCTGTTTCGCGGCACCCGATTGCTCGCCCGAGCCAAAGACAGCAATGACCCTCAACGTTTATCCAACTCGCCAAGTCTGAGTTGAGCGGCTTTGTCCGCGAAGTCGCCTGCGATGTTTCCAGCATAATATTCACTGAATTTCACTACGTGGAAAAGAGGCATTTCACCTTCCTTGTTGTCTTCTGGGATGCATTGCCTCTCCTCGCCCGCTTCCACAACCTCCAGATTCTGCATTTATGTTTCGACTCCAGCTTCACACTCCAGGATTACAAGCAATATTCCACCAAGCTCAGAAGCAGAGTGTTGACGACTGTGTTTCGCATTTTGTCCGGCACTTTCGAAAAGGACTCGTCCAAAACCGCCAACGAGGCGCATGCCAGTGCCACAACTGAGATCCCGCTACAGGGCACCCTATCATCTCCGATTAGTCCGTCTACTCTCATAATCTTCAATTTGGGAGACTATCATGACCCAGAACTCAGCAACATGCCTGGGTTCAAAGCTATCATGGGCGGAATCACCGCCTTAAGGCTTGACATAGCACAACACAAAGAAATGATAAGTAGGTACCTGGAGTCAACGGCAGCCCGCAACCAATGCCAGGAGATGTTCACTCAACTACCCTTCACTTGGCTGTCACCTACCATTGCTACCAATCTACAGGTTCTCTCGCTTTGTTACCAGTCCTATTGGGGTTGGTTCCCAAACATTGATATTTGTCTTATCGGAGGCGGAAACGGAATGCCCAAGCTCAGAAGTCTTGCCCTTGGGCGCTTCGTCTTTAGCCATCTACGAGAAGTAGACTGGATAGCTTCTCTGGACCTTGAAGAGCTCTTTCTCGAAGGCTGCGCTGTGCTTGCCAAACACCATGGCCATCCTGCCACGCGAGGAGGTCTCTAGACCGAAGGCAATGGATTAAATGCATTATCCAAGTATCATGGAGAGACTATGATGAATTCGTTGGGGTGGCATATTATCATTCGGAAAATTTGCACATCCATGCTTAACCTGAGACGATTTTTCATATGTAATCACCCAACTCTTAACTGACGAGTTTGATCAATTTGTCAAGATGAAACGCAATGACTCCAGCTCCAGCTTTCGTAATCCTGAATCATTTGAAGAGGAGCAACCATCAGTCGATTCCGACTTATGGGAAGAATTTTTAGGTCCTAGAAAAGAGAACTCCAAGGGCTGGAATAGGACGTTCCGACACTTTACTTGCACCGCATCTCCTAAGATTTCCCTTGAATCAGACTTATCCAATCGCTACCATTCCCATCATTTCCCGATCGGTGGTGTATGTTCTTCCGCTTACAAATACCTTATTCACAGACCTACAAGCTGGGAGGAGGCCTTTTATACAATTATATATAATGATGAAGCATTTCCAACACTCAGACGCGAATAAGTGGATGTCGATCGAACTAGCTGTGCTGTCCTCCATGTTACACAGAAAGAGCAGGAGTGAGCATGCAGCCGCTGGAAAGCTGAGACTGGCCTCGGCCATAGCGTCCGAGAGCCCTGAGGAATATATTGAACGCGTGCTTCGCCCGTTATTGCCTGTCAAGGAGCTGCGTTTGCTGCAATTCATTTGCAAAAGCAAATATCGCTGACCGCTGCGACGACGAAATACCATTATGGGCTATCTTAGTAGCCATGTAGGGATCTTTTCTATTTGATATTTTGTGTTATCACTAACGCTTCTTTAGAAACAATGAAGATGGATTTGCGCAGGTCGAGGTGTGTATTACGGTAGTACCGGGAAAGGGGAACGAGTTTGGTGGACATTTCGAATATCTCCAAATGGGATTAGACAAATTGTGAAAGTTGCTTCGGGTACACCTAATTTGTCAAGTTTGTCATGCGATCCAGTGAAAGACGCGAATGGGACGAAGTAGTTTGTACTCCTTTGTGAATGCGACAACAGTGTCAGAGGGATATGTGTATGTTATGGAGTGAGCTTCAGCTCGAAAGCTCTAGTACGTAGGTAGTGTAGACTATCATGAACTTGCACATGTGCTAATCATGTCGAGAAAAAGCCGGAAGCCAAGCACCAGGATCGAAGACGGTTCGTGATGGTCTGGTGTGTGGCATCTCTTGAACCCTACTGCATTACAACGGGTATCCCATATTTTGTCGAACCCAAATGGCTTCAGGTAATCAATAAGTCAAATCACGAATTTATGGCTCCGACCTACAGAAAGTCAAGAAGCTATGAAAAGGAGCACAAGAGAGGGGAGGTAAAAGATGGGGAATCGAGACTAAGGAACACTCCGTATTGTTATATTTTCATGGGATTAAAATCTGTGACGGGATTCCTCCGTAATGATAATATTGATCTCTGTCGTACTGTTTCTAAAGATAGCGGGACTGGATTTAACCTTTATTTCATAGAACTTCGCGCTGGCTATGCTTCGATTTTCGGGTATAAGGGAGATTTCATTTATTTCTATTTTCAGCTTTACAGTAACACCTCTGATATTTATAGTAAATCATCAAAGTTAATGCAATATTTCTTTACTAGTTTTTTGAAGTAAAATTAAATATCCATTTCCCTAGTGGTTTCGCACTATCTAGGAAATATCGCCCAGGCTCTTTACCCGAAGAAAAATGAATTCTGGCCCTTGACCTCCACTGTCTTGACTTACGCACTTGTCTTGAGAAACAGGCTTCTATTGTTCAAGTTTGAAGCTTCTGACACCTCTGGTTGGGTCGGTGTCTACTGGACCCGAACAGGCAGCGTCGCTTAACGAAGTCAGGGAATAGCTCCGCAGTAGAGCGAAAAGAGGTGAGTTGAGAGCTGAGTGGTCACAGCCAAGACGAGGTGCATGCTGCAGCTGCAGCCGTAGCTGCGGGCAAGAGGCGAGGGCGGAGGCCTGCATATTGGATGCCGATAGAATGGCACTTTGGGAATGATGTCCACGGTACTGGAGATCTAGCGTCAGATCCAGTGTCGTGCTAGTACCTGACCTTGACTCGTCGTCATTCATCGACTCCTGACTGACAAGACTGACTATTCACAATGAGGCAGGCAGTGGCAAGTGTCATCGTGGCGATATCGTGGAAGCAAGCCGTGAGGCTCATTGCAGAAAGGGAAATGGGGCGTTGCAGCGGCTGACGCCGATCCCCCACTAGCCTTGCATGCCGAAACAGCCCTTTGGTTGGTGGTTGTAAACAGAAAGACAAGACATTAATCGATCAAGATGGTGCCTGCTAGGAAGTTTCTGGCCTTGAGACATCACAACCTCGTAACTGGGCCAACTTGTATTCTGAGGGCGTAGATAGAGACGTCTCATGACCGTATTTACTGTTGTGCATCAAGTTTTACCAAGACACGTGCTCTTACAAAGTGGTGAGCAACAAAAAGGTTGGACATCAAAAATCCTGACCTCAACAGGGTAGACAAGAATCAAGCTTCATCTGCAAGAATATTGCACATCTTATGCCACATGGATATCATATATGCTTGCCTTAGATCGATTCACAAAGGACACCGACCGCCACATGTTTGCGCGGACTAACAGACCCGGGGAAAAGATCCGCCTACCGGAGCTTCTAGAGCATTTTGACGAGTTCTTTTCATCTTAAAAAGTTCAGGGGTGTCGACTGTTGGCCGCGTGATCTATGAGCCGCCATCTCCGGGGGAATGGACAACTGAGCGACGGCGAGATGAGGCTAAGCTGGGATGTTTTCAGGAAAAGACCCTCTGTTTTTGTAGGGGACAGCGGCGAGGCGAAATAAGATGCGCTAGTGGGCTTCTCGAATTTGACAGGCGAGCAGAGAGAAAGGAGAGAGATGAAGGGCCTGCATTGACGAGTGACATGCTCTACCGACCATTCAGTGCCTCAGTATGAGGTTATTTTACAACATACGCGAGCTTCATTTGAGTATGATCCACCCAAGTTCGATATAAACAAGAGAATAGCCCAATGCAGAAGGCAGCCAACTGAAAAGTCTGAGAACAACTCTGACTGCGTAAGAGGCTCAGCCCCTCCAGCTAATCAACGCTCAATTTCCAGGGACCCGGGTCCCCTCGCTCGTCTCTCCTGCTTGTCGCCTCTACCGTACCGGGGGGTGCTTACGGACAACCATGGGACACGAACGACGACCCAAAGACTGGGGAGTCCCCTGAGATCAATCAGGTTGGGCCCCTGATATCGGACCAGGTGGGCGGGTTAGGATGACCCTGGCTTCGTCATGGCATTGGGAACGAACAAAGAGGGGTAGGCAGAGGTTAGAAAAAGGGCACGGTAGAGTAAAAGGGGGTTCTAGAAATATTATCACCTTCTTTGACGGAGAGAATGAATGCTTTGTCTTGGGTCTTGGGGGGGCAATGACGTGTATAAAATGGAATTGTGAGGATTGGCGTCTCCCAGGTGATGCATATCTTGTTTGCTTTTTCTGTTTTTGAGTTCGTTCATTAGAAAGTCTTACACATGCTTTTTGTACTCCACAACTTGATTGGCTTCCCGTTGGACGGGCCGCTGCCATGTACCGCCATAGACGAGAATAAGAGACTTTAGGTGAAAGTAAAAAAAACCAGTTCTGATTTTGGGGCTGCAGCAGAGATAAGTCAGGTGCTGTTATGCATATATGTATGTAAGGTATGTACGCTCGGATACAATGTAGAGTTATGGACAATTGATGGCCAAAGTGTCTGCCAACAACAAGCGGTAGATGATAGCGTGTACTAATAAAAAGCACAGCAGGGTCGAAAAAGAGCCGCAGGAGCATCATTGCACGTGGCTTTGACGATGAAGAAAAACCTAGAATAGAGTAGTCGAATTTCGCATTAACTAGCATGCCAGGTATTCTAATTGAGGCATCTCAAATCTCCTTGGCAACCCCTGGAAACACGGTGCTAGCAGAGAGGGAGAGACACGCAATGTCACCTTGTCTTTGCCTTTTGTCGCTTTTGTGTGATGGATAGGACTGGTTGGGTGACTGTGTGAGGAGGTGATTACGCTGCATGTACTAGGTAGCTAGCATCATCCGGGGAGCTTCACTTCGCAACCCGGGTGTGTCATAAAGGGGTGCTAAAGATACGATGCGAGATGGAGGATGGAGCAGAAATATTACAAGATGAGACGCCAGTTAGATACAATACCCAGCCCAGCCAGCCAATATTTTTCCGCCGGTAATGTACTGTACTGTACTCTAATGAATGACTATCGATCTGCGGGACTGTCACTGTGATTGTTACAGTTGGATGCCTCACTGATAATCTCATCTCGACTCTTTTCTCACCCCTAAAACTCCTAGGTGAAATGAATTGGAGTTGGGTAATGGAAATATTGGAACAGTGCTACCCAACAAGCTGAAAGGATCAGAGGTTGTGCTTCACAGCTACCTTATACATACCTGATACTATGGTGTCCTGCGTATGCCCAGCCGTGTGCCTCAACTGAATCCATTGCAGGTTCATGCATCGCATCGAGTCAGGTTTTGACTGAGGGTCATTTGCTACCTGACTGGTAAAAAAAAAAAAAAAAAAGCGACACGCAGGCTTGAACTGCACCCTATACGTGCAGTAGTATACCTCTAAAGAATTAGCTGGTGTTACCTGGCGATGCACGTAATACCAGATCTTAATGCATAGCAATATGCACAACATAAATTCGCTTCAACATCTTAGACATAATAAACATCCATTTTTCGATGTCCACAGACACAAGGGAACTCCTATCACATTGGGTGTGTCGAAATGGATAGCTAACATGCGGTCCACTGAGCTATGATACCGGTGACGGGATGACGTTGCTCGCACTGTTGGAACATCTGCCACAGTCAGTTGCACTCAGAGGATACAGCATCTGATTTGCTTCTCTACATCTATCACGAGGTGTCATTCTGCAGCCTTTCCAAAAGTCGACATCCAACATTGTCAGCCTTTTGAGAGGCCGACGATCAATCAATGCCAACCCAGTCACTTAACTTAAGTGGTGGCTTGAAGAAAGCCAGCCAGCCTCCCCTCGTCACCTTTTTTTTTTAAAGGTGGTTTATTTTTTTCACAAAGCCCCCACCATGAGCCCAAGAATTTAGAAGTGCATTTTGATCTAACTAAGAAGTGAGGTAGTAGCAAAAGCAGACGAAGCTAATATTAGACACGGTACTGTAAAGTTGCAAGGCTTCATTAACGGTCAAGTTAACCGGTATTGCTAGCGAATTGGATGCTCATTAAGTTGACCTCATAAATGATACCTGACATCTTGGGCAATTCCATCCATCCATGGGAACAAAACCCCCCTTGATGAGCATCTATCTCAGGGGATGGGATGTTGATCCACAGTGGACTTTTGACAGCTGGAGAATAATTGAACTGCGCTGAAAACCCCACCAATTTGCGCCGGGCTTGGGCGTGTTGGACGTTCTTTCAGGTGGCTCATCACAGTGTAGACACTGTCCTAACGCCCCCCAGGCCCCATCCCACCTCATTCATATTGGAGGTCATGGATGGGTTGATTGATGATGGATGGATCCCATCTCAGGAGGGAAAAAAAATAAGGGCCTCCACTCCACTCTACCTAATAAGCTAGTGCTTTGAGGTGCCTCAACTGCTGTGACTGACTGCTAAAGAGTCAAAAAGACAGAACCTGAAGAAACCTAAAGGAAAGTAAGGGAAACTTGACGGGAAGACCAGTCATTCGCCGCCCGCTGCTGTCACCTCCCCAACCACATCCACACCTAATCCCTTCTCATCGACCCTATCCTCTCTCTCGTCTCGTCTCGTCTGGCTTTGGTTACATACAGTACAGACAGTCCAACCAAGGCCATTTCCAAATACCCCCCGTCTCCCGTCTCCCGTCCGCCGTTTTCCCGTTCCAGATCATCCATCACGGACATTTTGCTAGGACTGAACTTGTTCCATCTTTTCTCTCCCCATCCCCTTTTCTCCGTCTCGACCTTCTTTTCCTTGAACCTCATTCATCATTTATCCTCCTCCTCCTTCCCCTCTCCTCTCCCGATTTTTAGTCGACTGTCTCTCTCCTCTTTCTCTCTCTCTTCCCCTCTCGTCTCCATCCCTCCCTTGATTAGCTACTCATCTCGGCCGTTCGCAATTTGGTTCGTCCAAACCTTCAGCCCTTACGTCGACGAAAAATCCAATTTAAACCCGACTTTTGCACCAACGAGAAACGAGCCATCGCGCGGATCCAATCCCCCCCTTCGCGCGACTATTTATTCTTCATTAGTGGTCTTTTTATTAGCTACTTTTGAGACGTCGCTGGTTTCCAGGAGTATCCGCCTATTATCTTGGTTACCTGAAATATCGAACTGCGACCAGTAAGTGACGCTCTGACGTTACTCCGCCACTATTACCAAAACTCGAAACATAAGGATTTGGTTTATTCGGCCTACTTCGTTGTGCTGGCTGTATTTGTTCGCATTTGTCGCCACCGAGGATCTCGCAGTGCATTCATTTTTTAGCCTTGTGCATCTTAGCCCGAGGTGTCAATTTTGCTTCAGGCATCGCTACATCTGACGGAACAAACTTTTGTGGTCGTTAATCCTGTGACGGAACCCCCGAACTTTGTTTCACCCGACTCTTGAGCACTTTATAGACAGCATTTCTGCGCTTAGTACCTCAACTTCACTCAGCTACACCGCTTTCACGACCGAGACCCACGAGCCAACGATTTGATGCCGCATTTTTAACTGCTTGTTACGCATCCCCGATACCCCTCGCATCCGCATTCCTGACATCTTGCATACTTTGTACGTGTCAGCTTGATATAAACCCCCAAGAAAACAAAAGGAAAGCAAGCAGGTGAATTCGACTGCTGGGTAACAACAGCAGCTATTTGCCAAGCTGGATCCAGTCATTACGATGTCGCAGCAACCGCACGATATGAGTTACCTTGATTATGGTACATCAACCAATCGATCCCCCAACTCCAGACAAAATTATGCTACAGCCGGCGGTTTCGCTGGCCTCTCGCTACCTCGCCAGTCCCAACGCCCTTTTGACGCTCCTCTAGGCTCTTCTGCCCTCTACCCTGCCGACAGGATCGGAAGTGGTTACAACCATCGTGGAATGGAAAACATGGCTGGTATGCAGGGATACATGCTGGATAATGGTCAAGCTTGGAACTACAACACAACTGGAGTTGCTACAGTTAACGGTGCCGTGAATGGCCCTGGACGGCAACGAAACGTGAACAGACGAGCCGCTCTTCCCCAGGTACGTAAATAGGAAAGATTCTATTGGACGGATATCACTGACCAGAATAGACCTGGACTGATCAAAGCGGCCTTGGTATTCATGGCAGCCACGGTGGTCTTCAGCCCTTCCAAGGAGGCATGCACAACAACCCCATGTCAAATGGTGGGCTCCGCGTCGAGCACCCCGGATCTCACGGTTCCCCCACTGATCTTCGATCAAACACTTCAGACGCCGACCAGCTCATCCCGACAGCTATTGTGATCAAGAACATCCCCTTTGCCGTTCGAAAAGAGACTCTGGCTTCTATCATGCTCGAAATGCACCTTCCCCAGCCATATGCCTTCAACTATCACTTCGACAACGGAGTCTTCCGAGGTCTTGCTTTTGCGAATTTTCAGTCTGCAGAGGATACACGCATGGTAATTGAGGCGATGAATGGCATGGATGTCCACGGCCGTAAATTGCGCGTTGAGTACAAGAAGATGCTTCCTGAAGCCGAGAGGGAGAGAATTGAACGAGAAAAGCGAGAACGACGAGGTCAGCTCGAGGAGCAGCACCGTGCCCCTATGCTGCATCAGCAAAGCTCCATCCAGTCGCTTGGTAGTCTTTCGCAGTCTCAAGCCAGGGGACCCTCGCATCTCGGCATGCTCGACGCATCTCGCGTTCAGTCTCCCTCACTGACCATGCCAGGTGATGTTGATTTGAACGATCCCCAGACCCTCGAGTTCTATACCGAACTGGTTATGTTCCGTCGTGACGATTCCCGAGAGATTCTTGTTTTCCCTCCTGGTATCGCTCCTGAGCATCGACGATCCATCCACATTCTCGCACACAACATGGGCCTTGAGCATCAGTCTATGGGTGATGGCGAATCGCGACAGCTTACGGTGTTGAAGCGACAACAGCCGTCACCTACTGCTCACATCCACAATCAGCCAGCCACTAGCCTTGACATGCATAAGCGTGGTCTCAGCCGTGCCGCTACGTTCGACTTTGCTGCAGACCGTGAGACCCGAGCTGCTAGCAGCAATTATTCCCACGTGATGGGTCGACAAGGTCCTACTATCGAGCTCCCTGGAAGCCCCGATGGAAACGGCATCCCCAACAATCTTCGAGCTGCTAAGAGCTTTGCTGATCTCCGATCCTTCACCCCAAGCCCTTCTCAGGCCTCTTCTAGCTACCTCGCCCCTTCGGGTATGAACAATATGGGAGGTGGCTCGACTGCTCGCTTCGGCGATTACATGGGAGGCGCCATGTCTCCTTCAGGCCACCCTGGCAACTCTGGTACACCCGGACCCAAGAATGACTCTTCTCTTCTGAGCAGTCTCAACAACCTCAACTTGGGCTATGACAACGGCTCCATGCAGAACCAGGCGCGAAGCACCCCCGGCGCTATTGGCAGCCAGCGCCCTAGTAACAGCTCTAAGGGAGCCCCTGAGCGACAGCCTCGCGGACCTGAGTGGGAGTCCAGTGCCGGATTTGCTGGGCGTCGTGCTAACGGCCACGCCACACGCGGCAGTGGTACGTCTACTGACACCTGGAATGACTGAACATTGGCTAACCCGGGATAGACTCATCTGACAATGGGGCACGCGTCGGCTCAAGCTCAACCAACGCTTCGCGATATCACTGAAAGTGATTCTCTGCTCGCCCCTTGATGGGCCAAGCTATGGACGACCTGGATGTCAGGCGCCGACTATAACTGCGCGTATCATTACGGAATAACGACAATGACAACGACGCATTGATATTTTGCATCGCATTTGCTTTTACGACTTGTAATACCGACATACCTGGGGAAGTGATGGCAGGATTTTCACTTGTCTTGTTGAACCCCATTGCATATAGTTTACGTGGGAACGGTTTTATGACTTTTGAATATTGTGGGAGATGACAGTGGCCTAAGGGTGTGTGTGAGTGTGTGAGTGTGGCCGACTTGATGACAGTTACCGATGAGAGAGAGCATGGGATAGGATATCTGGATACACAATGTTTTCAACACAACTGGGCAACCAAAGTTGGAAAGGTCACAAACAAATCAAACGAGAGAACCAATTCACTGGCAACTTACGCACGCACGCACGCATAACCTGGAATACCCTCAGCACGTACCCCGACAAGACCTACGACCACTATCACTACCACCACTTGACGATTATGACGCTTTTACGACGTTACGTCTAGACAGCTATACCGGCTTCTCCTCATCAGGCTGTTCAGCGTCAGCAATGGGAGGGGTTGCCTCGGCGACTTACAACCTACTACTATACCCACCATACCAACCAACCAAATAATTTCTGTCTAGGCGCTGTTCCTGGCATGACCGCGACGATGAAGACGAACATTTGAGACGCCCGAGTCCGGCTTTATGGACCAAGGGGCAAGCACTTAAAGGGGCCAAAGGACGAGTGCGACATGGGTGTTTTTTGAGTCAAAGGGCCCCGTTGGAAGGAAAAGAAAAAAGTTACAATATCTGGTTATCCTGCATTACAGTTGAATTGTCTTGGTTCATGGTTCTGTTACAGTTTCTGTTTTCTGTTTATTTTATTTTTTTATTATTATTACTATTATGCACGGGATGGATGGAGTGATAGTACTCTGACCTCACTTGATTAATTCTTGATCTGCCTGGTCGCGGTGACTCAAGGAGAGTTAAAGTTAGAGTTGGGTGTTGGGTTGTGTGGGTTACTTGGCTATTGTTGAATTGGAAGAAGTCATTGGGAGTGTAAACACGAATAAGAGAGCGAGAGAGCCAAAGAGAGATGAGATACGTCTTGCTTTGCATGCGAAGAAGTGTAGTAACTGGTGATGAGTTGTGCATTGGCTTTTGTTTGAATAGATGATTTGCTGTGTTGTATATGTCATTGGTGTTAATGTGAATGATGTGTTGGCTGAATGTTATTGCTACATAACCTACATCTCTATGTTCTTATTCAAAGCATCTGGTCATCTTCAAACTCTTAACAAGCATCAAATCCAACTCGTATGATGCAACTTATAACGTTTCGCCGAGCATCAACAAAAAACTTGATTATTAAGACATTTCTACATCACGGGCCTGGATACCTGAAACGATCTGGCCCTTGCCTCTGATAGGACGACCACTTTGAAACTCTCATCCACCAAAGAACGACGTCATCTCCACTTGTAAGAGCATTGACTGACAATTGACGTTATCGTTCATCAAGGTCCCTTATTTTTATCCTCTCTCATCTGTTTTGTCTTCTCATCATGGCTAGCTTCATTTCTTCATATCTGCCCTTTGGGAAATCGAAGGACGAAAATATGCCCGTGCCAGAAAAGAATAGACAGTGGACTACTGGCCAGGATGGCCTTGATAAGCTTGCTTTTGGAGAGGGACCAGTTCCGACGCCAAAGGAGGGTGAGGTCTTGGTTAAGATTCATGCTGTTGGGTTGAATTATCGCGATACTGAGGGTGAGTCATACTGTTTTGGTGAAAGAATGTGGGAAAAAGTGATACTGACAGGTTAAAGTCATCAACGGTGATTATAACCATCATGCCTCTATCCAAGACACAGACGCTCTCGTGCCTTGCTCCGACATGTGCGGCACAGTCATCCAGAGCTCATCGCCAAAACTCAAAGTCGGATCTCGCGTAATGTCAATCTTCAACCAGACCCATCTCACAGGCCAAGTCACCGAAAAAGACATGGCCTCCGGTCTTGGCCTACCTCTCCCGGGCGTGTTAACAGAATATCGCTGCTTCTCCGCCGATGCCCTCGTCCCTGTACCTGAGTATCTCTCTGACGAAGAAGCAGCCTGTCTTCCCATCGCAGCTGTTACAGCGTGGATGTGCATCAACGGCATGCGACCGCTGGGCCAACCTGCTGATGGGAATAAGAAGAAAGAAACTGTTCTTCTTCAGGGCACAGGCGGCGTTGCTATCGCGGGGTTACAGATTGCTAAAGCGGCTGGGTTGAATGTCATTATCACTTCTTCGTCTGATGATAAGCTTGAGCGTGCGAAGAAGGATCTTGGTGCTGATACGGGAATTAACTATCGTACGCACTGGGAGTGGCAAGAACCCGTTATGAAAGCCACTCAGAACCACGGCGCGGATATTATCTTTGAGACAGGTGGCGCACGAACCCTTCGGAAATCATTTGACTCTGTTGCCTTTGGCGGACTGATCAACTGTGTTGGCTATCTCTCTGGCAAGGAGGAAGAACAGGACACTGGCGGCAAAGTCGGCGTGAATGTCCTCGCTTTACGAAGGAATGTCACGCTCAAGGGGATTCTGAATGGGCCGAAGGATCGGTTTGAAGAGATGGTGGCGTTTTATGAGAAGCATGTTATTCACCCTGTTGTGAGTAAGGTGTTTGGGTTTGAGGAGGCGAATAAGGCGCTGGAGTTTTTGAGTAGTGGACAGCATTTTGGAAAGGTTGTTGTGAGGGTTTCGAAGAAAGAATAGATGATAGATATACACAGGTTATATGAGAAAGAAATTGTTATAAGAGTGTTGGGTGTGAATGTCATTTGTATTACGTTCCATTGATATCGTGTTCATCTATTTTCAGACTTGATATCGTCTTGTGTAGCATCAAGATTCTTCATAGACCTGTTTCACGCCGGATACACGCAGACAAAGCATTGAAGTCGAGTGGAGTTTGAATCGATGTCTCATTATAATTACCATTGTATTATCCAGTCGTGGATGAGCCAAAAGTGAGACCTCATCCTAATATATACAGCAAAGTATCCATCTTTCCACCAATGCCTATAAGCAAGTGCTTTTATTCTATATCATAATTACAAAGTCTTTGGAACAACTCGCATATCAGAATGAGAATCGACAAGGTCCAGCCTGTTGCTCAAAGGCGCAAAGATATAATCCTGAATAGGTTTAAGAACAAGAACAACCCGATTGATGCGCCATCCAAGCAGAGGAACCAGAGCGCCGATAAATGCATCCGTGAGAAAGTGATTCGCAGTTGCGACAATAGTAATAAGCATAGCAGTCGGCCAGAGAGGAGCGAGTATACGCATGATTCGATGCGGAGAGAAGCGACACATACAAACGGCGAAGAAGAGAGACGTTCCGAAATGCAGACTCGGCATTGCGGCGATGGTTAGTTGAAAGCGGTTGTTGTTCCAGACATTGGCACCGCCAGCTTTACTGTGAAGAACATCGATGAAGCCATACTCTTGCGGGAGTAATCGTGGAGGTGAGCATCGCCAGAGCGTCACGATAACGAAAGCAATTGCGTTATCGACGGCGATTGTACGACGAATGCTTTGAAATGTCGGTGATGGAAGATATGTGTAAATGTAGATGAGGAAGAGAATCCCAACGCTGATGTGTGAGTAGTAGATCTTTGCGAGGATGGGCATGAGCCATGGTTGTTGGTTCATTATGTATGATTGAAAGCATTGTTCTATATTGAGACCGAAGAATGATTCGAGTTTGAGGACTTGAATGGCGTGGTCTCGTGCGCGGCTGAAGATGGGTTCGTTGCCTGCGATTGCTCTGGCTGATACTGCTCGAAGGCCTTGGTAGATCCTATATAATATCATCAGTATACGAGTATATCAGCGTGGTGATGTTGTACGCACCAGTATGTCAAGTTCCAGTACCAAATCTCTATCAAAAAAGGAAAAGCATTGAAGAAGCGAGATAGAAGAACGAAGAAGATGTTTGGAGCTTTGCGAACTTGTCGATCAGGCTGTGGGAGAAGAGTGGGCTTTAGAGGAGGCGAATCGACGTATCGTTGGCCGTTCTCGACATCGTCGAGGTGCTCATTGTATATGACTTGAGTCTCTCGTCGTCTGTTGATTAGACATCCTACAGTGAAGGCGAGGACGATGACTGAAGGTTTCAGCAAGATGTGGTCTGGGGAGAGTTGTTGTTGTTGTTGACTTACACACTGGTTCGACCACGTTCTTTGAAGCTACCACCATAATTGCAACCAACAAGAGTAATGCAAAGGAAAAGGAAACAAGAATTGCAAGTTTATAGGGTAGAAAGACGAATAAACAGTGTCTATAAAAGAAGATGGTTCAAACTGCCCGTAGGATGTATCCAGAAATGGGAGAGAAGGAAAGAAGGCGATGAAAGGATTGAAAGAAAAACGACAGAAACACGACAAAGCCCTGCCTTGGATATAGGCAGATATTAAAAGAACAGATGCAAGCCAAGTCAAGTGTTGGTACGACAAACAAGGGAACAAACTCACTGGGGGAGCACGAAACAGGGAATAAGGCACAAGACACAGCAAACACAGCAACTATTGTATGTCACTGCCATCGGAAAATAGGAGGAGAAATACCGATGCTACTCTATCTACTCTATATTCACCGGGCGCTTGACCATATCAAGTTCTCTAGAGCTGTGCTACTATGTTCTATCGACGTCTCAACACTTCACATGCATGAGATATCCCTGCTCTTACAGTCAACAACGTACGTCTGATTAAAACCCCTGTATGTCAGTCTGTGGATACTATCGTCCAAGTCCTCTCCCGCGGATGCCGTCGGACTTTATCACATCTAATTCGACCAAATACTCAATCGTCACAATATCAGCCTCTCAAAACCTCTGAATAGATAACAAAGTCTATCATCTTTGACATTGTCGACGTGTTACAGTGGCTTGGCTCAGCCCATAAGCTCACCTCAGCATCCATGCTCTAATAAAAGGGTTACATAGTACAGTCCAATAAGCTTAACCAAGCATACCTGTATCTACTTATTCCCAGTATATTACCTTTGAAGCTTAACGTGTCCAGGCGCCAATCTCTGGCTTGCAGTGACTACAGCGGCACATTTCTCCCCAAATGTGAACGTGACGTGTTACCAAGTGTGAATATGCACGCGATCACCTCGAGTGTTACATCTGCAGCTGAGATACAGACTTCACAACAGTAATGCAGAAAGCAACGATTGTAATTTCACTGCCTCCAGTGGCAGTCTCTCAGCCAATTACTTGTCGCTGAAAAAAAAAAAAAGGAAAAAAAAAAAAAAAGCTTGTTTTCTTGCCTATTTTTGACGTCAAGAAAACATCATGAAAGTCGAATATCGAAATGATTTCCTGTTTGGGTGTAGAGCCTCCGTTTGATATAAATCCCGGCGGCTCGGTCTGGAATATCACCCCGAGATTTAACGCTCCGTCCCGAATTCCGGAATGCCCGGAGGGTTTGGGCCGGAGCTTCACTTCCTTGGATGAGGTCAAGAAATGGGGTTGTTGTGTAGAGACCGAGGTATATGGAGTAAATTGGGAACTGGGAGATTGGTATGATATATGATATGATGTGGCACGACTAACATGCATTGATAACTAGCATCTCATCACTGACATATGTTCTACTCGTAAGAACATACAGACTTACTCAGGGGAAACTATACGAGTTCTATCGATCATCTTGGATCTCACGTTCTCTGAACCGTCTCTGCCATGGCAAAGCGAGTTCAAGTAGCATATGGACTCGGATTCCATGTAGCATCACATCGAATCACAGATCCCGTGCCTCAAGTTACCCCTTTTCCTAGGGCTGACATGACATACGTTAAAAAAGCTTGTCTGATCTTAAATGTCACTTGACTACCGAGAACATGCCGCTTATCAACCCTATTTCTATCCGTAGGTTCCGGAGTCAACAGGGATCAGCTATATCTACACGGCATCGGACGCGTGTATAACAACCGATATGATCCTGGAAAGTAGTAGAAGCAATATAAATGTCGATTGGATATGTATGACGAGTTAAATGGTGTCTCGATCATAAATATGTGCTTGGACCTTGATATACTTTACACCTCCTTGATGCATCGATGACGAGACCCAGCAAAGCACACTCAACTTAAGCTTCACTCAAACCTCACATTAAAGACAACAATCATGACATTATCAGATCACTCAAACATTAAATTATCAAAACTAGACCAAAAGGGAAGAAGAACAAGACATCGTCTTCTTTCTCCCCATTCGTCCATCCTCCACCATCCATGCATCCTGTTCCCTCCCCTTTCACCGGGGTATCATAGCATTTCCATCCCAAGTAAACAAGTTCAATGATTTGAGATGAACTCAAATAAAAGTGAAGAAGAAATTAAAAAACGAGCCAAAGCACCAAAAGTACTGAATCCCCTCCAATGCTTGTAAAAGGTTTCGCACGCCCGCAACATGATCCCAAATTCAGGTCAGCAAAAACATTACCATGACCCGAGGCCGTAAACATCTGTAAGTTCCTGATAATGCACATGTATCTTATGTCTTCTTTTGTTGTTGTCGTATTCACAAATCGTGAATGCTTCCGAAATGCTCCCTTCCCCATCGCCATGTACACCGTTGCAGCCGCAACTTCTAGCCCACGACAAAGGTTTGCGTCTCCGCAGACCACTTCGTTAGACAGTCCGAAAGGTTAAATGGTTGCCCAAGTCATCAGCAACCACATTCCTCCACAGATTCTATGTTGCTATACACACATAGCCCTCAATTACTCGTAGCGGCGAGGGGCACCAAAAGTGTCAAGCACATGCTCAGATGTTCGAATAATCCGTTCAAGCTTGGCTCTCTCGAGGTTGGCGAGGAAGGGATCTGTGGGGAAGCCGTCCTGAATACTGCCGATGAGAGGCTGGATACGTCCAATAAGGAGCTGCATGGTCTGAGTCGTACTCTTGATCACATCGCGAGCACCCTGTTGTTCCCATTCCTATGACACGTTAATTGAGATTCGTCACTGATGGCAAAACATGGACTTACAAAAGCAGGAAGGTTCTCAGCAAAGGCCCGGAGAGCCATTTCAATCCATTCAACTTCCTCCTTGAGACGAGCGTTGGGCTTGAGATCCTTGGAGATTGTGGCAATAACAACAAGCAACATCAAGGGAGGGAGGTTCTCGAACTTGGATGGAGGGAAGCGACTGAGGCAACGGCGGAAGATTTCTTCCTCACGTCCACTCTGAATCCATTGGATCATGGCATCCTGGTAACGACCCTCTTGGATGGCCTGCTCAACAATTCGGATGCGCTGCATCAAGTCGTGATCAGCCTCTGGCTCTGTCTGGTTACGCTGGCTAGCGTAGGCACCAGCAAGAGCACTGACGCTGGAGGCAGGGGCGACATAATCGGAAGCCACTTGAGACGCTTGAGGGCTGTTGACTTGCTGAGAACCGCGGAGGTACTGAGGGCTGCCCATATACTGTTGGGCCTGGCTGGCAGCCTGGCTAGGAGCTTGGCTGGGGTGGTAGCTACCAGCGTGGCTGGCCTGAGCATGGTGCTGGCTGGAGGTGGCATAGCCGTGATGGGAAATGTTCTGACCATGACCGACGTTTTGGGGAATTCCAGAAAGTTCATGGACAGGCTGCTGCTTGAACTTGAGGAAGTCGGCCTGGAGCGCCGCCTGAGAGGTAGACATGGTGGTTACCATATCTGAAAGACGGGCGACATGAGACAAGAGCTGGTCAATCTTGGCGGTGTCGGAAGCATGCTGGGCCTTCATGTACTCAAACTGATCGTGATACTGCTGATGAAGCTCACCTGCGACACGCTGCGACGCCTGAGTCGCGATGTTAGTGAAAGTCGGTGTGAGTCGCTGAGTCAATGTCGCTAGAACTTCCTGCTGCACGCTCGTAGCAACTGAGTTTCCGACACGGTCGGAGATGGTCTTGATAAAATCGCCAGAGCGCAGAGATCTGTTGAGCGCATGAGGAAGAGAGCTTTGAATCTCCTTCTGCACCGCAGAGGTAAGATGAGGCTGCAGCTTGTTGTCAAGAAGATCAGTAACTGCGGCACCCGCCTTATCACCGATGGCGGGGATGACGAGCTCAGTGAACTGGTGGTGGATCAGAGCCTCCAGGACCTTCTGAGTGTTTTCATTAAGCACCTCCGAAACCATATCAAGGAGTTTGAGCTGGTGCTGGTTGAAGTTCTCGTCACGGACGCGGAGATCATCGTCAATCTTGCCGTGAAGGTTCTTGAACGATGACTTGAGGGTCTCGCTGACACTCACGTTCAGGCGAGACTCCAGTCCAGAAATAGCTGCATCCAAAGCCTCACTAGAGACAGCAGGTGTGGCGGCGTTGTTCGCGCTCTTGGCATCCTTATTGCCGGCGCGAGGAGCAGCACCATTGGTGGCAGTTTCACCCTGGTTGGCGGCATTCTTCTTCTTTCGTGATTTTCGCTCAGGCTTCTCGGACTGAGACTCCTTGGCGGATTGGACAGGCGTTTCAGCCTCCTTCGGCTCACTCTTGGCCTTGGCTGGGGTAGCGGATTCGGGTCCACGTTGACTAGACTCGGCCTGGGCTCCTGGGGTGGGCTGGACGTTCTCCTTGTTCAAACCGCGGTTAATGACACGGACAACGGCGTCTCCATTGCTAGCTGGGGTGGGTGTCTCAGCGGGCTGAGGAGCCTTGAGCTTCGAAACAGTAACGACACCTTGGGCGACAGCATCAACACCGTCGAGGACTTTGTTATCCTTGGACCATCCGAGCTCAGTCTGCTTGACAAGGAGGCAAGCAACACCCTTGGAGTGCATGGCGTACAGCTCAAAGAGCGTGGGTTCGTCGGCATCTTGAACCATGGCAGGGGTGCCGAGAATGTCGAGACTTCGCAGAATTCCCCGGTTAGCGAACGAGTACTCACGTACACCACTAATGACAGCGGTACTATCCGGCTGGGGGATGGAAGAGTCCTGAGCAACAAGTCGCTGGATATACTCGGCCTGGGACACGCTCTTCAGGTTGTACTTAGGTGCGGATAGATGCGCAAAGTAGATCGAGTTTCGCGTAGGGTGGCCAATGACAATCATGCCAGTGGCTGAGTGGTACATAACACTACAGACAGCATCGGACTCCTTGCTATGGGGGAGGTTGAACTCCTGCACGGGCTTACCGAGAGCAAGATCCCACAGCTGCAGAGTGTGGTTCTGCTTCATTCCAACAATCATGTATCGAAGAGCGCATCGCTTCTGGTAAGGTCGCTGCTTGTCAAGAAGAAGAACCGAAGTGGGCCAAGCCTTCTCACCCTCAGGCGTGGTGGCGAGCGTCATCAAAGGCTCCTTGACCTCGAGGTTGGTCTCGGCGGGCATGGGGGCACGCGGGTCAGAGCCCTCCTTGATGGCGGTCAGGTCTCGAACATCCCAGAACTTGACCCGACCAGATTTATCAAGAGAGACGATGACTGAGTCATCCTGACTGAAGGTGAAGTCCTTGCCGGCCTTACCAGTGTTGATCTTCAGGGAGCACTGCTTGGCAAGAGTCTCGGTATCGACAACGCGGTCGTGGCCAGGCTTGAACAGGTTGTTCTGAAGAATGTATGAAGGCCAGATGAGGTTGATAGACTTGCCACGGCCGACAGCAAAGTACTCGGGATGAATTGTGGAGGTGCGGGCACGGGTCTTGAGAACACCACCAGGGGCGTCACCCTCCTGGGAGCTCATGGGAGGCAGAGCAAAACCATACTGCTCCATGTGAGCATCGTCAATGTGATCCTTGTCACCATCACGAATCTGAACCCAGTAGACGGTGCCGCTGATGCCGGTGCCGATGATGGCCTCGCGGTGAGCTCCGTCGTGGTCAGAAGGCGTGACAGACATGGCGACATTGAAAATACGGTCCTTGGTGTCAGTGAAGATCTTGGCGTCCTTGCCGTCCTCCTGTCGAATGACACGCAGACCACCCTGCTTAGACATACCGTAAGCCATGTAGTTCTCGGTAGCCGTGTACAGGTTGCGGTCAATCTGATCAAACTCCTTCTTGAGTCGAGCGATGTCCATGATAGTGTCATCACGGAACAATGGTCGTGGTTCAGTACCCTCCTCCTGAAGAGTGATGGAGATCCAAGGCTTCATGGGGAAGTTGAAGACCTTAACAGGAGGAGTCTCCTTCTCTTCAATGACAACGATCTCATCCTGGTCGGCGCTCTCCCAGCTCTCAGCAATGCCCTGAGCAGCCTCGTCAACAATCTCACGCACAGTCTCGGCGACGTCGTGTGGAAGGGCGTCTTCGAGAACTCCCTCATTCTCACTGCGGTCAAGCTCAGCTTGGATAGCCTGGGCGGCAATGTGAGCACTGTCTTCGAATTCCTTCTCGGACTTTGCGTTGAGCATATCGTCAAGGTCCTCGGCGATTTCAGCCTGGGCCCGTTCGTGCTCCGCGCGCTCAAGTGCTAGCCGGGCATCCTGATCAGCCTGCTCAGCAATATCCTCAATGGCCTCTGCGACGGTCTCCTTGGCGGTCGAATTGTAGTTGTCGAATTCGGATGTCGGGGGAGTACCCTGTTTCACCGATGGGTGGGACTGCAGAGACGCGGTTCGGGTTGCTTTGCGACGGATCTGATGAGGAGAGGTAGGCAGAGCAGCTCGGTCACTGCCAGCGCCGACCGATTGGTCATGACGATGGGAGTGATAAGAGTGATGAGAATGCTGCGAGGCAGCTGGGGAGTCCTTCTTCAGAATCTGAAAAGGAAGAGCTGTTGGCGACTGAGCAGTGTGGCTATGGCTCTGGCTATGGGGAGATGACTGAGCAAGGTTTCCCAAAAGTTGCTGGAAAAGAGCCGAGGTATCAGTTTGATGCTCCTGAGAGGCAGGGTGGTAGGACTCGGACGCATTCGAAGGCGCGTGGGACCCCGCGTAGGAGTCGATCGGGCGATGCTGTGGGTTCGAGTACTGGCTGCCATGGCTATGCTGCTGGGGGTACTGCTGCTGATAGCTACCCGAGTAGCGGGCGGGTTCGGCAGGAGCAAGGTCGGGAGACTGAGGCGTAAGGTTGTTGGAACGCGTGGTCTCAGTTAGAGCCGACTGCTGCTGGTCGCCCTGGCTAGGCTTGGGGCGGTTCAACAGGTTGAGCAGATACGAGCGCGTATCGGCCGGGGGAGAACCATTGCCAAAAGCTTGCTGAGGGTGCGGCTGGGGCTGCTTGGGCTCTTCCGGCTCATGGGCGCCGCGCATAAGGGCGGCCAAGAGACCGGTCGGGTCAGCAGAAGAAGGCGCTGGCTGATGAATTTGAGCTGGAAGAGGGCTCTGAATGATACCTCGACCTTGCTGAGCATGCTGGAACTGATTGAACTGGTGAAGCTGATGGTCCGACAGCTGCTGGTGAAGCTGCTGAGGAGAACTAGGTTCCTGCTGCTGCTCTTGAGGCTGCTGGGCCTGCTGCTGGACATGAGCATGGGCCCGATTCTGGGCAGCTTGACTCTGCAACGAAGGACCACCTGAGCCGCTGAACTTGAGCAAGTTCAGCAGATTAGCGGTACGATCCGAATTATTAGAAGGCATGCTCATGTTGTTGACAGGCGGCGTAGGCGCCGGAGGCATGTCGAGATTGTCCATGGCGACAGGCCTGGGGGAGAGCGGTTGCGGTTGCGGACTCGAGAAGAGCTACCGCGAAATTGTGGTGGTTTTTGAATGTGGATGATTCAGAGACGACACAAGAAAAGCGACCAAAGGGGAGCGGAGGCGGGACGAAAGCAGAGCAAACGGGCCGAACAGATTCCGAGAGGACGCTAAGAGAAAGATTGAAAGGGGACGACGAGGGAGGGAAAAAGAAGAAAAAGAGAGCAAGATGATAGAATAGAAGAGAGAAGATGCGATTCTATCTTTGAATCTTTTTCAATGATGAGATGAAGTTGAGGTGAAAAAGGTGGTTGACGTGGGGGGAAAAAAATAAAAGTTGCGAACCGATGATGATGACGGTGAAGTAGAGCAAGGAGAGCAAATCAGTGGCTGGTAGCGGTGGCAGTAGCGGTAACGGCAGTGCCGCCGTGTACGGTACCTCAATTTAGCTGTGAGAGTTGTAGTTTGTGTGGAAAAGCAACCAAGGTGATCCCAAGCAATTTACCCGTGCACGTTTGCTAGTGTTTGAGGCGGCCTCAAGAAACCTTTGCGCAATGAGTTTTCTCTCCTGGTGATGAATTGATGATGGAATTGGTAGAAAACTGCTCATGCACCAACCAGCTGATAGATAACAGCCCAAGCGTTGTCTCTGTATGTTGCCAGTGCAGAAAGCCCACGTTGCCCAATGCTACAAGCAGTGCAATCCAATGTAAGGGAATGGATATGGATGGATGGATGGATGTTTCCACCTCACTATTCCCCGATTGCAAGGTAATGCACAGAGCTAAAGTACCTGGAGGGAGTGTAGGTAGGAGTGACGTGGTTGATTGGGGCTGGTTGGGTTGCTCGAGCTCTGTGTTGTGTTGTATTTGCTGGTACCTCGAATTGTCAGGATGATATCGGATGATGCAGTTTAACAGTATGAATTATTAGATGAAGAAGCAAACGACGTTGAATCCATCCTCTCTTCTGAGAATGAACATGCAATCATCAATGGCTCGAATGTCAAAGGTGGCTGATGCCATGTAAAGCTCTCAGCTGTGATACATGGGTATGACAGCATGAGTGAACCAGTTCGGCAAGGCAAGGTATTGGTCGCATCGCGCCCAGACTGCCAGCTGTCAAGTCACCGCCTCTTCAAGTTCTATTGGACAAGGCAATGATTCCAGATCTCAAGAATCAAGACATTCTACGTTATTGGTGACTCATTCTCGAGAAAAGCAGCCCGAGATTTGGTTCGAGCCTGATCAAAGAACTGAGATCCTGGCGTTTGCATATGCAGCTGCAGGCTAAACTGTTGATGCTGTCCGAGTCCCCAACATTGTTGAAGAATTTCTGAGACCAGCCTTGCTTTTCTTTTTCAAGTCAACATCCTCGAGACCTTCGATGCGAGATTTGTCAGTCATTGCATAGTCATGAATTTCACCCGTTCCACAAAGCGCAACGAACTCCAGCTTGGTTTTTATTTGGTTTGCAAACTGTCGTTATTCCCACTAGGCGCTTATAACCATCGACTCCAGAAACCTAATCAAGACTTCGACTTAATGGTGTCGACTTAGGGAGTGATAGAAGAACTAGCTAATTTTTCTTCGAAATTAATAAAATATGTATAAAGTTTTTCTTTTCTTTTAGATATCTCTATACGTTTTGTTATATTATATATATTCTCACATTATTACCAGCAATTTAATATTCCTAGGTCAGGCCAGCTAGTTCTCGTGTCACCTCGGGGACGTCTCGGACTTGATAATCGTTGAGCCGTATGATCGGAAGCAAATTGATTATCATTTGCCCTGTTATTGAGAGCCAATTGCAAAGTCCAGAAGAACAAATATCAAATGCCAAGTTCCATATCGGAAGCAGAAGCTCACGGTTGATCTTATGTGAATAAGCACCCAACCTGGAGCAACTCAATTGACATACGGGTAACAGAAAATCAAACGCAATCTCCTCGCCTTCAGCTTGCCATCTTATAAACGCATTCAAAAGTAAACTTCAAACGCATTAAATTCTCAGCACTCTTTGTAGCCAATCCCATGATATCAATACCTAACCCCAGACCCTCAACACACACTAAACCTAATACAGCATCACCCCCATTCTCACCCTCCAAAACGACGTAACACCTTAAACCGCCACCAAATCCTGTCCCTGAGTCCAGTCCAGTCCAGTCTTCAACAACTCCATCCTCATGCGCCCGCGCGCAGTCGCAGCAACAGCACTATAACACTCCCCGAACGACATTCACTCTCTCAGGACAAATCAATCGTTTAACTCACATGCTAGCTGCGTAATATCGCCCAGCATGTTTTGTCTTCGCAGGTAAGTCAAACCCTCCAGATTCACTCTTTCTTTTCAACAACTAACTCCTATCCCAGTTGGCTTCCTCTCCTCTTCATTCCGACCAACGCCTCGCCCGCATTCATATTCCTCTTCTTCATCTGCACCTACTTCCTCAACCGACCATGCGTGTACTGCTCCATCCTCCTGCTCATTCTCTTTCTGACCTCTTGCAACTGGTCCGACCAATGTTTCTTCGACTTTGGCAGTAACTGGTTCCTCCCGCGCCCAGCAACGCCCTCTGAGGAGGCGACGTTCAACTCGACGGTCCTTGAAATGGCCAACACTACTGTTGCCGCGATTGTGAAATCTGCTAGTGATGATCTAGCGGCTAGGAGGGCTGAGTGGTCAGGCCTGGGAATTGAGTGGCTTAGGAATTTGCTGGGGAAGAGGGAGTGGAGGATTGATTGTATGGATATCTACATTCGGCTATGAATTGCCTTGCGAGACGTCAAGAGGATTTGGCCATACGTGGCTTAATGAGATGTATATTCCAAGGCACTCCAAGTATTGCATGCTTACTTGATAGACCCTATGCGAGCATATCATAATACGGCGCTAGATCGCATTTTTGGTTCACAAACACTCACAATGATAACGAATCTTATAAGCACAACGTGTCTATTCTCATCATATTGACCAAGATAGTCTCCATAACAGGTTCCAATTATGTACCCTTCATGCATCATTCAAACTATCATCGCAACAAAACCACATGTGTATTCCTCATTTTCATCAAAAACGAATGCGTCCTAGGTATATCCTTCGTACCAACTTACATCAAGGCATATAAAGCATGGCATCGCTTGCAAATCCTTAAAGTTCATCAGCCTCCTCCGAGTCCACGGCGTCTTCGGGGGCTTCCTCGTCAGAGCCCAAAGCCTCCAGGGCGGCGGACTCGGAAGTGGCCTCGACGCTGGGTTCCGCATCATCAGCCTGCTCGTCATTAAGGGACTCCCCATCAGGCGATACAGTCTCCTGAGCGGGCTCCTCCACTTCCTTCACGGGCTCGACCTCCTCGGATGGATGAAGGGTCTCCTCCGTAGGCACTGTCTCCTCCACGGATGCCTCCCCGTCGACGGAAGCATCAGCGGCCACGATAGTATCCTCTGCTTCAGGCACAACACTCTCCTCGGCCTGTTCCTCCTCAACAGCCTCCGCAGCTTGTGTCTCCTGAGATGGAACGTCGGTAGCATACTCAGTAATCTTGACAGTGGCGGTCTCAACAGCTGTCACTGTCTCGACGATACGAACAATGCGCTCCTCGCAAGTAGGTTGCTTCTCGGTCTCAGAAGACTCAGCAGCAGGGCCAGCGTCCAATTCTGGAAGTCCCTCCTCAGCAGCATTGTATCCGTTAAAAGGTGCTGAACAAGAAGCGCATGGATCAACAGATCCAGTTGAAGAACCACCAGGACTAGGGTAAGCGTTACCGATAGCAATCTGATTGTTGATGGCCTGCTCCTGTTCAACGACATTGTTCTCGACAACAATGCTCTCATCAGGATGATCAGTCTCAACACTTGTCTCCTCCTCGACAATAGGATCCGCAGAAGCAGCGATTTGCTTAGCAGGTTCAGTGGCCTGTATGCTGATGGCTTGTGTTACTGTCACAGTAGGCACTTCCACATTCCTAACAACAGTCTGGAACATCCTGGGATCTTGCTGGGGTGCAGGACCGCCACGGATAGCTAAGAGCAGAATGAGAACACTCAGCAAGCCAATCAAGATGTTCTTCTTATCTTGCATGATTACACGAGCAGACTCGGCCAGTAGCTCTGGCAGGGTAGCGCTCTTCATTGCTTGGCGACGTTCCTCAGCGGTGGGTGCTCGAGGAGCGGCATGCGTATAATCGGGAGCATGGCTGCCAGCAGAGGAGTGGCTGCGCTCTGCGTAGTGCTGCTCATGGTGCTGTGGTCGTTGTTCGTGGAAGGATCGCTGAGGTTCTTGATGAGGTTGTACAGAGGCGGAAGGGACATCACCATAAATCTCCCTGAGCCTCTCCTCGTCTCTCCTCAGACGCTCTGCCTCCTCATCCTTTGACTCAGCGGGATATTCAGGGGTAATAGATGACTCTTCAGCCTCCAGGTGGGAATCTTCGAGGTGAGAAGGCTCAGGCTCAGGCTCAGGCTCAGACTCAGCGCTTCGTGCCTCCTCTGCTAGACTCCTCTCACGCTCTTCCTGGAGATGGTCATCAATGTCCTTCTCAAGCTCGTCAAAAGAACGACTGTCTTCGATATCAGGATCCGCAGCGAAAGATTTCTCGGCTTCAGCAGCGGGCTCTTTGATGGACTCTTTGGTGACGTCAGCAGAATGCTCATCAGCAGGCTGAGTGTCGTTGGCAATGTGGCTTTCCTCGTGATCCTTGGTAGTATCATGAATAGATGCTTCCGGGGCCTCGGAGACATCATGGTGAGATGCTTCGTGATGGGATTCTTCGTGGTGAGAGGGTTCGTGAAATGACTCATCGTGTACCGACTTATCACGGACCGACTCTGCGTGAAGCGACTTGTCGTAATACGACTCATCATGCTGAGACACATCATGACGAGAAGTGTCATGTTCCTCCATACGTGACTTTCCTTCACTCATATGGCTGATATCCTCAACATGGTTTCGAGACTCTCCTCGTCTCCTTGACAAGCGACCTCGCTCCCTTTCCTCGAACTCTCGATGCTCCTCATCCAGCCTGATGTATCTTTCCTCCTCTTCAGCTTCCCTCATGGCCAACTCCCTTTCCTGGTCAGCTTCTAGAGACACAAGCTCATGTTGCGATACAGCATCGACAAGAGGCTCGATCTCGACATCAACACGCTCCATCTCCTTCCAACAAGCTTCCCAGGCACCACCACGGATGAGGCCATTGCTAGCATATACCTTGACACGGAAGACCTTGGCGCGACCGAGAGACTCGTAGTTGATGTCTGATTTACAAGTCTTGCACCAGTGTGTAGGTTGTGGCTGAGAACGACGACTTGATCGACGCTTGCCGTATTCTTCATCCTCATAATCTTCCTCCTCGCTCTCTGACTCTGACTCCTCTATTGTCATCTCGTTGGAGGGGCCAAGATAATGGCCACACTCCAAGATACGAGCACGGCGCCTCATGGGAAGTTCAAGAGCCTCCAGTAGCCTCTCCTCAAGAACCTCATAGTCGTTTTGAGGGTGAGGCAACAGGATACCGCGTTCGACAGTTGTATCTCCCATGCGATCTTGTAATAATCTCCAAGCATCGCGAATAGCCTTGCACTCCTTGCTCAGGTCATCAGCCTCCGCATTCTCCAGCACGTCACCCCAGGGCCACCGGAGTGGAAGTAATGTGACGTGGAGAAGAACAAGAGGAGGTGTAGATCTCTTAAAGCGAGGCGGTGTTCTCTTAGGGGAGTACTGCTCCGGGAAGCGAGGGGAGCCAAGTCGAGATGCAGAGAGAGGTGCTCTGCGACTTGATCGCGGAGACCCAATTGTTGAGCCTGGAGGCGATGACATCTGCATGGCCTTGACAGAAGAAGGTGATCGGAAAACAGGTCGAGGGTTCCCTCGGATAGTAGGGATGAAGTCTTCCTCTTCCCTGTCATACTCTGACAACCCGGAGATACCAGAAATACCCGAGACACGAGGCGACCTTGTCATCCGTGACATAACATCCTGAGCTTTTCTGTTATCAGTCTCCGAGACAGACCCCATTGAGCTACGAGGACTTCGGTCACTAAAGACGTCGTCCTCGTGCTCGTGGTGGGAGCTATTCTCGGCTGCCTCATCTACACCGCCTCTCATACCAGCGGTCGACATTTTTGCGCCGGATTTTCGGGTGCTAACCGACTCTGAGTGGGAAATGTAACCAGTGTCGTCTGTTCCGGTGTAGCTATTCAAAGACTCACGCTTCTCGTGGTTTTCGATCTGTGAGGCAATATCACGAGCGACCTCTTTGATAGCTTCGGAGCGACCAGAGTGTCGCCGGCTTGAGTATTCAGAACCCGAAGAGCCAGACGACTCACGTCGAGAACCTGAGCGGTCTGACTCGGTCTCAGAAAAGTGCCTCTCCTCGTTACTTTCCGCGGGTTGTTCAACCTCAGCTTCAGCAGACTTGGCCTTGTCTTCCCGGATAGACTCGTCTTCTTCGGGGTCCGGAGCGGTGGAGTCTTCGGCAGGAATGTTCTCTGTGGGGATATCTGCAGAAGGGGTGTCCTCAATTGGAGTATCCGCACGAGTGCCCTCAGTGGTAGTGACGTCTTCGACAGGGGTAGGTTCCTCGTCGTTATCTTTTGTATTGTCTAATGAGGGCTCTGCAGCTGTTGTATCGGCTTCAGCTTCAGATGCTGCTTCGGCTTCTTCTGGTTCTGTTGCAGGCTCTGCAATTGGCTCTTCTGGCTTTTCTTCAGTGCCAATCTGAGCTTCGGCTTCTTCCTTTGGTTCAGCTTCAGGCTCTGATTCGGTCTCTGATTCGGCCTTCGACTCGGATGCTTCTTGATCAGGTTGTGCCTCCTCTTTCGTCTCTTCTGGTGTTATAGTAGATTTATCTTCTTCTTGAGGTTCTTCTTCAGCTTCGACCGTAGGCTCGGCCCCTGCTTCAGTTGTTTTATCGGTATGGTTTGTCGTATCAATATCGTTATCAAGTTCTTTGGCAGCTTCGTTCTTGCTGTCGTGGTCTGTTTCCACTTCCACCTTTGGCTCCTCGGGGGCCTTTGTATCGTTATCGTCCATAGGATCGCTCAAGCAAGAAGGATCAACGTGAATCTCGAAATCGAGGTCCTCAGTCCTATTACGTCGGGACATCTGAGGGCGAAGCAGCGGTCAGTGGCCTATCTTTTTCGTATGTGTGCCTCGAGTATTTGCAGTGGCACACATACGATAAAAAAAGAAAAGGGGGGATATGGAAGCAAAGAAGGAAGCAAAGAGAAGAGGTCAAAGGGTCTTCCTGGAATCGTGCAGATATTAGTCTGGAGGTATCCCAGACGCTGGGCTTGTGTGGCAGCGGTTGGTTGGTCGAGGACATTGGGACAGGCCCCGGCCTTTGTTTACATTTGTTGCTGGGTCGACCGCGTCTGTGGCCGTTGATCCCTGAGCGCGATGACAAGACAACGGCCAATTTGCAAACGGAAAGTGGCTGACTTTCATGATTAAAATGGACAATGATGATGGTGTTTAATTTGTTCAGTTTCCTTTGTCTTTGTTGATTCAACTGTAGCTCTTTTTTGCTGGTATTTTATCACTTGTGGGAGCAATCCATAGGTCTTAGCTCTCCCTGTAAGCTAGTGGGCAAACATGCGTGATGTCATTCCATTGGATCACACTGGTATCCAGCCAAATCGACTACTGAGGTGCCCAGCAACGACCAAACCCTTGCTGTTGGGGATTATCTGTAACGATATCACATCACACCAGAATTAGGTGATCTCTTAGCATTTTATTGATTGTCTCCCTCTCGTTATTCGAGCCTTTTTCAGCAAGTATTACCCCAACACCAAGTTTAGGGTAGCCTCCACTGCCAGGAACGGGCCGTCGGGTCTAGGTGTGTTTCACTTGCATAGATTGCCGCATTCCTCGGTGACCACAATGAATACAGCAGATCTTGTGTTGGTCTGTTCAACTTCCACTTTTGAATGTCACTAGACATTCGCTGCTCGGAAAAAGCACCGAGGAATATGATACACAGTTGTCACAGCATTGACGTATGTAGAGCAACCATTGATTTGATTACTGGAGAAACTTCAGAGACAGCAGCAGACTTAGAATTTCAACCTGAAGTGACAACAATACCCAAGTAAGCTTCAGACAATATACAATAATTTTGTGTAAGCTTCGCAAGCTCTTTGACTTGTTTATACTCGCATACCGAGTTCGAGGTCCAACATGTAAGTCAGAAACTATGGAAATATTAAGTCTAAAGACCTCAGAAGTTCCTATCGGTTGGAAAAGTCATTCTAAGATTGAGCAGCGTTGCTCTAATCTTAACTTAAAAGTATACGTATAACATGCTGTAAATACTAGGATTCTCGATAATTTACGCCTTTTTAGGATAAGGTATAACGTGCATCAAAAATATAGAACTATGGTAAGAATATACTGAACTTTAGGTATAAACTTTGCAAATCATTATAGGTTTTAGGAAATTCATACTGCATTTATTGTAGTGCCTAGATTTCTATTAAACTTGCACAAGTTTATTCCTCGATCACAAGGTATACATACAATTCTTTTTTCCCGACGCCCCAAACTCCCAAGCCGGTGGATAGAAATAGTATAGCAAAATTACGTGTCATCTCCAAGGTAAAATTACAGATACAAACTTTGTGCGGCCACAATATCCCTACGAATCTTGGATAGACTGTCCTCGAATTTCTTGGTCAGGTCGTCGTTGCCCATGACCTTTGCGGCCTGGCCCATTTGCCGAAGAAGCTCTTCTAGACGGCGGAAAAGTCGGATCAAAGAGCCTTCATAGACCTTGGTCATTTTGCTATAGAAAGAATGTGTCAATGGCTATGCTGTAGCGGGATTATAAAAAGGGGACGACTTACCAGATCTCAATGAAAGGACGGCCTTGAGCCCATGCGTAGACCGTTTCCATGAGCTGCCACTTGAGCTTCTGTACATATTCCTCCTCGTTGACTTCAAGCTTGCATTCCTGGCTGACCTTTGCGATAATGCGAGCCTTGGCCTGAACCTCGCGGTAAGGCTTTTGCAGCTCCTCCTTGAGCGCAGTTGTCTCGACCTTCTCATCGAAAATGAAGCAGCTCATGACGGACGCACACATCTCGGGGGTAAGTTCGTTGAAGAAACGGTCAAATAGCAGCTCGGAGAGCAGGAGCTCATGACCTTCAGTGGAGGAGATCTCACAGGCTACACGAGCCTTGAGCTGGACGACTTCTGAATCGTTGATAAAGCCGAGACGTCGCAGCACACGCTTTCGTGACTTGAGTTCGTCCATCTGAGCGATGCTGTATGCTTTGGCAATGGCCTTCTTGGTCTCCTTGACCTTCTCGGTGAGCTTGACCTTGGCATGGTATTGATCCCAAAGAGCTGGGAGGAGGGGTGACAAGTGAAGGGGATTGGCCAATAGGCGAGACTCGAGGACCTCGATCTTGCGAAGAAGCTTCTTGAACGATTCGTCGGTGATTTCCATGTTCTCAATGGGGTCAAGGGCAGGAAGGCCATCAGGGAAACGGCGCTTGACTTCCATCAGGGACTTGGTAAGAGTCTCTTTGTCGGATTCTGACTTTAGGCCGTCTTTAGGTAAGAATAGTCTGATTTGACTAATGGCTTTTATGCAAGTTAGAAGACATGGGACGATGGCAAACTTGATGTCATCGTCGTCGCTGAAGGGTTTGAGTCCTGGGGGCATCTCCTCGGCAGGCTGCCCGGGGAAGAAGTCCGCACTTGATCGTGAAATAGGAAGCAACACGTCGATAACATAAGATTCCTGGGGAGGGTATTCGGGCTCGCCCATTTTGGGGGCACGACGAGGGGTCTGGTTGACAATAACACCCCAGCCAAAGTCAGTACCGGTCCCGGCGATGGTCTCGTTCTCGTCCTTGGGGTTATAGATCTGCACCAAACGACCAGGCTGCAAGTACGAGATGCTGTAGTTAGGATGTTGAATAACAGTGCGCATGTCCTTGGTATACGCGCTCAGCTGCTGGCGAATCTGATAATAATCCTTGACTGTAGCCTCGTCTGCAATAGTGGTATTATCGCGCTCTTGCTGTAATGACATCAATTCCTTCTCCAAAGCGGGCACGCTGGCAGCATTTTGGAATTGGTGGAAGCATCGTTCCAGCATGAACTCAGGCGAAATAGCTTCGATTCGGAGAAGGTTGAGAATCATGTTGTAGCCGAGATAAAAAGCAGAGTTGAGTCGGTCTTGGTGGCCAGTAACGATTTCCTTGGCAGTGTCAGGCTCGAGTTTATCATCAATCATCATGATAACGATACCGCGGGCATCAAGACCACGACGACCGGCACGACCGGCCATCTGAATGTATTCGGAAGAAGTGAGAGGGCGCCTCTTGACACCGTCCCACTTTGTGACTTGAGTGAAAACAACAGTCTTGGCAGGCATGTTGAGACCGATAGAGAAGGTCTCGGTCGCGAAGAGGACCTTGATCAGAGATTCCTGGAATAGAATCTCAATGGTTTCCTTGAGGATAGGCAGCAAACCTGAGTGATGGACACCAATACCTCGCTCTAGAAGAGGCAGCAGGTTGATAATTTGAGGAAGCTCCCGGTCTTGCTCAGACAAACTCTCGATGGCACTGTTGAAGACCTTGCGAACCATGGCCTTTTCAGAATCATCGTTGAAGCTAAGAGACGAAATATTCATCGCCAAATTCTCGCACTCCCGCTTGCTAAAGTTGAACACAATGACGGGGTTGAACTTCTTCTTGATAGTCATTCGAATGATCTTGGAGATATCCGAACCGCTGTCAGCTCCGCCCTTGTTAGTCTTCTTATTCTTCCCCTTGCCCTTCTGGCGAGCGTTAGGGTCGTTGGGATCAGCTCCCTTCTTCTCCTCGACCTCTTGCATAACCTTGTTGAAATTCTGCTCGTTGAAATTGCTCTTCTCATCAACAATGAGACGAGCGCCGGTACCGCCAGAGGGGAAAAAGTAGTTCTGAAGAGGTGTAGGCCGGAAATCGGTATACACAACGTGACAAGCCTGGTGGTGGATTTTGGCAATCCACTCGGCGAACTGGAAAGCGTTGGGAATAGTGGCAGACAGAAAGACATATCGGACCTTGTCGGGAAGCATGATGATGGTCTCCTCCCAAACGACACCTCTTGTCTTGTCTCGCATGTAATGAATTTCGTCAAAAACCACCCAAGCGACTTCTCGCATAATCTCAGAACCTCGATACAACATAGATCGCAAAATCTCAGTTGTCATAACTAGGCAACTTGCCGTAGGGTTGATGGTAACATCACCAGTCATGAGACCAACATCTCCAAAAATGGCCTCGAAATCTCGGTACTTTTGGTTACTTAGAGCCTTGATGGGACTTGTGTAGATGACTCTCTGGTTGCGTTTCAAGCACTGCGCGACAGCATACTCAGCCACAACAGTTTTTCCGGCAGAAGTATGTGCGGAAACAAGCACACTCTCCTCTCGCTCAATGGACGCCACGGAAAGACTCTGGAAAGGATCGAGCTTGAAGTTCCATGTTCTCGCGGGCTGCTCGGGGGCCTTGTGCTCGGAGAGGGGGACGTATTCGTAGTCTAGATCCGGAGGCAGGGCGACCTGATGCTGAATGTTGTGCGACAAAACGAGCGATGAATCCTGCTCTGTGAAAGTAGCTGCGCCAGCAACTTCTCTTGACTCGGCTGTTTGGAAAGTATCTGTCATGACAGGACCAACGCCGTCTTCCTTCTTCCTTCGCTTGGCTTCCTGCTGACTGGCGCTTTCCTCAGAAGATTCATCGTCAGAAGAGTCTCCGTCTTTTGAGGTCTCTGTTTTGTGGTCCATATCGACGTCTTCCGTCTTTGCCGCATCGCCATTCTCGCCATTTATCGCGTTTGCCTTTCTCTTTTTCGTGTCGCCCTTGCGATTTGGCACATTCTCGTCTTCGCTCGCGCTCGGGGCATCCACCTTGCCCTCGAACACATCAAACATCTCATCCATGTTGGGTGGTGGTCACGATCGGGACTCGATCGCTAGTTGCAGGGGAAAGGGATCGAGATCGGTGGCTGTTTCCGAGTTGCGTTTTCAAAGTTTTGGGTCGATATTCTATGTTGGAGTAAGGTTGCCGTTCCGTATATGCCAGGTAAGAAAAGCTCGTAAAAAAAAAAAAAAAATAGGTGAGCTTGTCGTCCAGTACAAACACAGCGACGATCGATCGATCGTCCCAATTCGTGCAGCGAGTAAAAAGTTGGTTCAATGAGTGGGTTAGCGGCAGAAAAAAAAAAAAGACCCCCTGTTGCCCTGGAAGGGCTCGAAAGCGGTGAAATCTAGCATGCCCGGGTCCGTAAGTTACCTTAGACCAGAAATAGGCGATACCTGGACCAAGACAGCAGAAACATGGGCCTTCTTATTCTAGAATATGTAATTGATTACTGGAGATAGGTCACAGAATGAAATTCTGTATAAGTTCATCTATATTATGATAGTTCTCCTCATAATAAGAGTATTTTATGACAATTTCCTCAGCGACGACTACCTCACACCAAGTTCCTCGCAGCTAAATCGACGTCAGTCTCCGAAACTTACGATCCAATCACGGCTGATTGGAGATTCCATGTCAGCAAAGCGCAAAGTGCTGCACGTGACCCACTAGCGTTTTGCTCTCCAAACCTCAGACCACCATCTCTGACCTCGGATGCTATCATCACTGACACTTACCCAAGCTTCCATCTCCCAATCTCCACTCCTCAACGTCAAGGTACGTCAACCCACGAGCCATTGACCAGCTCGCCCTCCCGCTCCCGACTCTCGCGAACTCAATTGACCCTCTGCAGATGCTCTCCCGCGCCGCCGCCCGTACCACGACCTCTCTGGTCACCAAGCGAGGTTTCCAGACCACCCGCGCTCGCATGTCCTCGCCCTACCACTACCCCGAGGGCGCCTACAGCAACATCCCCTTCAACCCCCGAAGCAAGTGGTTCGGCGTTGGATACTGGGCCTTCATGGCCACCGGTTTCTTCGCTCCCTTCGGCATTGCTGGTGCGTGGTTTCCATCCCGATGTTCTCCGATGAGCCATGCTAACGACCTGCGCAGTCTACCAGACCTACAAGCCTCAGTAAATTCGTCGCCTACGCATTGGGTTTTCTGTTTGATTGGAACACTGGGAGGCCGAGAGGTGGAATGTGGTGTACATAACCGAAATAGACATCAGTCATTCTCGACTCTTGATTCGAAATTTCATTTGTTCGACCATCTATATCGAACCATTCGTGATACTACAACTATGATTATCGCACTTCTTTCAAATCCAGCCAACCGGATCTTTATATACAGAACTCTAGAGCCCCGGGGTATTATTCTAAGTTAAAGTACAAGGTGGTACAAATATACTGTTACATCATAATCTCGTTCCATCTTTCTTGTATCTTCGATGCGACGGGCCGTCCCATTGACCCGTCGACGACTTCATGTCTGCGCCGTCAAGAATACTCTGAAGTAGGGACTGGATAAACGGCTGTCGGTCCTGCGGAATATCCCAGCGCTTCTCCATTTCATCGTACACTTCGATAACGGTCAAATTCGATCCGCATTTCTTGGCTGCTCGTAATGCCCAGATAGCCAACCATCTATCGATGATGAATCCTCTAATACTTTCGTCTCGTGCTTGGTACATTGCCTTCAACACTCCATCCAGTCGTTGCTCACTCCATTCAGAGCCAGCAAAGCCACCATGGGAGTAAAATCCTTTGAACAAGGATAAAAAGATCGTGGCGTGAATTGGAATCTTGAGAAATTTCATCTCATCAAGATACTGTGCCACTTTGGCCAAGTCTCCTACCTTGACGGAGTAGTGCTCGACGAAAAGTTTGTAGGTGTGAAGATTTGGTGAGAGCTGCATTTGCTTCTGCAGCGGCTTTTGAAGCTCGGGATGCTTCTTACCAATTCTCGTAAACATCATCAACACCTTGGTAATGACCCGACCCATCCCGTAGTCCCTATCTGGGATATTAGGCGCCATTTCGTGACCGGACTTCATCCTCTCATATGTCACTTCCGCTGCCGACTCCTCGCCGCATCGCAAGAGACCTGATATTACACAGTTGAGCACAACAGTGTCAATCATCTCACCAGCCTCAACCATGTCTTTGTAAGCAGCTCGAATTCCGCCCGAGTCCATCTTGAGTCCGAAATAATGGATCAGACTAACATGATGGTATCGGTTGTACTCAAAACCTCGGTTCTCCATTTCTTTATAAATCATGTCGGCCAGAACAAAATTCCCATTTTTAGAAGCAACATCAAACAGAATGTTGAACGTAACTTCGTTCGCCTTGACATTGGCTGATCGCTCCATCTCTCGCCACAACCTAAGGGCAGTATCCATCTCAGTCGAAGTAACGCGAGCTGAATACTTGGTTGCGAACGCCAAAGCATAGTTCCAATGGGCCCTTCGCAACGTCAATCCTGCGCTCTTGACATCAGCGACTAGCGCAAAGTAACGCAGCATCGACTCCGAGTTTCGTTTTGGTGGCGTGCCCATAACCTTCAATAATCTATTCCGCCATGGCCAGGTAAGATACAACATCCTTGGTTCGGGCAATTGAAGGTACATATTGTATATGGGTTCAAGGGTTGTTCGGTATGGGTGGCGAAGCTTGTATGATATGGCATTACATAGTTTAGCGATCAACTTTTTCGTCTCATCATCGGTCTTGAAAGTTTCCTCCGCCGTTGGATATTCAGCATCCCGTTTGTTTTCCGATACTTGCAAACTTTGGCCATCTGGTTGTGCGTATCCTCTCCGGTACGGGTCTCGGTGAAATTCGAGATGCTCTTCAACCGTTCCCGCATCTTCCTGTGGCACGAGATCCATGAGATGTCGTGGGTCATGACCAAACTGAGTATGAAATCTCTGGTGTATCGGAGGTATCGGGGCTTCGGCGGCGGAAGCAGTGCTATAATTGTTCAAGACATGCTGTGATCGACGGACATGCAAGGCACGTCGAGCCTCGGTGGCAGGCGAAAAGGTCGAGAGAAGCCATAGCGAGCTTTTGGAGCACGAGGGGGGCGAAGTTGAGCTCGGCGGTTTTCTCTGTGTCTCTTTTCCAGCATCTCTCGCGGTACAGAGACTCCTCCTTGCGGTAGTAACCCCAAAACTGGCCGACGGTCGGTTCGAAAGCACCGCACAGAGGGAGCCGTCTAATCGACTAGAGACTTTCATGAGCTCGTCCTCATGATGCTGCGACGTCTGATGCGTAGCCGGAGCGATATTTTCTCGAACTGGAAGATGAAGTTAAGGCAAAATGGCGCTGAGAAAGAAATCAGATCGGCAATCTCTCTCAGGAAGAGCTAATGCCAGTGGAAGTTGAGGACGGGAGGCTTGTTCTTGTAAGTGGGACCTTTTTTTCGAGATGGTTTTTTGCTACACTGTCATTCGCGCCGAGCTACCGGGAGATACCCCAGACGGTAGGTGAAAATAAGCCGCACTATATCATAGCAATGGAAAGATGATTGCAAGAGAAACACAGAGAATACAGTATTTTATAGCAATAGTGTTGGGTCTGAATCATGCAGTGTCTTTTTTTTCTATTGGGAGTATATTAATCATATTATTTGTGAAGGGACTTGACCATAACTTAATCTGAACGTGCTCTACAGTTCTATCAGTGTCTTGTGGCTGAGGTTTATTGTCAACACCCCACGTCGGCGTTAAGATTTACCGATGCATCTCCAAAATTTCCACTCACCACCACGACATCAAGGCTCAGGTGAGCCAGGTACGGCGTGACATCCGCTCCCAATTAAAGAGTCAATTGCCAATGTAAGTCTCCCACGCTACTCCTGCAAAGTTATACTAATAGTCACGACAGAATTGACCATGGGAGGCAGACAGATCCGACCCGCAAGGGTCCTACAAACCGTCACAGAGGAGCTCAACCACAACATCCTCGGCAACAAATCCATCCCTACGCCGCCATGGTATAACATTATGCAATCCGTTCCACCCGCCGAGACACTCGTGCGAACCATCCCTCCGCGACTCCGACAACCCAACCGAAAGCTCACCAAGCCTAAGAACATCTTTCGACCACAAAGGATACTGTATGAGGAGGACAGGCTGCGACAAACTTTCTATAGAGATCATCCTTGGGAACTGGCGAGACCTCGTGTTATTCTTGAGTCAGATGGAAAAGATTACCAGCACTGTGATTGGAGTAAAGGCTTGAGGCAGCCTAACATTCCTTTAACGGGTGAATGGTGGGTGTTCCGGGTACATGGTCTGATGGAGTCAAGCTAACATATCACAGTGTTGTGCAGCGCCAGTTATGGTTGATGAAGAAGAAGGGACTTGAAAGAAAAGAAGCATACGACATCACACGCCGTGAATTCTACCGTCTACGTCAAGAGGAAGAAATCGAGAAGAGAGTAGCCCTTGAGGAAGCTAAGCACGTAGGCGCTTACTTTGGCAAGAGTCGCATTGACGTTGCACACATCCTCGAAGACCGCGAGTTTGAGAACTGGAAGATCTGGGCTGGAAAGGAGACGGAGCGTCAAGAAGCCGCTCGTAACTCGGAGATTGAGGACTTTGGTCTGGAGGATATTGATGAGATTGAAGTTGAAGATGCTCAGCCCGAGCAAAGGGCTGAGGCTATTGAGGGCAAGAAATCACCTTGATAGCATATCATATCAGGGACGGCGGATGATACCCGCCATGTACACAAACCATGTATACTTTATTGTCTATGTATCAAAAAGCAGAAACGCATGTTCCAAGAACATTCTTGGACCGGGATCTCATCCCATGATCTTATCGTCAGTTGAGGAAACATCCGGCCGTCGAGCGTTGAAGACCATCTCGCCGCAGTTCTTGAGGCCGTACTTTTCAGCGACTTGCTTGTGCTGCACGAAAATGTCTGCGATACCAGTATAGTAGAAGAGCTTCCCTGTGAGGCTCAAAGTACTGATACGTGCCCATGATTCGATGTAGATGAAGTGCATCGAATTCTCGGGTATTTTACCCACGATCTTTAAGAGGTGCACTGCCAGCCCGACAAAGAAGCCAGTCGCAGGGCCGTTGGAGTAGATACAAACAGGATACCGCAGCTCGAGACCATCAACACGGGGAGCTGGGGTCAACAGAGCCGGGAAAATGCTACACATGCTGAGAAAAGCCGAGAAAGGCGTAGTTAAAAGTGACTGGTGAACACGGCGCGCACGAGTAACGGTGAAAACATCGTATCTTCCTGGATTTGTGCCCTCGGCAACACACAATGTCTTGAGATCTGCTTCATAGTCTTCAAGATGGTTCTCTGACATGGTATCACCGGAAGAAATTATGTATCGGCGATGAAAACCATTGAAATTGCAAAATCCATCGTCCATCATCATGAGCATCTCTTTGGTGTGACCTCCAGAGCCCAGGACGAAGATACGGTAATCGTAGGGGGTGCGACGTTTGTTGAGAGAAGCCAGCTTATTGTTTCTTGTTCTGCGGCGACGTCTGACGAGTTGAATATGGCGCACCTTTGTTTTTGTTTTTTTTAGCATGGGAGCGGAAGACTTGGGTTGTGAAATTTGACTTGGGACTTACAGTGAGTACGATGAGAAGAGTAATGATATAGAGGAGCATGGTGGTAAGAAAGGCCACGAGCGATTGACGAGAGGCAAGGGCGCCTATCGCAAGCCCTACGCCGGCGGCCGCGACCATCATTACCATTTTCGCGGTGAGTGGTCTTGGTGGTAGATTAGATGTCAAGATCGTTGTTGCATGGAGAAGTCTGAGGTTGAGTGAGTGATGTTGACAGGTGGATCTTTGATTTTAAAGCTCTCAGTTCAAACTCACTTCGAGGCCGAATCAAGATACCAAAGCAAAATGTCTAATAAGGAGGGAGAATGTATTTATACTGAAGAAGGAACAAAATCAGAGCTTATCGTGGAGCTTTCGTCAGTTGTACAAATTGTTCATCTGCATCTGCACCTAGCGACGTGATGAAGCTGAAAGTGAATGCTACCTGTACCACTGGCTCGCACAAGCGCTTCATTAGAGGGGATGAGGACAACCTAACGTTGGACATCTTTAGAAAAGCGCAAGGCCACTCCGAAGACAATTAGCCATACGGAGTATGAGATGAAGCATATATCTTCTCTTTTCTGTCTTTTTCTATAAAAAGTATAGATATCTCTAAACGACATCCATCATCGTACCGGGTAATGCTATCTCGAGAATATACCATGCCAAACTATTCGTGGGTTCATAGCATAGTCCCCCACCAAGAAAACCTCGGCCCCAAGCGAATATGCGCTTCAAGTTACAACGCTTTCCTCAATGGAAGCTTCCATCAGCAAATTTCAAGCAAGAGTTGTTCTGTCGCTTGACAGTAAAACCACATCTCGTTACTTCAACAATTCAAAAGAATCGGCGCTTCTTCTTGGGCACAGCAGCTTCCTCCTCAGGCACTTGCCCTCCAGCAAGTCTTCTCAAAGCCTCTCGCGCAGAATCATCAATGACCTCCTTCATCCCTTCGCCAGTCGCAGCTGAGCATTCGATGTATCTGTGTGCACCAATCCGCGTCGCCTGCCAGTTGGCCTACAAAAGTCAAAATCTCAATCATGATCTCAGAAAGGGTTGAAAACTCACCTCAGAAGAGCAGATGCAGCAAGTCGGATACGCCATCAGCTCAGACGACGAGAACGCAGAGCTAGTTCGATGATTTTCCAAAAAGCACTGATCTCGCAGATCTTTCTTCAAACCTACGAGATAAAGTAGTGGTTCAAAAGTAGCGGACTTGGTGAAGCCGTGGTTTGAAGCGTGATGCCACTGCTTCCGTCAGTCTTTTGTCGCAGGCTGAGGTATGTCACCTACCCATTGGATGATTGTGTACATGGATATTTTATCCGAAATGTCGAAACAGAGAAACACAGCGTCCCATTCGATGTAGGTCAACTTTTTCACAACGTTCAGGTCTGGTACGCCAGAGGTGTCCTACAGCTCCATGCGTACAGGCTGGTTGTGGTAGATACGTTCGTTAACGTATGTTTCATACAGAGGACGAGCAAAAGCACTTGACTATTTGATATCAGCAGGAACTAACACGGGGTAACTGTGAACTTACATCAGGAAAGTAACCATAGCGAGATCGACTATTCAGAGTCAGCAGATACTCCAACACGCTCCTGCGACACTTACAATAGTAAAGATGTCTGCCCAGAAGCTTTACTCCCCATAAACAAAAAGTTCAAGCGAACAGGCTCACGCGTAATCTCCTCCTTCACCTTGATCTTCCTTTTGCGACTCAGCAAACTCAGTAAATTTCTTCGCTTCCCTTCGGCACGTCTTTGCATCGTGCTTGAAGCAGGTCGAGTAGATGGTGTTGAAGAACGTCCAAACATCGGAGTCGCAGCGCGGAAGAAGCCCAGACGTGTAGAGGGTCGAGCTTCAGGGGGAGAAACATCTCGAAAAGTCTGATGGTATATGGTCAGTGGTGAAGAGAGGGGGGTTGTAGGGGGGACTTACGAGGCGTGTGGGAGGGCGTTCGTCGAAGTGGTCGCCCTCGAAAGGATCGTCGCGATCAAGACGGCTTGGAACGTGTTGGCGCCATGAGTTGATGCGCTCTTCGGGCATCATGTTGAGGAGTGACATTGAAATGGAAAGGAACAGAGTTGCTACAGTAGAATGGTCAAAAAGGGGAAGCGGTAGCAACCCTTGATGAGAGAGGGTGTGAAAGAAGTAAAGGCGAAGAAAGCAGGGAGGAAAAAATATTGAACAAACAGGTTCAGTAGAGATGAGCTGATGAAGGGAGAAGACCAAAATGATACCGTGATTGGGATGAATGGTGGTGATGCGTGCAGCTTTAGCTTGCACTGGCAGACAACTGTCAACCCTTCACCCCACACCCTTTCACTTAATCGCGGGATCTCTTAGCCTCATCAGTCTCCATATCTCATTACTTCATAGTATATATAACCTCAAAGTCTAAAATCGAAGTCAACTACTCAAAAAACTCCGCAGCGTTGGCAATATAAGCCCTCCTCAACCTCTCCTTATCAACCCCCAAAAGATCCCCCGGAAACCACTCCTCCAACCTACCCCCCGGCCTTCCAACACTGGCCTCCAACTTCTCATCCTCTTTACCAAGAACCATAACCGCCAGCGCCGTTCCGCAAAGCCAAGAATACACCATACCCTCGCCGCAGAATCCAGCAGCCATCCACTCCCCTGAATCTCTCTCCACAGGTGATCCAGGGGCTCGTCCGACAAGAGGCATCAAATCGCCCGTGAACCCAATTATGCCTGTCCAGGCTTTGATAAGACTGCTTCCTTCGCCCCAGTTTGGCTCGTAGACTGAAGGCATCACGCCGCGGATGTGCATTAACGGAAGGGCGATGTTTTTGCTATCGTCCCAGATGCCAACTTGATCAAGACCTGCGTCTTTGCTCCGGAAGAAACCTCCGCCGATCATTATATCACCTGGTGTTCCGTCTGGTCGATCTGGACGCTGCGTGATGTAGTCAAAGCCTGGGCTGTAAATAACCGACCATGAACGTTTTCCATGGGTGGCTGGGAATGAAGCGCCGGGTCGTTGAGCGCTCATTTGTGCGAGGGCACCGACGACACAGCCTCGTACTGGAGGGAGGAGTTGACCGGCGTAGGCATTGGTTGTGTGGATTACATGACTCGCCTTGATGACTCCTCGGGGTGTCGTGACTGTGTAAGAACCATGCCTGTTGTGAGTTACGCTCTCAACTGGTGTATGCGTGTTGATGCTCAACCCTGGGAATCGCTCGAGGAGGTCGTTCCAGACACTCGTGACAAGACGATATGGCCAGAGTGCACCGGCCGAGTAAGACACGGCGCCAACAACCAACTCATTCACACCAAACTACCCCCATTAGCCTCACTCCTCATTTGCAACAGGGGAGAACTCACCTCCTTACTCGCCTCATCCGCCTCCCAAACTCGATGCTTCTCCTCAGGCATCCACTCTCTAACATCATTAACCTGAGCCTTCGCCTTCTCAAAATCCACCTTCTCAACAAAAACATCCACCGTCTCAACCTCTCTGACCTCAGCCCTTTCAATACCCTCTCCAAGTTGCTTCATCATCTCCAAATGCCTCCTCTTAAACCTCACAATCCTCCTCGCATTCTCAGGCCCCAACTTTGACTTGAACATGGCAAATTCATCATACGGCGCACTCTTTACATGTCCGCCATTTCTACCCGTCGCACCACTGCATAGCTGTCTTGCTTCACAGACGACAACTCGTAGGTTGGAGGCAGAAAGCTCTAGGAGGGATTTTGTCACTGCTGCGCCTGTGATGCCGCTGCCGATAACGACGACGTCTACTTCTGAGGGAAGCTTTTCATCTTGGATGTCGCATAGTGCTGGAAATGGCGGGTCATCGAGCCAGTATGATTTTGTGGGATTTGGGACGGGGAATCCTGGTACTGAGGACGCGCGTTCAAGAAGCGATGAGAATTGCTTGTAAAGCGTGAATACGGTCTTAAAACCGGATTTTATAGCCGAAGCTGTTGATTTAAGTGTCGATATGATAGAACCCATGTTTGTTGGTGAGATTTACATGCGATTGATCTGCTGAGTTGCTACGGAGAGAATATATAACTGCCAACCAGGAACAATCGGCATCTATGGTAGCATCTTACGATGCATCCAACCACGCTTGATAGGTTGAACAGGGGGTGGTTGTTAGCTAACAGTTATCTCGCAGGAACCATTCGCGACGCTAATAAGCTAGTCTTGCAGTCATCGTGTTCACTCAGATACAGACCAAACTTGATAATGAACCAACGATCCTTTCCGCTTGCATTTTCTCTAACGTCTAAGAGCTACCTTGCCTATACCACCAGGATATGCCAGTTTCGCTGCCGTCAAGTACAAGCAGATCGCAAAAAAACAGTCATCATCATTCTGGTTTCCGTTTCCCATCCCCTCAAACACCAACGAAACTATTCACACAAAAGTATCAAAATGCACTTCCCGCAGCGAGGCCAGAGCCGCTGTCTTTTTCTTCCCCTCAATCCCTCACTCACCTCCAGCTCATGTGAAACAAAGAGTTGGCAATAAAAACGGGCTTTTCAAACTCCAGCTCCGGCCCCCCTTTCCTGTTTGCTGTTGCGCCATAACCGATGCAGGGTATGTTTTGAGATGAATTCAACATGTCATAAGACATAAGTCCTGTTCCTTCTGCCCTTTGAATTTTGTTCCAGTTCCATACCGCCTTGGTGATAATTCCTGTGAACTCCAGGGTCCCGAATGGGAGAGAAGTTGGCCGTGAAAGAAAAAAAAAAAACAAGAACCAAAATAAACCAAACTCCAGCGAAAACAAAATCCATTTGTAAACCATCCAAATTGAAATGAAGTAATGGGTATCAGACACTTCGTCTCAAACGTACACCGCCATCGTCCTCCAAGGTCATTTAAAGACTGACCATTCCGTTCTCAGCGTCAAGATCTCCAGCATAATCCATGTGGTGCGAAAATCGCCCATATGGATCAAGTCCTAGCTCCTGCCTCACGTCCCGCTGAATCTGGAGGAAGTATCTCCTCAGACTACGCAAACCCTTGAGGAACCCACCGTCAGGTTGATCAGGGTGTTGCGGAGGGCACGGCTTGTCGTCGATCTTATCGAAGGGAGTGACACTGTTGGCAAAATCCGCAATCTTGAAGTCAATCTCCCTCTTGTTCTTCGTCTTCTTTCGTGACGTCTCCTCTGTATCTGTTGCACAGTCCGTAGTAGACTCGTACATAGTTTCGTAGTCGTTATCCTCCGATGTATCGCCGTCATAAAACATGAGCAAGCTCGCAGCGTAGAATCGATAACCGTTCAGCTTGCTCACAATCTGCTCGAGTTGTCCAAGCTTCTTGAGTACGACTGGAATATGTCGCAGAATACTATGCAGATCGACACCGTTGTATAAGAACTTCTGTAATGCGCCCTGAAACTCCTCTCCAGCTTTCAGTTTGCGGCCATAGTACTTATCCTGAAAGTCATACGTCTCCTTAGCAGCGTTCCATACTTGCAGACCGCAAATTCGAACTCCCAACTCAGCTGATGTCGTATTTCGACACTTTTCAGTCTGCGACTTTTGCTTTTTTGGAGTAGCCTCGACGCCATATTGCCTAGTTCCCATCTTCAGATCCATCATGCAGGGTCTCTTCATCCCTGAGGTGAGGTCTTCTAGGAGCAAGAAGTACTCAACGCGGTCCTTTTGAGTCTTTGCTTCTTTTGGATTGACTGGTCTAGGAATCTTTGTGAATTCAGAAGGAACCTCTTCCATAGCTGGGGTGGGCTCCATTGATTCAATGGCAAACTCATCTTCAGGCCGTAGATGTTGCAAATATTGCGAGTGTTGATGGTTACCATTGCTCTCCGTGTGATGGTGTCCATTTGTACAGTGCGTCCTCGAGTGTCGCTTGGGCTTATCCTCGTTATCCCCCTTATATCCAGCGTCATCAGCCTCCTCAAAGTACTTCAGATCTCCCCTGGATTCTCTGACGTCCTCGGGCTTTCGTCGAAGACCACCAGCAGAGTATCTACGCTTCTTCTTCGCAGTTAGGGGGTTCTCCTTCAAAGTCTCCGGTTCGGGAGCACTAGTTCCAGTCACATCCTTGACTTCCTCAGGAGCCTGTTCAGGCTCGGACTGAACATATTCGTTCATCCCAGGTCCGAGATCACTATGTGAGTAGTGATGAGTAGCTTTTCGTTCTTGGTGATAACCGTTTGCTTCATCGTGGCCATTCATGAACGGGGAGTTGCTCTTGATCAAAGCAGGATCGGAATTGGTGGACCGTAGGAGACGTTGCAAGGTTGGTCGTGGGATCGATCGTTGGTGCGGTCGACGATGTCGATGAATCTTGACAGGTTCTTTCAGGAATGCATCGTTGAAAACCTCGTTCCTCAGCCTCTTGTTAACCATCGTTGCGCCCCAACTGTTTGGCCGCTCATCCAAAGTCGGTCTACTCGATGTTTCAGAAGAAGGCAAAGATCGATTTGACAAGGTCGAAGTTGAGATACTCTGTCGTCGGTATTCTCTTGGCAGAGGCATCGGCTGAAGGAGATTTCGGGGCAAAATGTGTCTGTTATCGTCGAAAGTGACTGTCGGCACAGGAATGTTGCTATTGGCGAGAGACTGGCTGACAACTCGGCCTGCCGGTTTCTCGGGTTTAGCAGCATCCTGGCCCTCAGTCTGCTCCAATTCTTGTCTACTAGCCTCAAGCTTTTCCTGGGCCTTCTTGCGCTCGGCAGCTGCTGCCTCGTCTTTCTTGGAAGTGCTCTTTCGGCGGGCTTGCTTTTGGAAGGTGACATTTAATACACCGATATAGCTGTCAAAGTTAGCATTTTCAGCACATCATTGGTACAGGCGCAAAAGGTCGCAAAACACAATTCGATCAGACGTACCGAGGAAGGAAAGGCAACAAATCACGATGATATCTCTCTATAGTCTCGTAAAACTCATTTTCCCTATTATTGAGTTGCTTACAGACAGCCCTTCGAGAGAATCTCCAGAGGGTGGTGTGTCCACCAACTTGATGTTTATACGGAATGAGCTCAATAGCCTCCAGAGGCTCTTGAGGGTCATGTTGATGATCATGGACATGGTCTTCATACTGGCTCACGATATGCGGTTGTTTATGAGAGTCAGTTGTCACGGTGATTTCCTCCTCGATAACAGCGCCCTCTTCGCCCTGTTGAGGGATGAGATCGCCGCGTTTCAAGGTAAGCTTCTCACGAGAAGGGTGGCGGGAAATCCCATAAGGAGGCTCATCCTTCTCACAAATAGCTTCTGGCTCTGGCTCATCGGCTTTCACAAGCCATGGGCGTTGATTACTTTGCGATAGAGACCGCACACGGAGACTACGGGCCGCAATGCGGTCCTGTGGTTCACTTACACAAGGATCCTGCAGTTCTTGGTGGGGTAAAAAGACGGCAGATGAGATCTTTTCTTCCCCAGATTCTTCGGCTTCTCCTTCATCGCGAGATCCGGTGTCAGTATGAGCGCTGTCCGCTGAGTCCCGTCTTGTATCCACAAATTCGGCTTCACGGGCCTCGGCATTGACGGCCGGGATCGGCCCCACAGCTTTGGCCAACTCCCCCTGTTCGTTTCCGTCTTTGGCCTGGGACACTGACTGCTGCACTCGCAACGGCGTCATGTCTTCAGATTTGATAGAGTCATTGACTGGAATGGAAAAATAATCCTCGCTAGGAGATGTGCTAAGAATAGGTTGTTCATCGAGCGAATCTGATGTGAAGAAAGAACCTTTTCGATCTTCCGGTCGAGCGCGAATGGCTGGCGGCTCTTTGTCAGAGGTTGTGGGTTGGGTCCCCTCGTGCAGGGCACTTTGATGGTCCTCCTCCAGGGGAGCCAATTTTTCTTTCGGTGTTTGCTTGGTATCCTTGCGGCGTGGTTTATCATCTGGTGGCAGACCCTCCTTGAAGAAACGCAGGCTGTAGCTCGACTTGCGGCTACGAGTATTGTGTTCCAGACCAGCCATTGCCTCCGTGACAGACTTTTCAACCAAGCCGTCCTCTTCTTGTCCTTCGCCAGAGCCAATGGACCATATCTTTTCATTCTTCTCGCCACCATTGCTCCAATGTGGCGGCATCTTTGCCCATTGTACCGGTCTCTGCTGAACAGGTCTCGCATCCTCCTTTCGCGTTACCAGAGGGGGTGTCTTGGTTCCGGATCGAGGGACGGGTCGGTCGGTGAGGGCCGCTGTATAGCTTGTGGTTTGAGGTTGATGATAGTCAACAGACTGCCTATCTAAATCCAGAGATGTTGATGCCTTGCCACGGGTCATGTCGATCGCATCACGATGATCAAGGGCCCCTCGAAGTGTAGTAAGGGTCGAATGACTAAAGGTAGATGGAACGCTCGCAGTCTCCCGAGAGACGGGCGACGTCATTGTTGTAACAGTAGTAGATGCTCCCATATTGATAGATTCGGAAGCGGCTCTAGCTAACGGCCTAGGAGCGGTGCGCTGAGCTGGAACATTGTGATAAGAAGATTCGAAAGGGTTTGAGGCGCTGTCGCGATCGTATTGGGAAGCGATATTCGCTGGTGCTGTCGGTGGTCCTGTTAAAGAGGAAAGACTCGACTGTGCAGTAGGAGAAGTTGGAGTCGAGATAGTCGCAGATGAAGGGACGGTCTTATTTAGGTTAGATTGTCGAGCGCCAGTAGTAGATGTATCTGTAAGGGTGGCGGAAGAGGATGAAGTTATAGGAGGAGTAGTAGTAGGAGAAAAGGATTTGGGAGATTTGACATTTGTGATACCTCTCGCAGAAGCCAAGGCTTGGGTCAGCAGGGAAGGACCGGTCTGCCTCGGTAGGGGACCGGGGCCATGGGCCTTCTTATTACTGGAGGTAGAAGAAGAAGCAGAGGCAGGGTTAGGAGGAGCGCCGATGGGGAGGGTATTGGCTTGGTCTGGAGTGTCCCTGGCATTGGCATCACCACGGGGCAGGTAATCAGAATCAGGAACAGAATCAGGCACGTTGTTGGGCACCTTGTCTGCAGAGGGTGGCGGTAGGAAGGGAGAGACGGAAGAGGGAGTGGGAGTAGTGTTGTCGGCTGTGGGATCAACAGCAGCGAGGGCGACGGCGGGGGATTGGTCAAGGTGCCCTTGATGGGTATCATCAACATCATCATCATAATCATGATTAGGGCCAGCAGCGTGAGCGACACAGGTGCTATCTTCGCCTGTGCCTGCGCCTACGACTATGCCTGCATCGGCGCCATGGCCTGTCGCAGAAGTATCTGGCAGGGCCTCAGGCGCTGAACTGGTACATTGTAGTTGCTCTGGCTCGCTCACCTGAACGGCGTGTGCGGCATTTTCGGACAGACGATGCGGACTGGACATGAGGAGGAGGACATCTGGCGCGACACGCTTTGCTTGGTTTGTTAGGAGAGTGGAAGAAGGAGAGAGTTGCGAGTTGTAAGTTGAGATTGTGAGGATGGATGAATGTGGATGGGGGAAGATGTGGGCGTGGAGGAATGATTCGTAGATACGGGGCCGGGGGGCTTTCCACTGGCCTCTGGCTTAGGCCGGGTTGGCTTTTTTTTTTTCGGGGCGGTAAGGCAAGTCAGTGGTATCTGAGACTGAGGACTCGGTACAGGGCGGCATGGTCAGTGGAGGGAGGGGCATTTCATGGCCCGGGCGGGGCATCAGTAAAAACCCAGCAGCGTGTTTCATTGCTCACTGTAGGTAGGGGGAGGGTGCCCTAAAATATCAAGCCATGAAAAAGATGTATCTTTTTAACTGACAAGTACCTGACCCAACACCTAGCCCGGCATTTGGTAGCGGCTAGGGGCTGCCTCTTGGGCGGGGTGACTTGTCCAAGGTCAAGGTGACTTGGATAAGGTACCTACTTCTCATGTCTGGCCAAAGATCAATGCAATCCATTCCCAGCCCATCTCTGTGCCATTTCGCGGGGTTCCGGGCTCTTAGTGGCCGTATTCAATTAACTTCCGGAGGCCGAGTTTGATTGCCAAGTTCCGGGCTGACTTCACTGTTCCCCGGTATGGTCTACACCGCAACTAAAAATCAACCAAGCATCGTATGGATGAAGGGATTGCTGGTCGAACAGCACCAGCCCTAGTGACCAATGCCGTATACGCACACGCCAGACTCAGCCCAAGTCTGTGCTCGTCGCAGGAACCCAATTCCAAGCTGCTGGATAAGCCCAGTGGTCAGGCCAGTGGATACTAATTAATATGTTACGGCTCCGGGACAGCTACCCGTGGTGCCCATGTGAAGGAGAGGTTGGATGGAAAGTGATTATAGTGTTGAGGGGCTCAAACACTGTTATCTAAGACGGTCAAAGCAAGGGATTTGAGGCCAAGCAGTTAATGAAACAGCAACACAACAGATGTTGAGGTGGGGAGTGTTGAGAGACTGATAAGGTTTATTATGGTTGTGATTGTGATTGCGATACGAGGGAATGAGATGGGAATGAAGTGAAGGGGGCGTGGCTTGCTAAACCCTTCTAATTGATCCCTATCGCTAGTTACCTTGCCATGTGGATGGATGGATTGATGAGATAGCCGGGCTTCTCGAAGGTGGAATTCTAGGGGACCTTGATGTCAGCCTCAATGGATATTAAGCTTTGTATTTATTCAGATCAGACTTGTGAAATATCGTATGTTCATTCATAACATAAATTTGTATACTAGTGAATCACCGATTGTCCTTTTATATTCTGATCAACTGTATATCATTAGAGTTCTCTGCTTATCAGATCTACATTGCCCAGCATTATCTGCATAAGTTCCTGTTCATACCACTTGACTAAGTCACACTTGCACTTGCAGTCGCAATTGAAGTCTCAATGTGCATAGCAGAGTATCATAATTACCTTAGTTGGTCCCGCTGTAAAAGGACGCTCCGCAGATATGCGTGAAGCGTCAGATCCCCCATGCATGTCCTTATCATCATGATGGATCCCAATTCATTGACTATTGGGTACACTCACGATGCTTTAGGCAATTGTTTAGGAAGCCCCGCTACGCCGTTGCTGCCAGAGAGTGGAGGTTTTCTAACCCTGCCGCTAAGGGTGACGAAATAAACCTGCATCATGACTATATCTTTTGAGGAGGCTGTGTGGCAAGACTGAGGTCAATGGGCGATAAGACGCCTCTTAAATCCTCCTCGTTTCTTATATCTTGAGGATATCTTGTCTGAGTTTCTCTATTTCCTGTACTCAAGTTTTGAGTTCCTGTGGAAAACTTTGACCCAAGGGTGACGTATTTTGTCGGCCGCTTGGCGGAACTCATTTCATAGGGATCATCGCTGGGTCATTTCTTGGATTTTTTCTTCCGCTTTTGGTCACGTTCACCCTTTCATTCTCGGCTATGCAAACCGCAGAGAGACCCACGTTTAGTTCGTGACATTTGACGGATGGTTGCTTTTAGCAATTGGAGTTCGTGATTGGATGCTTCGTCTGTCTTTGACGCGGCTGTTGAATGTTTCGATTCCCAGACGGCGCTACGCATATGATGGCGAAGGTTGGAAATTTGGAGAGAACAATGGAGGTTGAGAAGGGGAAAGTGGCGTGTCCAAGGTTTCGGACCCTTTTGTGTTGTATTCCTGTTCAAACATGGCGTTCTGCAGGTCCTTTGTAGTGGGTGCTATGTTAGATTCTCTAAAGATAGGCTTCATGCTCATGAACTGGTTGTAAGTGGTTGATAGCAGAGTATGATTCTTAGAATCAACCCAACAACTCCCATATTTATCACATAATATACAACTTTGAAAAAACAGCCCACCATTGACAAATCTCGTCATAGTCTCCTATCATCACACGTCTATTTTACCCCCAGTCCCCTCTGCGCCCTCCATCAATGCATCTATCAAATGGTGTCTCGATTAAACAAAACTTAGTGCGGGGCTGCGTTTGGTGGGAATCCAAAAGGGTGTTGTCATGTGATGCTTCAAAACTGGCCAAGATCATGACATCTTTTGCAAGGCATCCATGATAGTGTTGTTGATATCAGGTCAGATCAGTTGCACCGACAGTGCGATTTCAATATGCGCTGATCATAACCCCAGATTCTCTAAATTGAGACCCCAACACTCAGCGACGGAAGTATATAGAGACATTTGAGTGGTTCGCTACTGGTTCAACGACAACTCAGTCTGCCGCTTACAATTCACATGTATTATCATTACACAACATATCGCTTTGGCCAGTAGAGAAAGAGACTGGTGTCGTCTTGCCACGTCCTGTCTTTTCAGTCGCTGACCAGAGCACAGAGCTTCCTCATCCCATCATCATAATACAGCCAGCTCATCAATCTCCGATGACACAATGAACCCTCCGAGACACGTTTTCTCAGCACCTCTGTTGAATGGCTCTAGCCCTGCCGTGTCCCCTTTGGCTTTTTCTGGGTTTTCTTTTTTTGTCTGAGCTTTATCGTCTTACCCTGGAAATGGCTTTCTATGGAAATGCGACTGGACCTGTATCACTTCATTTTCGAGTACCTCACCGAATACCCATTACAGAGTAGGGTATATCGCAGAGACGCTATTCTTTCTTCTATTTTCATGATTGTGCGCTTAGCTTATATTCCTGGGGTGTGTTGTTATACATTGAAACCATTGCTGTTAAAATATCGCCGCTAATACATGTGCATCAGCCGCAAGAAAGCAGACAGAAAAGCCGAATTCACATATGACTGCGGCCGCCAACGGTGCGAATACTTGCATGAAGCCATGGATGTTTATTCTGCAACGTTCAATCAGTGGACTTTATTTCGACGAGCCCTTGCTCCGAATGAGGCGCACGCGGAAACGTGTGGTTAGACTTTACCCTATATCGCTCTGGGTAAATGATACTTTTCATCAAAGTGCCCCGGTGGTCCGGACAATTGGCTTGAAAACGCATGAACTACGAAAAGTTTCATTCAATTGATTTATATAATTGGGGCGGAAACGTTGTGCTTGATCCGTATCGTCTTTTTGAGCTACTATAGCTTACATGTTGGCGGGATGGGACGTGCCGCCAAAGTGGCTCTCAGTTCTCTTACACCATCAACAACAACGATTATCAAGACAAGGCACATGAAGCCATGGGAAGAAGCCCTGCCCTGACCATCCCTACCTCAATTGTCCAATCAACAAAGTCGCTGATCTACCCCATCTTTTAGCCAGATGCTTTTTTTCTCTCATCAAAGTCAATGTCCCAGAGATGTGCATATCGCTCTCGAGCCAATGATTGCTCGTCTCTCAACAACGTGCCTCGACTTCACGTTCCATGACGTTCGGTCCTCAACTTCAACACTCCCCGGTTTCGTTGTTAGCCCCGGCTTCATCTTGAGTGACATGGACTATCTCGACTGAGACATATCCAACAAGAGTCCTAGACCAACTCGGTGGCTAAGCACCAATTCAGGGGAAGGGGAGGCGAGAAGGGCTGGTGGAAGGAAACTGGCCGATCCTTTGGATATGTCGTGTGCTTCTTTGTCACTCTCACCAAAGACGGTGGTATCTCATGGATGTTATCAATGCAGGCCTTCTTTAGCCGCCTCAACCGGTTTAAAGATCGGGTGGAGTGTTATCTCTCTCACAGTAGGGCTCAACTCGGCCTTGCTCTGTATCAAGATCCCCCGCCTCTTGGTATTTTCCCAGAGAAACACCTCAAATACCCCTTCTAAGAGATCTGCCAGCATATGGATACAAGTCCACAAACCCACAGACTTTGTAGTCATCTGGCTCTTGCAAATGGGCCTTGACCAAGCGCATCGTGCAGCTGGAGACAAGAGACGACAGCCCTAGCAAGGCAGGACCGGAATTACATCAAGATATCGTGTGGATCTCTCCCTCAGATCCGACTAATAAGCTTTCTCTTCCAGAGCATGCATGCATATTACCGTTCCCGGGACCGGACTCAGCGGAGTGGACAACTACTCTACTCCATCCCTGATCCCGCTGTGTCACCAAGATATTGAAACAGCCCTGGAATTGAATCCTCGTTTCCTCTCAAGTACCAGTGCCCCTGAGAGATCATCTCCAGAATACGATTCCGGCATCTTGACACACGTTCCGTTCTGCTTCTAGCCTACACCGAAACTTCCACTGGCCAAAGCTTCGCACCGAATCGTCGATCTACCAACCCATCCACAAACAGCTCTCATCGCAGCCATGTGCGCCAGGGGCGTGTATCCAGGGCGCAAAGTAATTATTGTACCACTTGGTATAATCATTACATGCTGTCATTGAAAAGTACTCCGTAAGTAAAGTTCAATTAAAGATTCGTGAGGCGCACCATGGTTCCTGGCGAATCAGCTCTGTGACCGCGGGCTCATGGGCAGTAGAAGGAGACAGCATTGCATGCCTTGCATTATGCACGTTTCTTTTAAATAGGCGAAGCAAAAGTTTCTCTGTGTCTTCGTCATGATTTGCATTTGTAAGAAGCTGTGTCAGTCGAATGCTACGAGGTACGGCCCGAGAGGGCTTGTCAGCTCGTTTCCAGGGCCCAGAATGTTGGCTTGCACGTGGTTGAAACAATAGCCACTTACAGGACTGATTGCATAATGAGTACGTAGCGAATGCTTCAAAGCCCCAAGTCTCTGAGTTGGCCTTATCCTCGTTGACGCGTGTCGCAGATATGTACAATCTCATGTGAGATAGTCTTAAGTCTGCAACAAAGGACTTGCCGTTAAATTACTGTCATTCACTCAACAACGTTCATGGCACTGCGATACACGCTGTAATATGATATATGTAGAATTTACTAAGGTATCTACCCGTCGTACGCCTTAGTGGTATGTTAATCTCTATATATGACTTCTGTTGTCCAGCTGTCGTGTCTTTCATTCCCTGTCCACCCTGAAACTCCTGACACGTTCGAGGTCAATAACGCCCGTCGTGAATGCTCATGCATGAGAAAGCAAAAAAAAAAAAAAAAAAATTCCTTCAAGTAGTATGCCCATCGGGACAAAGCCCGTAATGAACTATAATAAGATTTGAACAAAGTTTCTGATGATACAATCACCATGGACTCTGTTGCCCCTGAGTCTTCTGGGGCGACTCCTCCGTCCCACTGAGATTCCATTCGAAAACGTGGTCCATTTCGCGGAAAACATCCTCTGCCATATCTAGGGGATCTTGCGACTCATCAGACTCACGGTCGCTCTTAGCAGTGCCCGTAGGGGGAGTCGATTGATGCAATTGATCTGCGGAAAGAAAAGCCTCCGCCATAGCATCCGGCAAAGGACTGCCAACTGTACGCTGCGATTCTAATGGCAGCAAACGCTGCTTATGACGGATGATAGGTCCCCGTGCCACGGCATCAAAGTGCTTGTGAAACTTGGACTCCTCTGAAGTAGGTAGTTCAGATGCAGGAGTATCAGGTGGTGGTGATCCCTGATGTCCTTTAGATACAGATGGGCAAGGCGTTGTTGGGTTGCTTGAGTATCCCTTAGTCTCGTGAGGCAGCAGCGCGAAGGAGACTCGACGTTCAGAGCTCCTGACCACCCAAGGATTCTTGGTCGCGGAAGCCAAAATGCCTTGTGTACTGGGCATACGCGATCCTGATCCCCTCCAAACAGCACGCTTTCTTGGACGAGAACCGGGTTCTGGGGAGGGCGATCTGAAGGATGCAAACGATTTGACCGAGAACTGAGGCTCAGGTGTTGATCTTATAATTGGTGTAGCTGCCACAGCCGTATCTTGCATTGGCGTATCATCTTGAGACGCAACAACCATTGTGCGCGACTCATCAACTCCTGTACGATCTTTCACTCCGACGATAGGCGTCGGATTCAGGGGCCTAGTTGACAGCTCGGTCATCTCATCTGTCCAAGGACTTTGCTCTACTGGACTGGTTGCTGCGAAAATACTGCCCGTATCCTTTGGCTCTGACATTGGGCTGACCGTGGATATCTGACTCAGACTGATCGTAGCGTACTGAGACAGCTTATTAGCCACCCATGGTGTTTGCTGTGAGAAAGGAATAGGCGCCTCTTTTGTCGATCCCTGGTGGCTTTGCTCTTGCTCGAGAGGTTGCTGCTTGGCTGGGGCGTCGACAATGGTTGGAACCGCGTTCTGCGAAGAAGGATGAGTAAGACTTAAGGCTCGACGTGGGGTCGTTGCCTTGGGAGTAGTCGTCGTCTTGGGAGTAAGCTGAACCGATTTTGCTCTGTCTGTTCTTTGCCCGACACTGATCGGGCTGGGGGCTAGTTTTGATGGAAGAGATTCTCTCCTTTTCGGCAAGTTGTGATGAGAAGGGCTTCCAGTCAATTTTGCCAACTTTTCCCAAGAGCTTTGGGGGATAAACCTCTTCTTGACTGAAGCTCTGAGGAGATATTCAGCATGAGACGGTGTTGAGTTGTCGTTGCTTGGTTTCGATGATGTGGATTTTGATGGCGTTCCAGCCTCTTGACGTCCTGCCAAGGTTTGTGGCGTCCTATCGTTGGAGGTCGCTGATCGAGATACGATTTCGGTGGCTTCTACTTTGACATCTTCCTTAATCTCTTGTTCCTCGCTAGATCCATCCACAGAATCAGTTTCGCTGCTCTCATGATCATTTACAGTTAAGCTGCTGGTGGCATCGACAGGCTCATCCATGTCCTCATCTTCTGATTCCTTTTCTTTTTGTGACTCGCTGGGTACTTCTGCAGGAACAACCTCCATTGCGTCACTTTCAGAGTCAGAACAAGAAATGCTTGTAAGTTCTGAAATGGATGATATCGAGTCCTTCAGTGAAGGACCACTGGCACTATCCGGCCTATTTTGAGGTTCCTCGGAAATGTCAAATTCAGCGATCTTCTTGCTTGAAATCGACGACAAAGGACTTGTCGCAATTTCATCAATCTCCATCACAGAACCTGAGTCTCGCAGACTGGCCTCCGGCTCCATTGATATGCTCTCTTGCAAATCGAATATTGTGCTAGCCATCTCATGGTTGGGTGACGACAAGCCAGACCAAGTGTCCTCATCCATTGACGCTGATGCCTCTTCATTCGATGTAGCTTCGACTCCTTGATTGGGCCTTGGTCGCATCTTGAAGCAGAAGCTCTCATCTTCTTGCGTCTCAAAAGCTGGGCGAAGTGTCTTGTTATCAGCTCCATTTTGAGCTCCCGTGCCAGTTGTTCCAGGTGCCGAGCCTCGTCGGAGAACTGGGACTTTGCTTGGTGTCTGCTGGGCGGTGCTGGCTTGTGACGATATGTTTGCATTTGAGTCCAGAACTGGAGTGTACGGAAGGCAGGATAATGGCGATGTTGAAGCTGCAGAGGCACGATCCAACGTAGTCTTATCCCGGGAAAGTTCGGCCTCTGAAGGAGGATTCTCAACTTGGGATGCTGAGAAGTATCTTTTTGTTGCAATGGCGGAAGATGGCAATCGATCGGGGACACTTGAAAAGGAAGTATTGAACGCATTCTTTGCTGAGGTCGCAGGTTGGTTTCGGGATGGGATTGGGGTATCGATAGAGCCTGTTTCCATGACATCTGTTCGTTGTCGTTTGTTCGCTAAGTGTTTCAACCACGAAGACCCCTTCGCCTTTCGCTTTCTCTCAGACACTGACCCTTGAGGCGTCGATACCCAGAATTTGTCCTTCGGTTTCTTCTCAGCATCCACGGCATCTCTCCATTCTCGGACCTTGGCCAATTCATCTTCTTCCAGATAAGGGTGTGTTTCGGTCTCGGAAGTGTGGTCAAGACTTTCTGGGCTTGGGAGGTGACATTCCAGACTGTCACTAACGGGCTGAACTGTCTCTGGTATGGATACATTGCGCTTCACATTGGCGGACCTCTTTAATTTTCCGGGCGAAGTCCTTATTATTCTTGCCTTTCCAGCTGTTCGGTGCTTTGAACGCCAAGGGTTAACCCAGTTCGTGGATGTCGACTCAAAGGGACCTTTGAGTAATGCTGTCAAGAGGACTGGAGTTTGTCCATCAAGAAAACGTTGACCCGCCGCTTCGTAACGTAGTTTCCGCGATACAGGATTATCGTAATCTTCGTCATCTGAACCTTCGTATAAGATATCTTCAGGGTCGCAAGTTGCTTCACAGTAAATCGTATCTTCACCCCAGCCCAAAGCGAGCTCGTCCGCTAGAGGGTCAGTGTTCTTGGCCACCATGTCGATAGTATTGGAGGGTTACGCCCTCCAGGTCGAAAAAGATTGTCTTCGAAAGCATGTATAGCGTTGACCGCCGATTTGAGTTGAGCGACTGTTCTATTGATTCACGATCCTTGTCCAAAGAAATGGAATGCAAGGTCCATCACCAGGGGAGACGCGCCCCGCGCCAAGTCACGTGAGGTCGCGTAAAGTGCTCCATTGTACGTCATGACTGTGACAAAAGAGCAGTGCCAGGCTATTCACAGACGTGTAGTTTTCACTGACAATTGTAACCACAATGCAAACAATAGACAAGTCACCTTCTTGGTGCTTTTATTGTTAACCGATATCTAAAGATCACACTGAATGATCAAGGCTGCAATATGCTTTCTAAGGGACCGTGATTGTGCCAAACCATGCATCCATTCGATCATATCACTCAGTTTGCACTTTTACAATGGCTCAAAGTTATTATAGCCATGTTACTACGTAAGACCAACATGATATTCTTTTAAAAGAATCAGACTCATTTACATGTTTGAGCTGAACGATATCATCAAGATCTTCCTACATACGGCCTAGTGCACGTGATCCTGGCAAAACCCCACCGTTGATACAGCAACGGCTCTAACCGTAACCAGGACCCTGGTCTTGTTTATCTCGATTCTCCAATGTTCAAGGATACGCGCAAACAACGACTTTCGATCTGAATTTCGCATGTGCTTGTTTGTTTAAATATTTTGTTGAGACCCCCAATGTCTTAGTTCAGCAGCCCTACTCCTCACCTGTGATTTTAGCATCTTCATCTCAGCATCTTCATTGCTCCCTTGTCTCCGAATTTGTCTTTCAGTACCTCACACATTGCAACATACACACATCACCTCGCTGGCAACCCCACCAGCCGCCGCATATGCTTTTTGTTTAGTTCATGGCTTCGCATTGACATTTTCTACCGCCTTAATTGCGCTTCCAGGGTGACACCATGGAGCACGCTTGGTTGGACTCATTGTCCGAGGATTGGGTTTCTCAGCCCAGATCTGATTCCTCCGCCGTTCAACTTCCCCCTCTGAAAGATACTGAAGAACCCAAGACGAAACCTAGAGAGACGCCGAGTAGGATACCGCGTAGAACGTTGGGCTCACGACCCCAATTATCGTCAGCTGTTCGCGATTCGAGCATCAACATACTTAGCGAGCGCACTGCGAATGATATCAACATTTCGAGTCAGCGCATTGTTAGACCATCGTCACAAGGCTCCAAGTTCGCACCTGGAAGATTCGCCAGTAGATCTGTTTCGGCCTCCACGACCGCATCAGTTGTTCATAACACGATTCAACACAAATCGTCGCCCGGAAGGCAACAAGATACGCCAGAGTGGAAGAGACGGCTGGTGTACGGGGATGTTCAGTATGGGGAACAGCGCGACCTATTTTGCTCAGCTGCGACCGGATTACAAGACATGTTCAGACCACCCGATGCTTCAGGCGACGACGCCTACGAAGAGACGCGCCAGGAGTCATCTGTGATGCCGTCTAGTCCACCATCTTATTCCCAGCGCAATTTCAGTAACGACCTCGAACCCGATCTGAGCCAACTTGACGAGCTCAATGAACTCGAAGACCAAGAACCACTGTATCCGAATGATGTTACACCGAGCCCCAGCCCCCGCAGGGCGCAAAGAGAAATTAAATACAAGCTTAATGTGGAAGATTCTATGGTGTCTAGTGTACCCAGTCCGCGAGATGAAACTCCTTCGAAACAACCAGAAGAGTCTTATCGCGATGAAAGCTGTTTGAGCGCCCCTTCAGAGACGAATGGCAGCGTTCGAAAGATTAGCGGCCAAAGCGTAATTCGTAATGAAGATTTTAGTCCAATTCTTATCGGCAAGCAGAGCGACAAAGACGGCAAGATGGACTTTGCGCCCATTGAGCTACCAGCGGACAGATTGAAGCAGAAACTTGAGGCCTTGCGCATCAACCAAATGCTACTCGACCCTGCTGTTGATCCAAAAACGGGATTCGATGAGCCAAATCAGGAAGCTTCTCCCACCCCCGAAGACACTGAAGAATACGCAACAAAAGGCGGATTCTTGAACCTTCAACGCGGAGGTCGATCAGGAGATGGTTCCTTTCGCTTTCGCGATCTCAGCCCTGGCTTGGGCGTTGATACCAGTGGAATGCTTCCAGAGGAGTCTCTGCAGGCCAGCACTCCGAAACAGTTTCCTTCCGTACGAACGGAAGTTACCAACCCATATCAAAACGACTACTTCAATATCAGCCCGTCCTTGCCACGAGCTCCCTTCCCCAGCCCAGACAAGAAGCAGATTTCTTCAGGCAGAAGTGCGCCCTCTGCTTCAAGTCCCCTCAAGCTTTTTGGTCCTTATGACACGTTTACAAACCAAACACTCCTTCGACGTATCAGTCAATTTGAGGAAGGCATGTCTGGTACTCCTTCCCGGCAGCCCCTAGGATCGCAAACACCTAACGATCAATCTGATCTGCCCGCCCACGAATACGGAGAGTCTATGTCCAGCCCTGCTTTGCCCACAATAGGCCGCAGGCCCATTAGTGGGAGATCTTTCAGTCGATTCGGCCTTGGAGACCTCGAAGGATACGAGTTTAGCGAGGAAGTATCTTACGTTTCACAAGGAGACACTGCATACTCCGACAAGGAAAATGATGCTCCTCAGTCGCCAGATATCCAACCTGTCGGGTCAGTTCTCCACCATCCAGAACAAATGATATCCCCAAGTCACGACGCGCAATTGCTTATTCGTAGACGCCGGGGCAAGTCCACGTCGTCATCTGGTAGCAAGCATCAGAGGACAATTTCAGGGTCTAGTCACATCCACAGCAAATCTCTGAGTCCGGCAAAGGGCGCTCCAGGCAATGCCAACACTCCCAAGCGCGATAGCGGATCAGAGGGTAAGAGGCCTCGAACGTCTCCGTCCAAGGATCCAACACCAAAGCGTCGCCGTACGCTACACAAGTCGGACATTGCCTTTGGCCGAGAGGATCGATTACAAGGCGTAGAGTCCGCTAGTCGTGACATGCAGTCGATCATGGGAAAGAAACGCAAGGATGGACGACCTACTGAGTTTCAGTTTGCAAATCCTAACGTGCTTGCCATGAGAAACATTCTTCGCCCACGTAGTCCTACACCCAGTCGTGGATCGTCTCAGCGTAGTGAGCCAAACGACACCATGAACTCGGAGGCAGATGTGACACACGAAAAGCGAAAGAAGACTCTAGTCCAATCATTGCAGGAGGAAACTCTGGGTTATACGACGGACGGCCATAGCGAGGTTGACCGAAAGCCGTCTATTAGGACTCAGGACTTTGTCGACCAGGCTGCACAAATCATGGCCATGATCCGTAACCAAGTCAGACCTCCAGGTCTCTCTAGTGTTGAAGAATCAGAGGCTGAGCATGGCACACCCGAAGGGGATGACCTCGATGACTCTTATCAGGAGTCAACGAATGAGCCATTATCTCGCCCTCCAAGCCGCGAAGGAAACCCCATGCCTAGACCACCCAAGCATCAAGAAGACCCAGAGCTTATCAAGCGATTGAGAAAATATCAGGAGTTCAGTGACATGGGAGATATCATCACATTGTCTATGCGATCCATGGGCCTAGTCAAGGAAGCAATTCTTGCCGATCAAGAAGTTGAGCGGGAAATTGAGAAAGCACCGCGTCAGCGATCAGAGCTATCATACAACACTGAAGACGAAGTCATCAGCGATCCGCCCAACATTCGATTGTCAGCAGGCCCTGCTCACGATGCGCTGCCTTCGAGCCCATCACGCGACTACCACTCTCAATCGTCAGGGGTTTCGACAAACAGAACCTATCCTACAACTTCCTCGCATGGCTCTGAGACCCGAAGGACAATCATGCCTGAGAGTGTCTCACATCTTATCCCGGATCGAGTGGGCAGTATGTATCTCGATAAACAAAACAACATCTGGATCAAGAAGAAGGAAACACCTACGCGGCGACCCATGAATGTTCTTCCATCAGACAGCGAGGATGATCCTTTCGCGAGTATCCCAGATTTGTCTGTAGATTTGACTCGAGAGATGCAGAATCTCAATCTTACCACGGCGAAGAAGAGCAATGCAGTCCGCAGTCCAAGCCAGGCAAAGTCACCAGTCAGCCCGTCTAAATCTACAAACTCCCGAATGGCTAGAGGCTTTACGACATTGACTCCCGATGGGCAGCTGAGCCCAGAGATGAACAGTCTTGTGGGAGAAGAGTTCGACAAGCTAGATGCCCGGGTAATGGAAGATTCTGAGCTATATCTTGAGGATTCCCGCCAAGATGAGAGCAGCCTCCACGATGATAAAGCCAGCAGTACTCCCTCGACTACCACTAAGAAGCGCAACCTCACGATCACGTTTTCTTCGCCTGTCGCATCCATCATTCAAGATGTGGTGGTAGCAGAGGACCTGGACAATCTGGAGGATGACCCAGAGTTTCCCAATGGTCATCTTAGCAGTTCATCACCCAAGAAGTCGCCAGGCCATGCCGGTATTGGAAAATCAGCATTGAAGAACAGCGGTAATGGGCAGGGCTGGAGCAACCGTCTTCCCTCACGAAATGGCCCAGCGTTTGTTCCTCGACCTGTTTCGCGAATTGATGAGCAAGACGAGGATAGCACAATCGAGCTTCCTATCGATGATCAACGACAAGTCAGCATCATTGGAGACACAAGCGTCGTCAGTCACAAAACACCTGACGGCCGCCGAACCAGTCTCAGCTTTGTCGTCAACCCCACACCGAATAACAACTTCTACCCAACGCCTACAGACGACAGTGTCATGATTGGCCAGAACGTTGGAAAGCTTTCCCTCAGCCCCTTGTCTGAATTTACTATCAATAATACAGATCAGTCATTTGGCTTTGAGGTCAGCTACGTTATGGGTCGACGGCATGCGGCTACTGGAGATGGTTCTAAGAAGGTCATGTCCATGACGATACGGGAACTTGTGGACAAACTTAGTGAGGTTGAGCCGTACGAGCCTTACTGGGAGGACATCACACATCTGGACCTTCATGAGAAGCGTCTGGGAAGCCTGCACATGCTGGATCAATTCTGCGGCAAGCTAGTGACACTAGACGCTTCCAAGAACGCACTGGGACACTTGGACGGTGTGCCGCCTAGTGTTCGGCAGCTCAAGGTATCGCAGAATATGCTAACCGAGCTGACGTCCTGGGATCACTTGATGAATCTTCAGTACGTGGACATCTCTGGTAACGAGGTCAAGAGCCTTTCTGCACTCAAGGGTCTGGTGCATCTGCGAAGCATCAGGGCGGACAACAACCAACTGACGAGTCTTGATGGTCTTGATACCCATGATGGACTCCTCTCCCTCCGAGCCCGAGACAACTTGATCGAGGAAGTTGATTTTGCGCGAGTTAAGCTGGAGCGCCTTACTGAGCTCGACTTGGGAGGCAACCAAGTATCCTTGGTCCGAAACCTTGAGTTGGCTCCCGCCTTGTCACGCCTGAGATTGTCCAAGAACAAGCTTACAAGCTTTGTGATGCCATCGGGTATTAAGACCCTTCGTCAGCTAGAACTGAGCGACAACCAACTTACTTGCTTGGACGTCAGTAACTTGCCCAATTTGCACTCAGTACATGCTGATCGCAATTGCATTACTGAATTGACGGGTTTCAGCCGAGCTCGAAAGCTGGACAGCCTGAGTCTCAGGGAGCAGCGGGCAGATAATGCTCTCGACCTTGGTTTCCTTTCTTCAGCTTGCGAAGTCCGCAAGCTCTTCCTTTCCGGCAACTACCTGGGCACCTTTGAGCCGACAGTGGACTTCCTCAACCTGCAGCTTCTTGAGCTCGCCAACTGTGGCATTCAAGCATTGCCGGATAACCTTGGTCAGCTTATGCCTAACCTTCGAACGTTGAACCTCAACTTCAACGCGATTCGAGATTTGGAACCGCTCCGATTCATTCCACGACTCAAGAAGCTTCTGGTGGCAGGCAATCGGCTGTCTGATTCGACCTTGGTGACAGAGTTGCTCATTGAGTTTCCACATATCACCCAGCTTGATCTCAGAGACAATCCTATCACGATTGGCTTCTACGCGCCATCGCAGATGCTGGTTCCTACTGATCGCGAGGGCTACGTGGACCCGTTTATGCTGCCTGATATAGATGTTGAGCGAGACCAGCTATTCTCCAGCCGGTTAGATGAGATGACCAAGTTACGGCGACGACTTCATCAGATTGTGTTTGTGGCGAGTTGCAAGAGGTTACGAAAATTGGATGGACTCGGTATCGACCGAGAGACGGTTCTAGCCAAAGACGCCATGTTTCAGACTCTGGTTGCTGAGGGCCTGTTGCCAGATGAGACACTTGTTGGTGAAAACTCTTCACCTTGCAAAGGTGCAACGGTAGAGAATGAGACAATGGGGACGATACGAAGCAGCCGTTGGAATGCAGAGGACAGCTTTGCCTAAGGGGCATTGGATAAAAGTATAATTCAATATGGCGAGAAGGGGGGTTTGAGGTGTGCATATTTGAATGAGGCGTTTGTGGAATGTTTTTAATGGCTCTGAGTTCTTTTTTTTTTTTTTTTTTTTTTATTCAGATCAAGGGAGCGGGAGGCTAGGGAACGGCCCTTAAAGGGGGTAGGCAGGGAAAACGGTTTATGAATGAACATGGCATCCATTGCCAGGCTGGATTTTGGCATTGGTAGGAGTTCACGGGTTTACTATCACGAATAATTATCTTACATACTGTAGCTTATGCATACATACATGAGCTGTACGAATACATTGTATGAAAAGTCATGGATATTGAAGATGTTAGCTGAAGCTGAAGCATTGCAACAGAAGTGAAGAGAAGTTGGGAGTCAAACAAGTAATTACGAGACGCATTGACAAGGGAGGCCTTAGCCTGGCCCTGTCATGCGGATAATGCATTCTGTAGCCCAGCCCAGGACCCGACGCGTCCACTTCGGCAAGGTATCAGGTACATATAAAACGGCAAATCTTCATGGGTACCTTGTGTCAGAGTATTAATTGGCTGCAGGATGAAGTCACGCTGATCATACTGCAGCCTCATCGACGTCAGAGATACGCACTCCATTCGGAGCTTTACTCAAGAAGCTGCATGCCTGTACCCGAGTAAGATAGCTTCTATGAGCTTGTTCAGCTCTCAAAGCTGGGAAAATTTCGCGTGGTACAAGACACGGTAAATACTTCTGACTCTTTCTTTCTTTGGCAAGAGAAACAACGCCATCACATGTGTTTTACTGACGAGTCAGACTTCAACATCCTTGTTGTTGGTCTGGGCTGGGGTACAGCACAATATTGTTCTGGAATTGTCCAGGGCGCGGGAATCTTCGGGCTGTTGGCCAGGCGTAGTCTAGCTGGGATGGCCCTGGATATGAAATCTACCTCAGATGCACGAGCGTGTAAGTGATCATGTCTGAGCTCAGCTTTTTGCAATGGTTGTTTTGTAAAAGGTAACAAGCCCTTTTTCTTTCTTGTTGGTGTGCCCCTTGGGCTTGAAGAAAACTGAACCCAACCGTGGAGACGGCGTCAGGTACGCGTACGATATAACAGGTTGATAGGAACAAAGGAGTTCTCTTGGCGTGGTCGTGAATCCAAAAGGGAAATTATTCGCCTATCAATGTCCGTCCTTTCATCTCGACGTTGGGTTGAGTTATCGTTCTTTTCGGTTCGGTATCATCCATCCATCAATGCAATGCCTGAGGTGCTAGAAATTCAGGGCGGTTTGGTGCGGTAGCGAACAACACATGCCTCACTAAAAATGATGGAAGCTGCCCTGGAAGCCAATCAATCTTGCGGAGGAGCAACTAGCCCGGACGACCTAAAAGGCATAAACCACTTAAGGTAAGGTAACCTAACTGAGTTGCCGGGGGGTCACAAGACATACAGGTACAGGTACTTTCAAGAGGCGTAGCTGGTTGCTCTGACTCTTTCTTCGTAAGGGTTAATTTTAAGACATTGTTCAATGGTTGCGAAGACGACAGAATATTTTCGAGGTCTAACCTGAATGCTTGTTTGATTCAAAGCTGCTTCCATCTTCTGCACGGCAATTCTACGAGTGTTGTGATATCTTATCTAATATCATATCGACAACTTCCATTCATCCCATGCATATGCCCATGTACCTAGTACAAACCATTCGGTTGTCCTCGATCGCACACCCTCCCTCATCTATGCAACGCACACCCTTCATTATTGATTGATTGATTGCATGCTTGCTTGCTTGCTTGCACGTCTGTCTTTCTCGGTTCTCTTCTCCTCATCTTTCTCCCAGCATCTTACCTGTCTTGTCCATAGGTAGACAAGCATAAATCACATACGATTCGATTTACTCAGCTATGGCGACGGCCATGGAAGCGGCCGACCCTATGTCGTCACTCCAAAGGTCCGTCTCCCAGCACAGTAGCGCTTCATATGCGTCACACGCCTCTCACGTATCCCACACCTCGAACCGAAGCTCGAGAAGCAACCGAAGCGCAACTGTCAGAGGCCCTCGCGGTCGAAAACGTCCCAGTCAACCTGTTAGCTCTGCGAGCAGTATTGCTGCCAGCGACAAGAGTCTCACGAGCTTTCCTAGCTTCTCACCTGAAAGTCCAGGCAATGATCCCCTCAGTGGTCAAGAGGATGCTCCCGACGACACTCCCGTTCCTCCGGCTGCGGTTCCCGAAATTGGGCGCAGCTCAATCGTTGATCTGACAGGAAGCTCAGATGTGCGAAGTGCCTTGTTCGAGGAGGATCATCCTGTGCGCAAAGTGCCAGGCTCATTACACAATGCTGATGACGAACATCTTGAACGCTTGATATCGCGGCACGGCGCCATAGGACTGATTAGACAAATATCCGAAGATCTAGCCCAACGAGATGCACAAATCGCCAATATGCGCCGCCGTGCCGATGAACGAGAACGTGCCCTGCGCAAGATCATTCGAGAGTGCGGTCTGTCGAACCTGGAACTTGAAACTCGCCTACGGACTGTTGAGGCTGAGCTACGCGCGGCCAACAAGGGACTTCGGAGGGAGGATACTGGTTTAAGCGACCTCATGAGTGATGCTATGCAGGACACCGTAGTGGCTACTGCATACGGCGAGACAGTCGCCAAGGGCTCTACCATCCGCGCAAGCAGCCAGTCTATCAGCAACACTAGCGAGAATGGCGGCAAGGGCACGTTGAAGGGTTGGAAGGATTATCTCTGGGGTTCCGGAGCCGCGAAACGAGGCAGTCGTACGAACAGCATCAACGGTGAAGGAGTAAACCCTGCGACTGTTATACGGTCACACTCTAGTATGGATCGACGGCCTACACTGCAGGAAGACCTTTTCAACCCACCAGACACGCAATCTACTCGAAGTCCAAGCCGTGCGTCTAGTATTCAGTCAGGCGCAGCCGGTGAGCGCAAAGCTTCTTCATCGCTTGCTAGCATGGCCCTTCGTTTGGTTGCGGGCGGGGCTATAAGCACACGCGAGGCTGAATCTCGAGGCCGCGCTGCGAGCACTACCTCCAACAAGGGTGGTTCTCTTCGAGCTCCTTCGACTACAAGCAGTCGCGCAGGCCAGTCCCGAGCAGTGTCCATTGCTGGTGGTCCCAAGGCGTTGATGGCGATGCGTAGAGCGACTCCAGGGCCATCTGCTCAAGGATCAGGCAGATCACAAGGGCAGGAGGCTTGGGACGCTATGCGAAGCAGTCCTCCAGATGGCTTATCATCTCGACAAGAGAGCTATGGGCCTGTTGAAATGGATGCTATTCGATCACCAGAATCACAGCCACCAACATTAACGCATATCTATAACAATTTCCCTAACAGCGAATACCTGACAGACCGGTTTGGATTTATATACGACCAGCGACGCAAGAAACGTCAGCGCGAGGCAGCGCAAGTGGCTCGACATATTCGCAAGGGCAGTCGTACAGAGATGCTGGCAAATGGCCGGGGCGGCATTTCACCCAACGCATTGGAGGACCTTCCTAGCCCCAAGGGAAGTGTGTCGAGCGAGGGACGTCCCGAGAGTTTTAACAGCATGGAGGAGCGTAACGCGGAAGAGGGCAAGGCTAAGAGATGGACGGATTATCTGAAAATCGCAACATTTCCCACGGAACTGCTCAGTCACACACCAAGCATCGCTGTACCATCAATCGAGGTTATGGAGGGAGCTCAGACCCCTGAGCCAGAGCTGCACCCCACCGAGCCTGTCAAGCCAGCAATCGTTTCAACCAACTCTGGTCTTATTCCATCGGCTAGCACGACCACTGCAGTGGATAGCGAGACCTCACAGCCCTCTCCGTCAGAGTCATCAAGCGCACTCACCAAGGACGACACTGAACCTGTCAAGCTGTTATTGCAACAGTTGAGTGATGTCCATGATGCTCTTCAGCGTGAAAAGACAGTTCGATGGAATGATTTCCTGCGAAAGGTGCGTGCTGAACGCAAGCGAGAGGGTGAAGCTGCTATTGCTGCCGCCAAGTCTGCTGCTGATGCTCGCTACGAGCAACCTGCTATGATTCTTCCTGAAACCCGCGTTGCCGATGGTGAGATGATTGGTGTTTCAGGACTCGGTGTCAAGGGAAAGGTTGGACGAGCCAAATGGAACGAGTTCAAGACCCTGGTCTTGGGCGGTATTCCTGTTACTTATCGCGCCAAGGTGTGGTCAGAGTGTTCGGGAGCTACAGCCCTTCGTATCCCTGGCTACTATGAAGACTTGGTCGCTCAGAGCGGTGAAGACGATGATGCCGTTGTTGTCAGTCAGATTCAGATGGACATCAACAGAACCTTGACAGACAATATTTTCTTCCGCAAGGGACCTGGTGTCAAGAAGCTGAACGAAGTCTTGTTGGCGTATTCCAGACGCAATAAGGACGTGGGATACTGTCAGGGCATGAATCTGATTGCTGCCAACTTATTGCTCATGATGCCCTCTGCTGAGGATGCCTTTTGGATTCTCACATCCATTATCGAGAATATTCTTCCTCACGGTTATTACGACCACTCACTCATGGCCTCTCGAGCAGATCAGCAGGTGCTGCGACAGTATGTCTCAGCAATTCTTCCCAAGCTCTCAGCACATCTCGACTCTTTATCCATTGAGCTCGAGGCATTGACTTTCCAGTGGTTCCTCTCCGTATTCACAGACTGTCTGAGCGCTGAGGCTCTCTTCCGTGTCTGGGACGTCGTTCTTTGCACCAATGACGGCAGCACATTCCTCTTCCAAGTCGCCCTCGCGCTCCTCAAGCTCAACGAAGGAAACTTACTACAGTGCAACACACCCGCCGGAATATACACATATATCAGCCATCAAATGACAGAGCACGCCATCAGCATCGACGGTCTCCTGCAAGCAAGCGAAGGCCTACGAAAAGTCGTCCGCCGCGAGGACGTCGAACAACGAAGAGAAAAGGCTATTCAAGCCGAGAAGGATATGTTGAGGGCGCGAGATGGAGACTCAGCTCGCAGTAAGCCCACGGCTGAGGCAGAGAGCGAAATAGCTGTGACTCAATCAGGAGAAGAATAAAGATGCAACTCAGAAGAGTAAAAAGTACACGATAGAGGTTGGATTGGTTTTTGTTTCTTCGGAGTTTGTGTCTCAGAACGGCCATGATACCCACATCCCTGAACCCCAAGCATAGACGTTTATTTGTTCAAGGGAGTTGATGCATTACGGCGTTGGGATATTGGAACTGGAAGGGCTGTGAGGCATTGGGCTTGTCCATATACGAAGGCATAGGAAGATTACATGACAAGAATTATTACATTATTCAAATGTGCTGCGTGATGTGACATCTCGGACATTGCGATCTTTATTTAGAATTATTTTGAGTCTTTGGATAAGTCTTCAAAGTTCAAGCTGTATGAGCATAAACTCGTCAAGATTCACAAATATTATGATCCCCCTTACTAAAAATTAGGATGAATATTCGATGAAGATCCAAAGTTTAGGTCATAAAAGCATAAACTCCTCAGGATATTCACAGGCATTATGATAATGTTGCTAAAAGTCTTGGAATTGAAAGGCTAAAGCTCAGGTAATAATAGCATAAACTCTTCATCCCTCGCCCTAAAGAAACTGGATTCCCTGTCTTCCATACTCTCTCCTTCTCTAATTTGGTATCTAATTCTGTTCGATTGCCACGTTTTCCTTGTCCTTACTATTCTCCTTGCCTTTCGAGTTACCGTTCCCATTGCCATCCTATCGCTGGAGAACACCCGTGGCCATCTTTCTGGAATGCTGCTGCATAATGGCATCAGCGAGCGCTATAGCGGCCATGCCCTCCACAATAGGGACGGCGCGTGGCACAACGCAGGGATCGTGTCGGCCCTTAGCAGCAAGAACACCCTCGCCCGAGGCGTCGTAACGTGCTGTGGTCTGGTCCTGACTGATAGTGGCAGGGGGCTTGAAACCAACACGGAAGAAGATAGGCATGCCGTTGCTGATACCGCCCTGGATACCTCCGGAGTGGTTCGTCTTGGTCTGAAGCTTGGAACGAGGAATGCCGGTCTTTTCGGCAGCGGCGTCAAGGGCGGGGGCGGGCACGAAGGGATCGTTGTGCTTGCTGCCAGTCATTTCAGCGCCGTAGAAGCCGGATCCTAGTTCAAACGCCTTGACGGCGGGGATAGACATCATCGCATGGGCGAGGGTGGCCTGGAGCTTATCGAAGCAAGGCTCGCCGAGACCAATGGGTGCGTTGCGGATAACGCAAGTGACGGTTCCACCGGTGCTGTCGTTTGCGTCTCGCAACTCAGCGATGCGGGCCTCCATGGCTCGGCCTGCAGCGTCATCGGGGCATCGCACAGGAAGGTTCTCATCAACTACAGCTCGGGTGATTGTCTCTGCAAGGCTGAGGAAAGCAGGGTCGGAGCTCATGGCATCAGCATCGCCAAAGAGCTTGATATTTCCGACAGAGGTGACAAAGGCAACGATCTCAATGCCATAGGCCTCCTTAAGCCACTTCTCAGCAACAGCACCAGCGGCCACACGAGCAATGGTCTCACGTGCAGAGCTGCGACCACCGCCTGACGAGGCCTTAACACCGTACTTCTCAAGGTAGGTCCAGTCGGCATGGCTAGGGCGGGGGTAGAGATCGATAGTCTGGTTGCCGTAATCCTTTGGTCGTTGATCCTCGTTGGGCACAGTCAAGAGAATTGGTGTGCCGAGAGTGACGCCATTCTCAGTGCCAGAGTGGATAGTAACACGGTCCTTCTCGTTACGGGGCGTGGTGATGGCAGACTGGCCTGGTCGGCGACGGTTGAGTTGGGGCTGGATATCAGCCTCTGTGAGCTTGAGATTTGGGGGGCAGTTGTCGATGATGCACGAGACTGACTTGCCGTGCGACTCGCCAGCGCTACAAAGAGAATACTGTTAGCTGACTGTTGCTGGAGGGGGGTAGAAATAGGACAGAGAGACTTACGTCGTCACGCGGAAGATGTGCCCAAAGGTGGACATGATGAATGTGTCGTTGAAGGAGGAAAAGAAGCTGGGTGCTGATGAGGTGTTTGACACGGGAAGAGATGGCGGCCGTTGAAAGTAAAAGGAAGGTTGAAAGGCTGGAAGGAGCTGGATACGAATTGTGCCTGCCGATTTCGGGCCAATTTTTTTGTGTTGTCGACTCTTACAGGATCGAGGCAGGCGCGGGGGAGGGGCAATTCGGTGGATGAGGTAGTAGTGACCTGATTGGCCAAATAAGAGGGATAAGTTACCCTCGACTGATGAACTTGGAGATTCTAAGACTTCAACCTTTCTAAGATCGACCCTAAATTATCAGATAAAAAAAAAAACAGGCTAGCAACCCCAGAAGATCTTATCATATATATACATGTCGATAAGCGACATCGGGGAGCTGTTGTTGTGACTCAATTCCCATCCATCCATACATCTGGTCTGATTCCAAAAGTCTGGATAATCGCTCTTCCGCTGTAACTCCAGAGACGTAGCTGTAACTTCAGTGGCAGATCACTGAAGCAAGGTACCTGAAGCCCAGGGCCTCACCTTAAGTGAACAGTCATCATGGATCTCAAAGCGCCCAAAACGTCATGTAAAACACAAACAATGGATCTCGATTCAGATTCAGATTATCAATCAACATATCGGCACTTTCCATTTCTGCAAGGCACAGCAATCTCACTGGTTTGGATGTTTCCCGCACCCGAGCCCGCTACCGTCCGTCCGTTGAGAAATTGAAACTGCCCCTAAAATTTACAGGGCTTTCAGCGCTCTCTTTTCGGCGGCGGAGGTGGGGTTAACTGAGTCTGGAGGTTTCCGCATCCGAGGCTGACAACGTTTTGTTTTCTCAACCTTTTGCTCATTGGATAAGGAACGTCGACGACAAACTCATCCATTGCTTTGGATAATACCGTATTTCCAATCCAACTGCATGTCTTTCTTTGACTTTATACTATTTATTCTTATGTTCTAATTCGTCATTGACTCACTTGTCATCATGATGCGGTCCAATCGTTCCTTTTGGGGCTCGACATCCAAAAGCATATCTCGACTTTTCCCCTCACTACCAACCATATCAAGACGCCAATTCACAGATGCAGCATCCCATACCTCCAATAAGATCCAAGTATACACTTCGACTTCTCGTGATCCGTTCCTGAATCTCTCTGTTGAGCACTATCTTCTCCAAAAGACACCCCCAGAGTCAACCATCCTCTTTCTCTACACCAATGACCCCTGCATCGTCTTTGGTCGTAACCAGAATCCATGGATGGAAGTGAATCTTCCAAGAATTGCCCAGTTCCGTAGTGATCCTGCAAGTGTAGGCTGGACTGGTGGGCCAGTGCAGCTTGTTCGTCGGCGTTCAGGAGGCGGCGCTGTTTTCCACGATGAAGGAAACGTCAACTTCAGCGTCATATGCCCCCCTGCGGTATTTGATCGAAACAAGCACGCCGAGATGGTCGTGAGAGCACTCTCGTCTCTTGGAAAGCCAAATACGCGTGTCAATGAGCGGCACGACATCGTTATAGATATTCCTGATGATCCAATCGGCACCTACAAGATCTCGGGGTCCGCATATAAACTCACTCGTCTTCGCTCTCTTCACCATGGAACATGTCTCCTGCACAGCCCAAACCTAACCAACATCTCGGGCATGTTGCGTTCGCCTGCTGAGCCATATATCAAGACTCGTGGCGTTGACAGTGTCCGCAGCCCTGTTCGAAACGTCGGTATCGAGAATGCCGCATTCGAGGCTGCTGTGGTCGAACAGTTTGCAAAGATGTATGGGGACTTCAATGTCCGGGAGGTCATCAGTGACAAGGTACTTGAAATAGATAGCATCAGCAAAGGACACGAGGAACTACAGTCGAGAGACTGGATCTATGGCCAGACCCCTAAATTCACCTTCTCGACGTTCCCTTACCCTGACGACCCCCGAGAGCGCCCTCAACTGGACTTTGATGTGAGTAACACACCGCACAAAGAGGCATCTGGCAAACAAACTAACGTGAACTCAGATCAAGCTTCGCTTCGAAGCCAGACACGGCGTTGTGGACAAATTCACGGCCGAAGGCCCATCAACTCCCACATCAGAAGAGGGTCTGTCAGCACTCACATCGTCATCCATCTACAACGTCTCCAGCTGGAGCGCACAGCTTTCCCAAGCTGGCATGGCCGAAAGTGATGCGGCAAAGGTCGGGCCATGGATGGACAACATCTTGGGAGTTGCCTTCACGAAACCCCAACAACAATGCCATCTCTGAATAGGCTGCAGCATGATACACGCAATGTCAGAGGTCAGTACGAGAAATCGGCTCCGCGCTGCCCTTCTCTCTCATACACCACTTCAGACTCCGAGCATTCCATTATTTTCCCTGGTCTTCATATCATGTCTCAATCAGAACGCGAAGGCGAATCCGAATAGACCCGGTGACTGCCTAGTCTGTTGGTGAACTTTAGCATGTGAGCTTGGCACACCATAGTGGGAATGCCCACACACCTTTCGGAGCAAAGCAGAGCAAGGCTGGCTAAGCCTCGCACGCGTCGCGTTCAATCAAAAAAGACGCGTTACACTTTCGTCGCCCTTTCATGGTCTAGGCCATACCTCAGCAGTACTGCTACAAACGAGCGACGGTTTCTGGTGTCCAACTGGTGGGAAGCTGGGTGGCAGCTAAGAGCATCACATGGCTTGTCAGCCGACCTAGGGTCCAGTCCATCCATCACCCATCAAAATTCCCAACGTACGAAGCCTCTCGAAAGTGCAGTCTGTGCTCAGCACCATCTCCCTCAGCCTCCTGCTCCTTGATATGTGACAATCTTCATCCTGCCTCGCTTCCATATCTGGCGCACTGTCTAGATCTCGTGATATTACTGGCTGGATAGTATTGACAAAGATCCTTGTGTGGCTGCTAAGAAAGCAGCTGGGCCTGCGGTGAGTATTGTGAGACACTCGGCGGAGATACTGGAATCAGATCACGGATTGCCGTGGCTGCCGCGTACGAAACGAAGGAAAGGGGGCAAGACCCCGAACATGTATGGGGTTGCAATCTCGAGCATCAACTTGTTCGATATCAGGTTTTTCGAACCAAATATCGACAGCCTTACGAAACAGCTCGGCAAAGGAAGGTTCAAGAAATCTCCGGGATAAAGCACATTTGCTTTTCCGCGAGATATAATCTATTTTTTTCTGATTAGCAGTCTAGGACTCGGAGTGAAAGCGCCATTCCATCTCATGAACTTCTTTAATCTTATGGCGATATCCTTCTGAGTTTATTCTGTACATTACGCTGGCCTAGTAAAAATGTCCGGGTTCTTATTGCAACCACTTCGGGAGTCTCTTGAGATCTCGAGATGGAGTGTACTAGCCCACTCACAGTTCAAGGACATGGTCTCTGAGACATGCATTGATGATCTTGTGTGGTGATTGCTACTCGTATCGATTTTGTCAGCAGCGCATGGGTTGTTCCGTTTTGGTCTCCTGGGACTTTGGCCTTAACCTTTACCCAGGGCTGATCTGATGTAAGTTGTCCATCGCAAGTCAGACAATATAGTGTCATGTTGGATATTGTTGAACTCGAACTCGAGCAGAGGTTCCGAACTACCCTGTTCATCCAAGTGACTTACTTTACCAAGGTCATGTTGGCTAAGTACGGGTATCGTCGACATTAATCGATACGACACTGAGTAAATTTGAGTGATGTCCGGATTCGTATCAACGCAACCCTCATGAGACAGGAGACTATTCCCAAAACTCTTGGGAGAACCGATAGTTGATCTGGGGTACTGTAGCCCGTGAGTAATCAGTCATTAACCACCAGGCGTTGCTCACTAAAGACGACATCATATCGACGTTAGACTAAGACACACATTGCTTCTCCACACCACCATTACACATGAATGGCTGGACGGGCCCATGTCTCCATTTCTATCACCCTCTGGGATCCGCAAAAGCGAGCATGTTGTGCATAAGCATGAGCATGAGCAATGACCCTACCCCAGCCCGAGCTCAGACGCCCAACAAAGAGCCTATGGAATTGTCTCATCTAACAATCCATAACTTGCGCATTCCCGCCTATGGCGTTCAAGGATACCTGTATCAAATATGCAGACGCATGTGAAGGCTCAAAAGAGCGCTTTTGACAGCATACAGCCATATCTGATCGACACCATCTCCATTGCCAAACATCGGAGGCGAAGCCACATCGCCGACTTATGTAGTGTCGATGATGGCATGATGCTGTGTTCATCCGGCCTAGTAAATGCTCAGGGGTGTTGGATCCCCGTCCGTATTGAGCTCAGCCTGGGGCATTTCCCACGCGAAGTTATCGGGTAGGTGGTGGAACTGTTTTGCTTGCTTTTCTCAAGAACCCTGTTCCTGGTGTGATGATAATCACTCACACTCGCACCAACAGAGCTGATAGACGTATTCTAACAACTCCACGCCCATGCTATTCCAGCCATTGAGAGCAGTTAACTATTAATCTTACCTTACAAATACCACCTCGACATTTGCTCTCATATCATAAGTCAGATACTGTGTACCAACAAGTTGGGTGATCGGCTTCATGGAGGATTGTATCGTTTGTGGCTCAACTCTCAGCCCCAGAAGTTCTTTGGCTGATCACCTACTAGGTTGACGAATCAATATAAGCATCATTACCAACAACATCCTGCCTTGATCAGCAATGACAAGCGTTTATGCCAACTTAAAGTTGCAACACAACAGCAAAGCCTAACATGTTTCGCTCAGTTTTAGGAGCACTATCTCCGGGAATTAGTGCATCTTTCGATATGGCTGCCGTGTACTGCTGGATCTAAAGATCTATTTGCAGCTGTCATCAACTTGTTTCTGCACAGGGGAGGGGTACTAAGGTTCATTAGCCATCAGCCTGTCTGTGCCCTCGCACAGGGGTAATACTGGCTGGCATCTGCGAAGAACAGCCCGTACGGACAGATACATAGATATCAAGTCCTTCCCACAGTGCACCTCGGGCCCTGGCTTGGCATACAGGCATGTCAGGAGTTGAGGTGCCAGAAGGGTCAGCCAAAATGGCTTAGACCAGAGCACCCAGTGTGCCTCTTCATTATTTCCACGACCCTGGCTGTATGATCAATCATTTTCTGTGCCATCAGGAGGAGTCTTTCGAAAAGAGACTGATGTATGTACAACGGCAGACCAAGACCTGCAGCGTATCACTTTTCTTGAGACAGGCAGTTTGGTGGGCTCAATTACCGAGGACGAGCGCAACAACAGGAGAAATCACTAAAATTTGATGGTAGGACGAGCGTTGTATACAGTCTGGTGTGACAGCCGTTGTCGATAAAAGGCGTTGATCAACGCTGACGGATATTGGGACAGTACAGACTAACGTTAGAAGATTGCAAAGGCTTATCAGATATGACAGGGCGAAATATCCCGAAGTGGAATTGTGAGTATTACCCTGCGTTTCGCTCAGAACAAGGTGCGTGAGAGATTGTAATTTGATCGTTGAAAGATGTGCAGTGACCACGAATTGTCTTACTCCAGCGACTCTCCCAAAGGATATCATTTGTCAACTATGGCTGGAGTTCCCCGCTTTACTGTTTCTGGCGTCTTGGACTCGGCAATGTAACGCCCCAGAACGCCTTTTCAGAACATGACGAAACAGGTGCAGCGCCTCATTCGTTGGAGTTGTGGAAGACACCATTCTGCTCTACCGTCGCTTACGGCGGGATCAACGTTTCCAGGTACGGTACGGTACAGAGTAGCTGGGCAAGGTTCTCCCAAGACCAATGGTAATCCATGGACATCCAACATTTTCTTTTCCATCCTGTAGACGGGTTCTCGATAATCACTGTGACATGTACGGGATATTTGCCATTTCAAGACCGTAGGGCGCTCTTAACAACCATTTTTATAATACTCGAGTTGATATAGATAGATCGATATGCCACAATTCGAGTAATAGCCCAGCCAATATCCTGGGAAACCATCGTAACCCCCCCTGTTGCTCGATGTGTATTGTGCCCATGCAATGCAGTCAGGGTCAGGGTCGACTTGGAGCTGGATCATTCGTCTGCCGATTCTGTGCTGGTTTTGCGGTGGCCACGTTCAAATCAGTTAACATCCGCCACGTTAGATGCAGGAACTCGAAGCGCCGCGGTGCTCTCTCCGCATTGCACAACATGACATAGCGGGACATATCTCGAAGAGGGAATACCACGGAAGAACATGTGCCACTGCTCACACGTCACCTTATTCGTGGATCAAGTTCACTTTGGAGGTAGCAAGAAGTAGGTTTTGAAGACTCGGCATGCATGAATCTTCTTAGCTCTCTTTTCTCCTTGTGCTGCTGCTCAAGATTGAATGAAGTTAATAACAACAATCGCAACAGGAGTGAACAGAAGCTGGTCCGTGGCCTCGGCTCTTATTATGGGACGGAACGACAAATGCACGGTTGTCAGACAGGGATAACGGGCGCGGGCTGGGGTTATCGTCAAAGCGGGAACCACCCCACTGTCGAGAACTCATCTCGCGCTAATAGCAAGCTGCTATCGTGAGTTATGTATTTCATCAATCCTCTGATGGTCAAGGATCTCTTGTTTTTTTATGTCATAGCAAGCTTGGTGAAGGAACATGGCTGTCAGCTTACAGTTTATTTTGCCTCAACACCAATTGCATCTGGTAAGGGCTGCAGCAATGTCAGCGGGCCGAGATCGGCAAGAAAATGTGTGATTACAATGCCTTTGCAGCTTTGATTGTTCAAAAACTTTCCAGGCCTGATCTATCCAAAGATCGTAGATGAGCCCAGCGTCGTATCTCTGCATGCGCCTCCTTCAATTCGTATCCTTGTCTGGTAATGCAACGGGTAGTCCAACTGAATCGAGACCGAAGCAGGCGCCTGCAGACTGCAGCAGGTATTTGTCGCCCAGGGTCGTGTTGTGACATGCGAGCAACAACATCCCGTCCAGCGCCGACAAGCAACGTAATAAGAGCAACGGCAATCAGGCTACTAAGAAAAAGCCTCCCAATAAGCTTTCGGGCTTCTTGAACGACCCAATCACGAGGCGCGGAGCCAGCCATTGTTGTACAGCTGCAGCGTTGTTGAGGGGACAAGAGGTAAGGCCGCGCTGACAGTTTCCCTTCAGGGTGACGACGATATTGAGATCGAGAATAGAGGTTGTCTACGTAGGCCATCCCTGCTTCGAACTCCCCTGTCAAGCTGGCTACTGGCCCCCTGAAATGTGCTCGCTCCATTGACCAGAGACTTCCCCAATCCCCAAAGGACGGGCCCGCTCGGCGCTCCGCTCATCATCCGAGCCGGGCCGGTGTTGAGGCGCTCTGGTGGTTGTGAGGTGGTTGACAGTAAAGGCCGAAGCCACAAAACCCCTCGACTTGAATGCAATGAGGACCCTGCCTTTGTTCCAGGAAGTGGTTTGCGTCTCCTTCTTGCGGGGAAAACTACCCAATCGACAAATTTTGAAGTCGGGGAATCAGATGGGGCCATCTCAGCGTTGAAGAAGCACTAGAGTTAGCAACAAGTGGTTCCATAATTGAATTGAGCATGCCAAGAACAATCTGATGTCTCGCGATTTCTGCACACATAGCCTGACAATAGAGGCGCTGGTATTTTTCTTGTCAGCTTTGCTTTAGATTGCCGGATAGGATATCTCAGTCGAGCCTTGCTTGGAGGAGTGTCAACTCCGGCTGAGAGCACGAAGAATGCAAAAATAGCCCAAGAAATCCTTGAACGAAAGAATTCGCCTGCCTATTGAGACCCCTGTTTCTTGATGGCGTTCTGAGACATGAGAATTGCAGCTCTGCTCAGACAAAATCAGGTTCCTTGAAGTGCATCTCACAAAGCCACTCAAATGCTGGATTGTCATTTGCCATTTGAGACAATCCTTATCGTTGTTTCAGCTAGCTTCAAATATCATGTCATCAAAGAGCTTGGCCTAGATCCATTCGATGTCTTTGTTGGTTGTGTAGCCTCATCACAGGTGCTAGTGGTGGTTAAACCACTAGACTACCTAGGTAGTTAGCTAGCTCATAGTCTTGATCAAGTGATAGCGAACGTGACTGCCGCTATGGTCTCCCGTCTCCTCAAAATGTCGGGGTGTGCGGGTGTGTTCTTCTTATAGTAGCTAGGCTGTGATCTGGCAGAGGTTGCCGTGCGTGCTGTACTGGGCTTGGTCGGGCCTTTGGGCGGTATCGTGAAGATGCCCGACGTTCGAGATCTGGAGGTTAAGCTTGAAGAAGAAGAAACAACTCCATCTTTGCATGACGAGGGAGAGTGGATGCAGACCTCCGTAGTGTGGCGGGGGAGCTGCAGCTACCCAAGTTGGTCAGGTACGCAGTTGAAGACACAAGAGAGAGGAAGGTAGGATGGAACGACGGACATCAAAGCCTGCTTGCCGGGACGGGAGTCATTTCATGAATCCTACCCTGAGGTTCCCACACAACTTTACCTTGATCAGTAGTGACATGTTCCTACGAGGATGAACCACTCAGAGGCCCTACAGTATCATCATCAACATTGATAATCTCTAACCTCGTCTATCTTTTGGGCTAGGATCAATGGAAGCCAACACGAGCAACGACCGGCGGAGACCGGATGCCGGTCTTGCACAGTTGCATGCAGATACAGCAAAGTGCAGACAAAAATAATCGAGACACTAAAATGCGGCAACAGGGTATGATACAGCGTGTTGGTACGGGAGTGAAACCGACAAATGGAGTCGCCGTCGTGGCGAGTCGTTTACCAATAATTTCAACAATAGAGCCTCAAAATAAACATGAACTCATCATGTCGAGTACATAAATCAACGAACTATTATTATGCGTCTTCACCGATACATCTGCACCTGGAATGCATGTGATTCAGAGGTAAGGGGCGTAGTAATTGGCCAAGCCAGCATGAATCAAACGACGGACCCTAAGCCTGGATGTTGGAAATAAAAAAGGGGCAGCGAAGAATTGCCGACTCTGATCGACACAGCGGACTGGCTAGCAAATAAGGCTAGTTCGTCGTGGTGCCAGGGTGCAGATGCTCTAAGTGAAGTCTATCTCCAGCTACACTGTTGATCTTGCCAACCACATGTCATTCAACTGCTGTGCAACGTATCACAATTATGCATAGTTATCCATATCTATCGTCTCTTAATGAAGACGTATTTGTGACTCGCTGAGTCTCACAAAACATCGTAATAACCGTTCAGGGTCGCTGCGTTTCGAGGCTGACCGTTTGCAACTGAGACCCCAACTGGCAGGCGAGCACCGCCCGTTTTCGTTGAACCTCACTTAGAAACATCAGACAACCATCCATGTGCGGGCGTTATATAAAAAGAATATTATCAGAACCAGACGCCGTATCCTTGCAGTCAGAGGGCCCTGAATCAGATTGACTTCAATCCTGCAGCCATGACACAGACAACGGCGTTTAGGGCGGCGTAAACACAGCCAGCGTGATTTTGATACGGCATGGACAACTTCCGTTGAATCTTTGAAACGAGGCTTTTAGAATTCCAATCTGTTGGTTATTGCAGCAAAATGCAAGACATTACAAGCCAGGATGTCCCAAGTATATCTCAGGAACGGCAGGGACAAAAAGCAAAGAAATCACAACGAGGAAAAAAAAAACCTGCATTCAGAGATACGGATCTTATCGGACTGAGACAGGGGGACAAGACTGCCCCAGCGAAATGGGTCCAGCCAAAGACATCGCAAGGTCTAGCCAAGCCACCAAACCCCAACGCGAACGAATCTGATGAGTTGGGAAATCGCAGACACATGGAAGTTAAAAATGGTAAACTACCATTGGCTCGATGACAATTGCTTATCCTGTCTTCCATTCGTTGTGCCTGATGTTATCTTATCATTTTGCTCGCTTGAGGTTGAGTTTTCAATTGAGCTTCTGGGTTCATGACGATCCAGATCAACCGCTGTTGAGCTGTACAAGTAAAGCACAAGTGAAGCAATAACAATAGCCCCAGTGATGTGCCTGAAGAATCGTCTGGAAATATCCACAGAATCATGGATCTTTCCAAGGCTCTGACAGCTGGAGCGATGCATCATGGCCTGGGAAGGCAAGGTACCGTAACTTAAGTTCCCGTCCCCAGCGAAACGCTGCCCCACCGATGAAAGAAGTACTTGATCAGATACGGTTTGAAGGCAGTGTGTGTACAGTATGCTCGGGCACCATCTGTGATGCTCTCGGGCTTTGAATGCGCCCGCAGTGTTTCCAATGGGCAGAGTCTTACAGTACGAATCAGAAGCCAGCGATATGGACGTCTGAGGTATCTCTTGGTGCCCACATCTCCTTCAGCATCACCGCCTCCCGCACTTTGACCCGCAATCGCATCGCTTGAGCCTTGCTGGGTTGTTCGAGTTCCCTGGCTGTCTCCATTGCGTCAGCTACACAAGGCGGTTCAAGACCTCCAACTCTCAAGATGGAAGTCAGCTCTCAGTACATTCATGCATCAATCCACAAGATCGCGGTTTATTGAGTATTGTAGGATTCAAATTATGCTTTCAAGAAGAAAGTTACCAACCTGAGCTAATGCAGTCCTGTAAAAGATAGTAAAAGATACAATCCAGTGGCCTGTAGAAATCTCGGGATGTGGTGAGCTTCAGCACTGGTACAATGAATTGACTTCGACGGTAGAAGGCTTGTCCGAGGGAATTATCGCTCTTTTTGGTACGTCTCCGTTCAGTCACCATGCGCCATGATCTCCAATGAGCAGACCGGATATTTTTTACCCAATGTCAAGGACGCATCGGTGTTACTCGCTGCACAGGACGCTGTAAATTGTCAAGCCCAAAGCCATCCTAGCCAGCCCAAGCGTTGCCAAGACATTTCGGACAAGGCCAGGAAATGCTCAGTGCTGGCTCGCTTAAGAGAACCCTCGTCGGCCATGCCTAGTGGTGGTTTGATGTTGAGAAAGTGCATCGAATGATGAGCCACGCCGAGATGTATTTCGAGATAACCTCATCTATAATTTTGTCGAGAGAGATGAACACGCCAGCGGTGACGGCGACGGCAACAGACGAGAGCGAGGAGCGGAACGGGTGGACGAGAGAGCAGGGACCGAATCCTTGAAGGCGGCCGGTCCACTCCGTAGCCCAGCAGAAACACACATCGCCGTCACAGAAAGAGTGAGAAAGGCGGCACTCAGGGGAGTGTGGGTAACAATCCCACACCTTTACTGTATCTGGATGCTTGGCTTGTCGAGAAGAGACGGTGATATCGACGATGTAGGCTGTCGATACCTAACTTTGACGGACACTTAGGTATCGAACAGCATTAGGCTTTCCGTCGTAAAGTCAATGGGCATGTATCTGCGCGGTTTATTGAGTTGTTGTGCTGGCAATGAGTCGTCTTTTCTGCTGGGGACAACGAAACCTCGGCCGGGCTGAGCGAGCGAAAACGGAACAGATTTGTGTGTGTGTTGTATTTTGGTGACGCTGGATGCTGGACGGTGGCCGCTACTGACTGGAGATTGTGTTTGAGGTGGAGTGGATAAGGTCGAGGGGTGAAGCTGCAGTGTTTGAGGGCAGTGGATCTAACAGCCTATCTTTCTTTTGGCCCAGGGTTGATCTCAAGATGGTGAGGGAGAGAGGACAAAAAGGGAAGCATGGCGCCATGGGTTAATGCACAGACCAGAAGATTTTCTCGGAACTCGCACAGTAGAGACTTACCAGATTGGTACCGCTATGAGATCGAGCTCGGCTGCGATGACGGTCGCCACTACGAACCACACACCATTCATAGTTGCAGGCAGAGATGGCCATGGCCTAGCAAAAGCGACGGACACTGTGCTTTCCCACTCACAGGCGGTTCCTTGCCCACCACCTCCATCATCACCAACTCCACTGGGTCCAGTCCAACACCAACACCAACACCAACACCAACTAAAAAATCCACCCCCCCAAAAACACAAGACCTGTTCTCTCTCATTGCACTGCTCCACTTGCTCTACTCTTTTGTCCAGCCTATTTTACTAACTACCTTGACCATTTCAACCTCTCCTCTCATCAAATCTCCCGTTCCTCAACTTTACGCATTCGACATCTTCGATCATCACTTCGCTTCGACCCTCGCCTTCGCTCTGCACGCGACAATGGTACTATAGATTCGATATCTCGTCACATCCTGTTGTGACTTCAACAACTTACGGCCCGCCTGTGCGAGCCTTCTGCGTTTCCCTTCAGCATGTCGAGGCGACAACAGCCGCTACAACAATCACGCCCACGCCCATCATGGATCCCTCACAATACTACCAGCACCATCATCATCACCACTCCCACCGCCATCACCACAAGTCGCTATCGCAGCAACAGTCGTCCACCTCCCTCTCGTCGACGGCTCGCGGAGCCCCGCCGCTGCATACACATCTCCCCTCCTCTAATTCCATGCCTCTGAGGACCGCCAACAGCACTCCGATGTCTTCTCCAGGACTCTTCAGTCCTTCGCCTTCTCGGCAAAATCTCCACACTTCCGTGTCCGAGAACAACACGCCACCCAATTACACCCAGAGTCCTCTTCTGCACCCTTTGCAGATGCACAAAGTTAGAGAGTAAGCATTCTGAACTGCGGTGGGAATATCGTATCGCAGCCATCTACGTTTTTCGCTTGTGCCGCTTCCAATCGGCTTTGCTCGCCTATGGCGGGGGATAGCCAGGGAGCCTAGCATGCGCCAACCGTTTCACTTATCAGACACTAACACATTTGTCAATCATAGGACACACAAGGCCCTGATTGACTCAGATACCGCCACAGGCCGCAAGCTCATTAACCAATATGAAGTGATTGAGGAAATTGGCCGTGGAATGCATGGCAAAGTCAAGCTGGCACGCAACCTCGAAACAGGCGAAAATGTGGCTATCAAGATCATCCCACGTTTTTCCAAGAAGCGACGCCTAGGAAAGGTGACAGCCAAGTCTCCTCAGGACAAGACGAAAAAGGAAATCGCCATCTTGAAGAAGATCCGTCATCCAAACGTCGTCGCCCTCCTCGAAGTCATCGATGACCCCGAGCTCAAGAAGATTTACATGGTTCTCGAGCATGTGGAACTCGGTGAAGTCGTATGGCGTAAGAAGGGCCTCCCTCACATTTGTTTGTTCGAACGAAGACGTATCGAGCGCGAAATGCGAGGCGAGCTCCCGACTCCCGAGGAAGCCCGCTACGAACAACTACTCGAACATCGCCAGGCGATCAAGCAAATGAAAAGAGCGAACATGGCACAGAACTACCAGGGTCAGATGAACTGGAGTTTCGAGAATGGAGGAGCCGATGAGCCTAGTAGCAGTCTAGGAAGTCAATCACGCCTATCTTCCATGCAAGATTTCGCCATCAGCGATGGGCCACCATCAAGACCTACTTCACGACAAACTTTCCGCGATGAACCAAGGGCTCATTCAAGGTCACGCTCTGTTGTTTCTTCAACACGTGCTGTCGAAGATCCTGATGAGTTCCTTAGTTGGGAAGATGACATGGAAACACCACAAGGTCTTCGATCAAACCCAACCTCGAGTACCGCGTTGGATGGCACCATGTACGGCCCTTACGTCGATGAAGGCTTCCGTGGACGCTCTCCCAGCATGGCTGACTCAATCATCTCACACATGTCCTCTCTTGACTTCAACCCCCAACAACATGACCCCTTCTCAGACGACTTCTCCTACGTTCCATGCTTCACCTTCGACCAAGCTCGATCTACCTTTAGAGATACTGTTCTAGGTCTAGAATACTTGCATTATCAAGGTGTCGTTCACCGTGATATCAAGCCAGCCAACCTCTTGTGGAGCAAGGACCATCGCGTCAAGATCTCCGACTTTGGCGTCTCTTACTTTGGCCGACCTATTCGTGACGGCGAATTCGACGACACGGTATCTGAATCTGAGGCCAAGGATTTCGACGACGACCTTGAACTCGCCAAGACAGTCGGTACGCCTGCGTTCTTTGCTCCCGAGCTGTGCTACACCGAGCTCGATACGGAACAACCAAAGGTTTCGGAACAAATCGATGTTTGGTCTCTTGGTGTGACACTTTACTGCTTGATCTACGCTCGCATCCCATTCCTTGCCGAAGACGAATTTCAGATGTTTCGAAAGATCGCCACAGAAGAAGTCTATATCCCCAAGCGCCGCTTAATGCCCGTTCACCCCTCTACTTCACCCGCCGCCACCTCCCTCTATAAGCGTCAAAATATGCACCCATACCGTGATGACAACGACTTGGTTTATGAAGAGGTTGACAACCTCCTCATTGACCTCTTACGACAGATGCTCACTAAGAACCCTGAAAAGCGAATCCGACTCCGAGACATCAAGCGCCACCCATGGGTTGTCCAGGATATCAAGAACCCTATCGGATGGCTCGATGATACTGACCCTGCTCGTCCTTCTTCTGGTCGAAAGATCCAAGTAGATGAGAGGGAAATGTCATCTGCCGTCGTGCCTCTGACTTTCCTTGAGCGTGCTCGCTCTGTGGTTAAGAAGGCTGTTGGTAAGGTAATGCACCCCCTGGTGGAACGAAGTGATAGCAAAACGCGACATCGGGCCAACAGTAGTGCTGCTAGCTCCGCCGGCGACAACGTCAGCATGTACAATAATGGACCCCCGACTCCTCAACAGCAGTACCCAGGCAATCGACGGAAGAGCCTTCGCCCTGACGACTACTTTGCGAATGCCATGCGAGATGCTGCTGCGGCGCCCGAGCATCCTCTTTCCGTCAGCCAAACAGTCAGCCCGCAACCCGAGTCTGTCATCTACGATCCTTTGGCGACTGTCCTTCCTGAAGCTGGAGTTTACCGAGGTCATCATCACGCCCATAGCGAGAGCGAGTCGATCCGCGAACCTGAGAAGTCAAACTCGGCAGCCTCTTTATGGCCCTTCCATCGCCACGCTCATAGCCATGGGCATACCAAGACCACCCAGCACTGGCTCCATCTCGGTTCTCCTATGCCCATATCTCAAACTACCCCCACTACCCCCTATTTCTCCAGCCCAGTTGACGGACCAGATGACTCAGGGGCCGAAACAATTCGGAAGACTCGTGACATGGACTTGGCGGACTCGATGGATGAAAGTTCTCGGTCGAAGTCGGTCGACCGCGGACTCTTCTCTAGCTCTGACAAACGCGCTGAGCCAAAGGTGGGTGTCAATACCACCGTTGCTCCTGGCAGTGTCCAAGCACCAACTCGTCATGGAAGACGGCCTGTCAAGTCCGTTGACTTGGGCAAGGGCTCGTATCACAAACGCCTTGAAGCATCCGTACTCTCGTCTCTTGCTACCGCTGCTGGACATCAGAACGGCCACATAGATTCGACAAAATCCACTGCACCATGGGACAAGTCAAGACCCCGATCTCTTCAGAGAATGGATAGCGCTCCTGTCACGAGGACGTCACCCCCTCGCCACCCAGAAGATTTCTGTATGCGACGATGTGATCGATCGCAGGCTGAACACATCAGCTACTCTTGCCCGCCTTCGCCTATTCAGGAGGAATGGACTCGAGATGATCCCATCCCTCGTGCAGATACCATGCCCACTACCAAGTCTTCAAGCATTGATTCCATGGAGGCATTAGCCACCCCTTCCACTAGCCCAAGTGAAGTCACCAGCCCTGTCTCAGCCCTTCCTTCTACTGCTAGCACATCAGAGCGAATGTTGGCATTCCAATCTGATCCCTCACTGCCAGCATTGCTCAGCGGTGCCAGCTCCGTCTCAGCTGATATGGAAGCTGAACTGCTGTGCAAGCCAGGCATCGTTAGCGCTCACCCACAACTGCTTGAGACCACCGACAGCCTGACACCACCCGCCTTTAACAAGGAACCCAATGGCTTCCCTATTAATCAGGTCTACGGTAACCCTCCTGCCATGGACAGCGGCTCACTGGCTGTACATCTGGAGGGTAGTGCCCGAGACTCTGTGACAAGCACTCCTGTTGCCCGGCCCGTTGACGATGATTTCGACGACGATGGCAGCGATGATGGGATCTTGCTCATGGCCAAGTCAAAGAAGAAGCCAGCGCAGACTACGCCGCGACCTCCCGTCTCCTACCCTCGAAGACGGGACACCAACATTAGCATTGCGAGCACCGAGACTGCCAAGAAGGTGCCGACCTCTGCATACGGTGACGAGGGGACGTCACCCTATGAAACATGATACCCTTCCCCGTTTCGTGGCATATTTTATCTATTTTATTTTATTTCTCTTATTACATACTTTGTCAGGTGCCAGACAAGCATTAAGAGTCTTTTCAATATCCATGGGTTGAGTTGCATCTTCAGTTGGCTGCAGAAATGTTTTGGAAGCATGAGGCCCTTGCATTGTACGAGGCTTGGCATCACATCAGGTGTTTTCTTGTTAATAGATCGTTGCTCACATCCCAGAGAGGGATTGTTACTGCATTACTATTTTATGGCATATCATGGGCGGGTTCAGCTGCTATAAAGATTTATCCCGCGTTGCTTTGGAACGGGCAGTTGTTCCTGGGCGGAATGGAAGAGGATGGATGAGGATATGAGAATAATGACGGGTTATGAGCTGGAATGAATTAAGGAGGTGGACAGGATGAATATATATTTCGGATCAAGGGCAGAGAGGCCCGCGTCGTGGGAAGCCAGTCCTGTGTTGTGTACACGGACGCATTGTTTGTTATATATTGGAGGAAGAATAAGAATGAATGCTTGCATTTTTCATGCTCGGCTACATACAGCGGCATCAGAACAACCTGACCCAGAGAACTGGGAGGCTTGCGCGCATTTCATAGATAGGGTGGAAATTTGTTGCTTTCTTTCGTTGGATATTATTCCATCTATTGAAGATGTGTCGAATGCTGTGCATCAGACACCGATAATAATAGCCCCTTGAAACTGCCGAATCTTGACCACTTGTGAAGTTCTTTGAGTGTGGAAAGTGAAAGTGAAATTTAATTGTATATTACAAGACCCTTCACATGTCTGTTCAAATTTGTTCCGTTGCATCGTCTATAATGAATCTCATTAAACTACAAATTCCGACACCACTTCTTCCTTTCTGCTGGCGAGAAGCGCTGAAACCACCAATCCCAAAACACATACGACCAATACTCCGGCGGCGTTTACGACCGTTCGCATGGCAGACACAGGCGATTTCTTGCTGGTGATATCCTCTAGAATCTCGTCGAACCGCTTAGCCATCTGGTCCCGTCCAAACAACTCCTTCACTCTTGCAGCACCCTTATCTCCCATGTTCTGAACCTCAGCATCGCTAAGTTTCAGCGCACTGCGCACAACCTCAGCCCAGGCATCTACATCCTTCGGCGATCGCAACCATCCCGTCTCGCCATCGACGATCGTCTCGACGGGACCGCCTGAGTCAGCAGCCAGAACTGGTGTGCGAGCGAGCATGGCTTCGAGAGGAACAATGCCAAAGTGCTCGTTGGCGGGTGTGTAGAGAAGAATGCGTGCGGAGCGGAGGAGTGACGCTTTGAGGGAGTTGGGGATTGAGAGGAGGAAGAGAACAGGGACGGTAGGAGGTGCAGATAGAGCGGTTATGAGGGTCTTGCTGGTGAGGTGTTCGAGAGAGTGGGAAGAAGCGAGATCTTCGAGTTCGGAGTGGTATTGCACATTTTCGGATACGCGAGGATCATAGCCCCCTGGAATAATGAGTTAGCAACATGTCTGTCTCAATGAAGATTGTAAAACGCACCTGCGAGAATGAGCCTGCAGCTCTTGCGCTCAGCTTCCGGAATTGCAGCAAAGGCCTTAATCGCAAGTCCAATATCCTTCTTCCTTTCAAAGCGATTGATACTCAATATGATCTTCTCTCCCTTGAACGGAACATCGCCATCACTGCCAACATCCTCCGTCTCCTTGACCTCAGTGTCCACACAAGGATACACAACCTCCGTTTCGGTGCGCTTCTTCAAGTTCGGCCACGTTTGGTTAACCACACCCTTTGTAAACCCTGAATTGACCGCTACAGCGCTCGCAAAACCCATAGTCCATTCTTCAAGCCAGTCAAACGGACGTCGATATAACCGCTTGAGGGCAGATTCGCGGCCTTGGGCGAGGAGAAGGTCGGGGAAGTGGCAGTAGAAGAGAATGGGTGAGGACGGAGCGATGTAGCGCATGAGAGGTAAACCGGCGGAGAGTTGATCGACGATGAAGGCGCGAGGTCGTAGGGCTTGTAGTTCGCCGGTAACAGCTATGTGGATGAGAAGATGAACATGGCGGAGAATGGCGCAGAGAATCGTGAGACGGGAGAGGATTGACATGGGAATTAGCCAGTGGCCACGAACACGAACATCGAGTGTTCCTAGTCTGGTTAGCTGTATTTTATACTCAAGGCCTGGAGTTATGTACCATCGCGACACTCATCAAAGCAATGCTTTGGATCGCAGTGATTCGTAAATATCACCACGCGATGACCTCTCTCCTGCAGGCCGACTGCAGCATCGACAACAAGACGCTCAGCACCGCCGATGCCAAGATCAGGGTGAAAGAAGACGATGGAGCCTTTATCTTTGGCGTCTGGAGCCATGATTTCTCTCTTTTTGGTGGTTATGAGAGAAGCTACGTAAAGTGTTAGGTTACTTGGTGGGGGTTTGGAGTAGGGGAAATGAGAGCTTGAGTGGGGCGATTGAGGAGAGGCTTGTGATTGGTTTGTGAGAATTGGGGTGCGTGGTTGTCATGGGAAGTGGGGCCGTTTCATCATGAGCGAGCGGTACGTATCTTTCTTTTTTACCCCGGAATCTATAATTCTTGTTCACATGTAAGAATTGATGGTATCAAAACAGCGATATACATCAGATTAATAGCGATGATAAAACTCTTATAAAAACCTTGACCCAGCATTATTAATAAGTAGAATACCTAATATTTATGCTATCATGTGATCTCATATGCCGAGATGCCATCCCAGATTCATCATGTATGTACCCCAGGCCATATCCACAAGCCGAGGATGTTTTCCTTAGCCGGCCTTCAACTCCACGCTCTTATATCCAACCTCTTATACCCATCACTCTCACTCTCACTCTCCCTCACCACATTCTATCATCTCACTCACAACTAACAACCACAATGTCGACTCTCTTCACACTCCCAATCGCAAAATGCGACGCCCATCCAGGCGGAACTCTAACATGTACCGAGCCCTCGCCGAGAGTCTACCTTCTCACTCTCCTCTCACCTCCCGACAACCGTCTCACAACACCCGTCCTCAAAGCGTTTCTCAACGCTCTTGATATCATCGAATTTGGTTATCCTCACGGCGTTGTAGCAACGACTTCTGGAATTCCAAAGTTTTATAGCAATGGCCTTGATCTGGAACATGCTGTTGCGACAGAGGGCTTCTGGCCTTTGCTGTATGATGTCTGGGCTCGCTTCTTAACGTACGTTCTCAATAATCTTTATTCTTTATGAGTGGTTTCCTAATTGTAATAGATATCCCATGCCCACAGTGGCCCTCATGAACGGCCACGCATTTGCAGGCGGTCTCATGCTCGCCACAGCCCAAGACTACCGCCTCGCTCCTACACCCCGAGGTTTTCTTTGTCTCAACGAGCTCGTGTTTGGCGCACCTCTCAAGCCCGCCATGTCAGCTCTGTTCCGCATAAAATACTCCCACGCCACGTACCGAAGTCTCGTCCTCGAAGCCAAGCGCTTCACAGGCGAGGACGCATTAGCAGCTGGTATTGCCGATGGGCTTGCGCCCAAGGGCGTCGAAGACCTTCTTGCTTTCATCAAGGAGAAGGAACTTGTTGATAAGAGCAAGTCTGGTGTTTACGGTGTTTTGAAAATGGAGATGTATGCAGGCTTGGTTGAATTCATGAAGGGTCCTGCTATGGAGGCGCACGAGGCGAGATTTGAGGAGGCACAGACTAGGGAGAATGAGAGGAAGGAGTTTGGAAAGGTTTGGTATGAACAGTGGCTGAAGGATACCAAGGCCAAGTTGTAGATGGCTGTTCTAGTACGATTCGTGTGAACATATCTGTCAGCGATTGGCGGGGTGTCTGGTGTCTCTGAACTCAGGGCCTACCCTTTCATGCAAAATGATGGCATTTTTACTGCAGGGCCTATCCTTATATTCTAAAATGACCCTATATACCATCAGCGAAGAGTGGTGTAGTGGTATCTACCTATAACCTATAAACCTTCTATAAATCCGCAAACCTAAAATCCTAAAACTCTCTTCCCTACATCACTCTTCGTTTTTGCAGGTCGTGCGTTCGAACTTCCTTTTTACTCCGTAGATTACTTCAAGATCTTATAGATCCTTCGACGCTTCTTCATCGACCTGAGTGGCTCACAGCTAGAGCTTCTATTATGCAAGTATACCCTCGCATATTGCCTTGTCCATTTCTTTTTTACAAGTCACGTCTGTGTTATCTCGACTATGTTCCACTAGCACATTGCCCAATGTGTACAGGCGCATGCTACAAAACATACAGGTACAGCAATTAACACCTCATTAAAAACCAAGCCCATACTCTTACACCGACTGCGCCAAGCTCAAAATCTGGGAATCTTGGTGCATAATATCAGCCCTATTTTATTTCTTGCTTCCCTCGCAAACGCCGAATCCGCGTACCCAAGACGCCTCGTAAATGTACTGAGCCATCCTGCATAGCCAGATGTGAATCGAAATGATGCTCAGATCTATCATATAACCAAATTGAATAAATCAATGACCACCCTGACCCATATGTGGCTGCTGATGTTCAAATAGACCCAACACATCTGAAGGTATATAGTCTAACCAAGGACCCATCATGTCTGATTGCTGCAACCCCAAAGCAGCAATATCAATATCTTGACTGTCGAAGGTGATGCCATCCATCGAGTTTCCCCAAGGCATCGCATATGGAAAACTCGTTTGGCCAAAATACATGGTATTGGCTCCTGAAAGAGTCGTGGCTGGGTTCATTCCATTTTCTGCCATAGCTGTTGGCGGTGACGCACTGTATGCATCGAAAGCACTAGAAGGTGGATTTGTCGGCGTAAACCTTGACCCAGTGGTGTACAAATCGTTTGCCTCACAATCCTCTGGCAATCCGTCGAACTGAACAGTAGGTCGAGTTTGCGTACTCGTTGCTGAAAGGTTTGAAGTTCGACGAGGTACAACCGGGCGGGACGATTGCCGCACAGCTGATATGTTAGGCTGGGGATAAGCTGGTGCAAGCATGCTCGTTGAGTCCGGTAAACTCTGTCGAATAGGGTCAAATATCATATTGCCAGGCGGTGTACTAGGAGCTCTTGTCGGCTGAGTAGTTTGGGCTCCAGTGCCTGGCGTTGGATCTCGATTTTGGTACATAAGAGTCAAGCTGGAGTTTGGTGAGTTGGCAGTTCCTGCCAGAGTCCATGCTATAGGCGGACCGGACATCCTTGGTGATGCCTTGTTCTCGAATTTGGGGAATGGTTTGTTCAATGCACCACTGCTGCTTTTGCGTCCAGCTTTAGTACTTTCATACTCTTCAGCTGTATATGTTTCACAGTCCCAAATTCCCTTAGCCCTCTGGTCCAACGCAGTGATGATATAAGTAGCACCACCCCAGTACTGTTGCACTTGTTGCAGAGAATTAAAACACTTTTGGTAGTTCTGGTTTGCTGCTGAAGCCAACAAGGAATGTCTTGACGATTTGGTCTCCCGAGGTTTACTGCCTCCCGAAGCGTCTTGCTGCTGCGCGCCAGGGGGTGAGTTGGCCCGCGATGGCGGACTCGATGCGTTGGCGCTTGACTCCATCACAAAAGCGCAAGCTGCAATGTAGATGGGCTGGCTAACAAAAGGATTTCCAATGAAGCTCTTGGAATCTATCAAGTCTGCAAAAGACAAGATGTCACAAATGGTTTTAGCGCTGCTCATACTGAGCTCACGACTGTCTGGTAAAAGCTGCAACTCGCTGCGGAGTTCAGCAAAAGGTGTGAGGAGAGTCGGTTGGTGTAGGATGATGAAGAGAGCATGGAACCAGAAATGCAGCAGGATGAATGTGGTGCCCTGACCTGCTCCCAGATATGCTTTGAAGTTGTTCACATTGAACTGCAAACGCCAATCCCAACTCTTGTAAAGCCTTGTTAACTCGTGCTCCATCTCACCAAGCTTGTCCCATCTCTCCTTGGTGAGATCTTGTGCGTTGCGAATCTTGTTGAGGACATCACAGACACGCCCGTAGAGGTGAATTATCTGGAGGAATATTGGATAAGGCGCTGGCCAACCCGTCGCTGGATCGATAAAAGGCTCCGGGAATGAGAGTTCCAGGTCGTCGTCGCGAAATGTAACAGGACGACCAGTTCCCGATGAGATGACACGATCAAGGACAAAGACTGCCCAAAACGTATCCATCCTTTCTTGGACAAGTTCTTTTTGTTCTTGAGGGTTCAACTGACTCGATTCTCCCTCTTTCGCATCAGAATTTCCTTCATCAACCAGATGGCGGCCCCAGTTCTGAGCATACAAAGCATCCTTCTCGCCGTGATACTGAACTCCTACCTCTTTTTGCAAGCCTAAGTCGACAGCCATCCGGATGGCTAGACCAAGATACATCCATAAAGCGCTGTCCTGGCTCGCTCCGAAACCCTCATACGCCATGAGAAGACATGCTTGTACAGCACCAACGGTCGGGCATGGGAAAGTATCGACAGTGGCCTGTCTCGCTCTTTGCGCAAACACAGCACCCCTTTCCATCCTTGGCATTTTGTCGTTTCCATTTGTAAGGATTGGCGAGTCAGAAAACCTGGCGGACAAAGCGCATATTGAGTCAACGAGAATAGGCTCAACTCTCTTTTCCTTCACCATCCGCAAGAACTTTGGTTGCCGAAGGAATGGATAACTAGATCCCATCTGTACGAAGAAGGTGTTGATGAGACTGATTATCAGTGGATGAACTGGAGCTGGATCGTTGGGGTCGTAGGTAGGGAGCTCCTCGCTAACTACATCGCTATCGACAGCTGAACTGCTTCCTTGTGCTCCGCTATGTGCTGATATGGGTGATGTTCCTGCCATTGAACCAGCAGTTGAGCGCCGGCGGTCGCGCACAGAAACAACCATTTGCTTGAAACCAGGTACGATAGCGGTTGGGCCGAAATATCGGAAATAGGGGACGCGGTGGCTCTCCGAGCGTCGCACAGCAGTCGGAGATGGTGTATTTTGTACTGGTAGATGATGGCCATTCTGTGTAGTCGGATTCGGAGTTTCGCGGTCTTCCACCTTTGGATCGATCATGTTCGAGAGCGACATTGTGGTTCCTGAAGCCCCATGGGGAGTTGGTGCGTCGGGCGCGTGCTGGAGTGGCACAGAAGCCTTCTCGTCTTTGATATTCTCATCATGATAGTGGCGGGGTTCGTCGTCTCGTTCGTAGGTCTGCTTATCCAACGGCGATGGCTTCTCACAATCCTCCCTTTTAACTTCCTCAGGGTAACCCAGACATTGGTGCCCGTTCTTGGTACAGGTTGAGCAAATAGGTCGTTCGCCAGCGCATCTTGTCTTTCGTTTTCGACAGGTCAAACACCTGAGCCGCAAAGGGGTTAGCATCTGGCATTTGACTAGAATAACATTCGAGGGAGAATAAACGGAGAACACATAGTTTGAAGAGCATAGACCTATGCGACTGATACTGTGTCACGCTGTATATGGTGGTGCGACCAGAGAGTGCCCCGATGAACCGGAGTATACTTACGCAGCGTTGATTCTGCGCCGCTTAGAAGGCGGTTGTCCTTGATTGTGCACAAAACGAATCGGACGCGGTGGCGGCGGAACCGAATCCGATGTATTTGTCTGGGCGCTCATGACTAGAACATGGTGATGCTTCTCCTGGGGGGTTGTGTAGTTGGGCGCGAAGGCGGACGTTTCGTTGGGAATTAGGAAGCCCGGCGCAAGATGGAGCCGGGGAGTTTAAGCGATCCGAGTATGATGACGAGCGACAAAAGCTGACCAGCGGGGTCCGATGTCTTTCTGGGCGTGCTGCAGAAACTGTGGCTGTTGAAGTTGGGCAAATATGCAACAGGTGGCGAGGCAATGCAACCTCGGGGAACAGAAGACGCAAGAGATGCGAAATGCGACAGAAGGAGATGTTGCGATTCTAGAAGATGTGTTAAAGGGTGCTATTCTCATATGTATATGTGACTGGAGCGCTAAAGCCAGGTGAGGGCGCATCAATGGCTAAGTAGCATGTTCTGGATTGGAGTTGGGTAAACAATCAGGAACATGAAACTAATAAGCGATGGCACAGAATGAAGCTCGTGAAGTAGGCCAGGGGCTTTGAGATTGGGCGCTGAGAGAGTAAGTGAAGTAAAGATTAGGGGGGTTCAAGTTGATATTGTGACGGAAAAGATGTCGAAAGGGTCGAGTAATTAGGTCGGTATTATTAAGGAAATATGAATTGACATAGGATGAAGGGAAGAAAATACAAGTTGGAAATGGCCAAGATGATGGATGTGATTGCGAAAGTAAGTGGGCGACACGACAGGGTATGAGTGAGGATTGGTTAGGTCTGGGGACGGGGATGGTGTTTAGGCAGGTGGGGTAATTGCTCATGTGGAGAGAAAGAACTGCAAAGCTCAAGCCTCAAGTGATCAGAGACATACGCAATACTAATAAGTAAACTTACAGGTTTAATAACTTCTCCTATTCTCAACATCAACAGACTGAACAGAGGTTTATGTGGTAGGAGAGAAAACAGAAATATCTCAGAGGAAAAGCCAAGGAACCAATGAATGAATGCTACACAACAAAACAAAACTGGGCATCAAAAACCAACATCGTCACATCAGTGGCAATATCATTAGCCTTGATCTCTCTCCCTCCTCTTTTCCCTCCCTCGATCCCACTCTTACTCAGTCTCAGCCCTTTCCCACGGATTCATCTCAACCAATCCTCCTCCTCCTTCTTCCTCCCTTTCCCCTTTGCTAGCCGTCGCCCCCAACTTTATTAGACTCACCTAACGTAACGGCCCGCCCGCCGCCTTATTCAGCCCCCTCCAAGGATCAAATGTAAGCCGACGAAGATGCTCTTGTGCTTTGCATATTGTGTCTCATTTTTGCATACGGGCTCCATTCTCCACTATCCGTTGCCAAATATATACCTTTCATAATTGGGTTCCGCGTAAATAATCGGCCTCTTCCAACTTCGGCTTATATCCATGCGAATTGACTGCAAGCATCATGTTGGCTCATCTGATTGTTTCATATTGAACGATGTGAGTTCACCCCACGCCGCTAGACAGTTGTCAATCCCATGATCCGACAGCCCTCCCCGAATCAGCCGTCGCATGGATGAAAGCCAAGAAACCGGAGTTATTAATTAACTTTGATTTGGTTCCAGAATGCGGGGAAGTCATTTGCAGTCTTGGTTTGTCAGTTCTGTCAACATCAAACACTTGTCTTTAGTCACCGAAAGCTCCATATAACTATCGCTGACCCTTCAGCTTCAACAGACCAAGCTCATGCAGATCATAATACACTGCCCACAGCATCATCGCCCGATGAAACAGAGCTCTCAATCTGTTGAAAGGATAAGTGGCGATTGATATCGAGATCCACTAAACAGGCATACGATCCATGGTGCTCTAAGACGTCAAGTGGGTAAGCAACTAGTACACCTTAGGGGTGACAGAAGAAGTGGCCGGTTATCATAGAATTTTAGATACTGGTATTAAATTCGGAAGGAATTCATGAAGGAATAAAGGTCTCCTAAACTTATTAATTTTCTTCAGTATATTTCTTTTCATGAAACTTCGTCTTAATTGGTACTAGTAGCTTAAGAATCATAGGTAAGACTGGCCGTTTCTGCTGTCACGTTGGAGTACACCTCACAAGTCTCTAATGTCCGCATGCTCTGTCAAGTCTTATTGAATACAGCCCATCGTGTTCGTATATACTATACAAATACAGTTAACTACTCAGTCAGATAACCGTCCCTAAAGTCATCCATATAATGCCGCCTCAACAGATCCAAGTGTGCTCCTAGCCTTCCTAAAAATGCATATATCACCACGCTTTCCATTCCTTTTCAACTCCAATAATATCCAGCCTTGAATAGTTGCTGAACGGGTATCGCCGATTCGCTGTCATCGCTATCATATCGCTTCGTCCGTATTCCTTTTCCTTATCCAAAAACAATTGTTACGCCCATATCTGCACTGACTCTTCTCCAGAGGTCACCTCCACTCCTGACACCCATCATCATCGCTTCTTCTTGCTGTTGTAGAATATCGGTCTTGTCTGCACGTCGCCAAACTTCTTGTACAATGGTCCATGCACGGTCAATATTTGTCATGCCTTGCCGACGGTTGATAGCGATGAAGGCTTGGCGCGCAAGTTCACGATCAGCAAGTGTGGTGGCCTCACAAGCAGCAACGAACAGCGGCCAGAGAAGGGCACTCATAGGACCAGTATTACTGACTGTTCCGACACAGTGGGTAAGACTGATGTGCGCATGACGCTGTACGAGTGGGTGCCTTCTTGGGTAGCTGTAAATGGTGCGGTAAAGGTAGACGAAGGCAGAGTGACGATAAGACAAGGCGTTGCTCAAGATACTCTGGAGGCGACTCCTGTCTGCAGACTGTTCTGGGCTCAACTCTTCGGGGTTCTGATTTAGAACAGAATTTTCGGGGACGGCAGGATGCCAGTCCTCCAACGCCGCTTCAATAGCCGTTGCGGAAGTCTCAAATTCCGTTCGGAGAACAGCAACCTTGGAAACTTCTTGGTTCGCCACAGCAACGTCAAGTTGATCTTTGAGTGCTAAGAGATTGGAGAGGCGATGGATGATTGGCCACAAGGAGGTGGCCATGCCGAGCAGAGTGTCGACGCTACCTTGGGGAGATGTAGCGCCACAAGAATCGAGAGGAGGGAAAGGTGTCAGATAATTGGTGCCTGGAGCACTTGACAGAGGAGCAGTGCCGAATGAAAGTGCTGCAATAACATCGTAGAAACGGAATGCCTATGGATTGTCAGTGTTTTGCCCCTTTAACCCGCCGAATATCCACTTACCCGCTCTAAAAAGAGGCCTGTTGGATCAGTGGCAGTTCCGTTGTTGCTCATGATAGTCATGGCGCCTTTGAGATGACCATCGACAATGTTGGATCGACCCTTTTGTACCAGCTAACAAACGTCAGTCAGATGTATTGGGTGTTATTGTTGTTTTCAAAACTTACTACTTCATAATACACCAGAAGCATGATAGCAGCCAGCAGCTCGTTCCGGTTTGCCCCTGACCCCTTCTGAATCAAACGTGCCAGGCCTTGGATAGCTTTGTTATGAAAGTAGACGCTCTTCTCATCGTTTTCAACCCCACGGTATTCGAGATGAGCACTCGCTAAAGCATAAACAGCATTGGTGACAGCTGGACTCTCATGGCACAAGGGAAGAACAAGTTGCTGGAAAGGATTGCCACCCTCTTCACGGAAGACGATCAAATGCGATAGAACATTGCAGAAATGGTCGACAAGCGCGCGTCGATTTGTGCGTTCGGAGAACTCTGCGAATACTGGGGCGCAGAACTCAAGTCGAGGAGATTGTGTTGGAATAGGCGCAATCATAGCCAGTGAAGGGCTGGGAGTTGCGTATGCGCCTGCGTAGGTGCTGGCATATGTCGTCGTCGGAATGTTGATGTGAATAGATTCCCGGCGGACTATCTCTTCGACGTCGTCCTCTCCGTTCTCGATATGTTGGACGACATACTTGGGATCATCGAATGTGGGCAATTGAAAGTCGACCGACTCGAGAGGGGAAATTATAGGAAGGTCCGTAGTAGCCCAGTCATTAGGATCATTTGTGGATATGCTGGCAGTACGATTGACGAGAGACGTGTTGAGTGTTGGTGCCTGAGTCGTAACAGGAGTGTCGTCGAGTGAGTCTTCATCAGCTGATCTGTCATGCGCATCGTCGTTCCATTCGGACGTGGCATGGACATCTAAAACATGAGTCGCCCTGTCTGAGCTGGAGGAAGAATTGGTGTCGAATGGCGAGCAGGGAACAGTCGACTCGCGCTTGCGCCTCTGACGAGGTCGCACAGGTTCGTAAATGCAGTCCTGGCCACGTTCTTGGCATCGGGCGCATGCAGGTCGAATCTCGTCACATTTCTTCTTCTGTAATAGACATGTCAGTATGATACCAACTGCAAATGGTGAGCGAAGCTGTGCACCTTTTCTTTACTGCGAAATGTGTTAGTCAATTGCTCATATAGTAAGAGAATGGTAATGACTTACCAATAACTGCATCCTGTGCGACAGAAATAACGTCCGAATTAGCAACTGCGCTTTGACATATAACGCGGAGAACATTGCTTTTGCGAAACAGAATGCTTCTAGACGAATTGACATACCTGCGCGGGAGCGCTTCTTAGGAACCTTGGGTGGTGCAAGTCTGGTGTACAGCAACATCGTGGCAGTTATGTGGTGGCGACTATAGATGATCGAAGGATCACAAATTCAATCAGGCGGTTTCCATCCAGGATTGAGGCTGGTGGCGTATGAGCTTTGAGGGTATTGGGGATAGGGGCGTTTCGAGCTTCACGGTCTCAGCATACGAATATTGGTGAATGCTATACTGAAGCAAAAGTAATTGTCGATTAAGTATTTTCGAATTGAATAATTGATCTGCGTGTGGGGGAAGGGGGAGGGGGAAATAGAGTCCAGCCGAGGATCTGGGGAGAGAAATTGGTGCGGAGGCGGGAGATCGGTAGTGATATAAGTAAGAAGAACTGTATTCTGAGGTAGGGTCACGAACGTTGGCTAGGGCGAAATATGACGATATGCCTTAAATCAAACAAGAGACAACGGTCAAAGTTTAGGTAAAGTATAGTAGGCAAAGTCAAGCAAGCAAGATTTCGGCCAGGAGGGGGGGGAGAAGGGAAAAAGAAGAAATGGAAGGGATCAAAATTGATGCCTCGTGCGTCTCTGGGGCGTCATGGTTCGGTCTACCTGCCGTCTAACAGAAGGTCCTGTCCGTCCTTGCCCAGTCTTGTCAGTCACTTCACACCATCGTGATCTTTCAGCATCCACGACAATCATGGATCCCTGGCCCTGGCTCTAACACTTTTCCGAGTCTGGGCAAAGCTACCTTTTGGTAGCTTGCGGGGTTACGGGCGCGCGCTGCTTTTGACACTGAGAGTGAAAAAGTGTGCCCTGAAGAATCTGGTCCCGTTGCTCCTAGCCCTGCGGAGAGCTGGAGATTTGGGGGATGAAAATGGGACCATGGGATGGATTTACAGGGGGTATCTGAGAGGTTTTGCGGTGGGATGGGGAATCGGGGGTATCAAATCCGGTGAATTCTTACTGTGTTTGGCCTGCGAAACGTCAGGACTTTTACAGTGTCCATACAGTCTGAGTCACTTCCACGTTGGGTGCAGAACAAATGCAAATCCACACCCCCGCTCGTCTACAGCAGGTGACTTTCTTCACATGGAAAAAAGAGACCCTCATCCAACGCCACTCAAATACAAGTCGCAGAGTTCTAGAATGGACGTGAGGAACTGAATGTTATCAATGCAACCCTCTCCAGCTCTCCAAGTCTCAATCAAGTATTCGGAGTCAAGCACCGAATTCGTGTCCCTGCAGCATCCATCAAATAGCATCCTCGAGCGACAAACAAGACCAGATCAAACCACATGGCCCTGGCATTCTTTTCCCCGGCGGGCTGGAAAATCTGGGGTAATGAGACTGCCAATTCAGCACCATCCGGCTGCCACTCGGCCGCTTTTGGTCCAGATGGTGATGGGCAACTCGTTCTAACAGGCGCGGCAATCCAGAAACCTGGCTAATTACCAGGCCAAGCAAGCCACTGAAGGCATCAGACGCCATACCCTTCCCGCCCCCGCGTGCTTTGCCGGACGCCGCAACCCTTCCCGTTTAAATGCTGCATCGGTCTGAGATCTTCGTTCTTCAGCACAATGGGAATCCTCTGGAAGATCACAACAAGGGCTGATCACTACCCCCCGCGCGGTTTGATGGTACATTCTGGGGCGATTATGACCGCTTCGCTTGCGCAGGAACAGCAAGAACCATTCGTCCGCAAAATAAAGTTCATGGACCCTTAATTCCGCCCTCCCTTTGATCGGCAATGCTCTAAATTCAGCATCTGTGGGGATAAATACAGCAGCAACACGAGCTACCATAGTACGACGGTGACCATGCTGGCGACATTGGTGTACCTGCCGATTCTAGAAGCCATCGGCGGCTGATTGCCAATGTTTGTTTGAGCTTAGAGTGCCAAGCAATTCGGAGGGTTATTGGCAGATGTATGAACAGCGGCCACCGATCGTGAACCTCAAGTGCATCTTGGCCACGGGACCACGATAGCTCTCGTCTGGTCTAGAAGGCGGCGCCTGGTGAAGCACCGGCATGCAGCTAATGTTGCAGGACCCTTGGGAGGCCTAACGATTTTTGGCAGCGGGCAGCGGCCGGCTTCTCTCTAGGTGCTGCCTCGTATGGATAGGCGACTGTCGAGCATCCATGCGATATTCGGGAGGTCCAACTTCATGATGTGAACGCCATGCCTAGGGAGGTTTGGCTTTGAACAAGCATCTGGCAAGTGGGGAAGAGTCAACACTTAGTAGTACATAATCTGGGCTGATGATGAATGATAATGCTACTCTGCAAGTACCATGCTCTATCCTTCAATCTTATGATCGAAGTGGTGGTCAACTTATTAGGCCTGAGCCATCTGCGGCCGCTACCTCTGTAAAATACGGACTATTCGCCGAGAATTCGGGTTGAAGCTACTGTTGACGCGCACTGACAAAGTTACCGTTCTTTCTTTATGGTTATTGTTGTTAAGGTTAACAAACAGTGTGGTCGATGCTGTCTTTGCTCATTTTTTACAGCGAGCCGAGGTCCGTAAGATCTCAGGCATCCTGTTGATGAACATCGGCTCCAATTGCCGCTCCACATACCGCCAAAGTTCCAACAGCCAGCCTCTGTGTCAGAGCTTATTATTCGTCCTCACTATAAAAGACTCTATTTTAGGATAGACCGCCGTCACCTCACGATGTTATCAGCCATCTCAAACCAGACATCAAATTTTCAACGATGCCCCGTCTCACCGCCAAGCTAATTTTGCTGAATGTTTTTCTGTCGCTTTAGTTGACGATCGTGAGGCTATTTGAGGTTGACCGCTTAGCAACGGTCATCCCCCTACCTTGCCAGCCTAATTGATGATTTCAGGACAAGAAAGTTTTTAAACGAAGACAGCTGAAGTGCTTCGCCTGTCGGAGCTTTTTTTCCGACGGATATTTGACCTCCTGATGGAGAGTTTCGCAGTCGCCTGCGATTAATCAAGGATTTGTTTTCGGCTGCATATGAGTATCCTGGATTAGCAAAGAGTGTCCATCTTCAAAACAAATTCGGCTGCGTCAGTAAGCAGATTTCAACTGACTTCCATTATCCACCATTCCATTATATACCTCCGCCCCCGAAGTTCTCGGCCCCCAATTCCCTGTGATTTGGATGAACTTCTGTCGTTATGGACAGGGTTCCCGTTCCCATTATGACATTTGATTCGTGGCCTTGTCTACTCGTCAGACTGGCAACACCGTTGAATGGCTGCCACGGCAGCAACACCAATGCACTTGAGTGCACCATATGCTCCCAAACAATGCACTCTCCGTTCACAGTCGGCCACTAAGAGCTCGAGAATTTTACCATCAGCCAATCGTGCGATCAGAGACATAAGATGCCACTGAAGGATGTTATAGAAATAGAGCATATAGGGAGGGGGCTTTGCTCTTGGGCTCCCATGGCGATGCTCTCAGCGAATCCCATGAGCTGTACCAAAGCCTCAGCTGCGACTCAAGCGAGGGTATTGGTGAAGATGACGAGCCACAATGCAATATCGTACTCATTGATGCTGTCTCACAGCTCTCTCACCGATCGATCGTCATGAGGCTCTCGTCCTATGATGTTCCTTTTGGTTTCAGCTCGAGCTCCCCCCGCGAGAGATGCCGCGTGTCGAGCCCGTTATTGCTTATCCGTAGGATATTGCTCATCGCCGTGCAACTTCTCACCGTTTTCATTTCACTTGCGCCCACAGTCTCCACGCTGGGCCCACGATAATTATTACCTTAAGAGGAGCTATTTATTGCAATCTCACCAGCGCTGCGCACTGAGGTTGATCGCCCAACCAGAAGGACCCATGTAGGCGGTTTCAGTGGGCTATTCGCTCAGCCCTACAGATTGCTGGCACGAGTGAAGCAATTACTGCTCACTCGTGGCGTAGCAGACTCAGACCCCGGCTCTCGACAAGCATCTAAGGCCTCCATTGCTGACATTAGGAAGCTCTCTATTTTGTCTGACGCATTCCTCCTTTTTCTCTTTTCACCACTGTTTTTTTATTATTTTGTTGCGAAACTGCTGAAAATTCGACCCTGACCTCACGGCGATCTTGTCTCGAATCGAATCCTGACGGTTGTTAAACCTGCGACTATCAATCAGATTATATCCGTGATTTGCGACAACCCTGAAGAAGGTGCATTTACCCGCGTTCCATTTTGCTCATGATCGGCGCCCCTCACGCTTGAAAGAAGTCACTCTCAATTCGCTGTCGCATTTCCCCTCAGTTCCATGATCGCACAAGATGAGGAACTGGGGGTGTAACTTTTGCCTCACCTCGCTCGTTGGTGCGGTTTATGCTTTGGGTGTCGAGGCGGCCGACTACAGAAGACATGATGGCGTTCATCGTATTGAGAAGGAGGCGCAGATCACACAAGCAGCGCGCCTAGGTCGACGAGCTGAGCCCCAATGTGCGACAAGTATGAAATTATGCCCTTCGAGTTTGGATGGAGGATGTTGCCCCGAAAACTACGATTGCGCCAAAGAGAGCTGTCAGGCGACGACTAGGGGACCTTCAACGTGTGGAACAAGAGTCGGTTGGCATGTGTGCGCTCCAGTCTATGGAGGTTCGTATTGGAAATACAAGTTGTTTGTGGACAATGCTCACATAAAGCAGGAGGCTGTTGTCCTGACGGCTACCTCTGCGAGACAGGCGACAATTGCGTACCGCCCTCTGGATCGGCATATACATACGATTGCCCAGCCAGCCAGTATCTATGCCCAGCATCGCTAAGCTACGGCTGCTGTCCCAATGGAATGGCATGCGGTGTGAATCAATGTTACTCTTCCGACCCTGTTACTGTCACGAGTACCATGGTCATTACAACAACAATGAGAGGGGAGCGGACGACTTATAGGACGACGGCAGTGACGGTTGAAACACCAACAGCTCCTACAGCTTTACCAACAGTTGATGCTGGTGAGGATAGCGACCAAGCAGTTCTGAAATTCTTCCCTTCCTCGATCCCGAAAGTCAGCCCTACGAGCCTATCTGATGAGAATGACAACAGCAAGGGAGGGCTTTCAACTGGCGCGTTAGCTGGTATCATTGCCGGTTCTGTGGCCTTCCTGATCATTGTATTGGTGGCAGCATTTATCATTATCCGCCATCTAAACAAGGTTGTTGCTGCCGTTGCGACACCAAAGGCGTCTGACAGATCCAACGGCTCGAATAGCCAATCTCGACCGACCAGAGAGTACAAGACAGCGGACTCTGAGGCTGATGAACTAAGTGCCAATCCATTAATACACCCAGCTATGATACCTCCACGGCCAAGAAACCCCGGACCTGATTCTGCAGCAACTTCACCATTCGGCCTCGCCAGCGCAGGCCACAGCTCCAACGACCCTACACCAGGAGGGAACGGTTACCAGACAGTACCAGGAAGCAACAACACAAGCAGACATGCCAGTTTTGACGCAATGGGTAACGGGGACGATTACTTCAGTGCTGTGGCGGCAGGCGAACAACACCGAATGAGCCATATCTCTAGGCTGACAGGATCAACAAGGAACCGATCAAGTACTGATTCTCACGGCACGTATGCGCATGTTCGAAACTACAGCAATGCTTCGGAAGGATCTGATGGAAGTCCTGGAGTTATGGCAGGTGCTCATCCCACGGCAGAACTTGAGGCAACACCATATGTACCGGAATTGCCGAGCTCCCCATCATCCGTAGTGTACCCAAGAGATGAAAGACGGCGGTCATCCGGCAGCATTGCAAGCGTCCCGAGTCGACCTCCTGTTACCCAGCGTCAGTCGGGTGGGCCACGAATACGAAGTGATTCTCTGGGTCAGAGCAACCTGAGTATCGTCAACGAGGAGATGCATGGATTTTACGGGCCAAGTGAACATCTCGTTGGTCAAACGGACAGTCATCGACCAGGCACGCGGGGCTCAGGAAACCAGCAATATAATGTGCCCGGGGAACAACCACGACCTGTGGCTGAGGAACCATGAAAAGCAGGGAACATGTTTGTTTGTATACAATATACGGATGGGTCGATTGGGTATACCTTGACCTGTTTAGGCGGATGGAGTTGGGATGTTGGAAATTTGACATAGCGTAGCATGGCGTTCTCTGAGGGGTTCTATATCTATGGGCTTAGGGTGGCAGCTAAATGAGTCTATCTAAAGAAAACACGAGCGTATGTAGTACTGAGGGTTATTGGTGTCTATGTTATTTCGGACAGTGAAGTTGGCATTTTGGCAAGAGTTCTCTGCTATGTGACAATGAGCAACTTTTCTTTCCCACCTAAGCACCCCATGTCTCAACTTATGACGAGTAGTTTGAACTTTGCTTTGTTTTCCAAACCTATTAGAGAAGTTCATTTATGCTTAATTTATAGACCCGATGGATCGGGTCGCGAGAGTGAAGGTGCAGGGATAAGGATTTATGTCGGTAATATAATGCTGCTTGAGCGGCGGCTAGGATTTAAATTGCTTGCAGGATGTTGTACATAGATCCATAAAGAGTGGCTTGGCTAAAATCTCGGGATCTTTTGGATCAAATCAAGTTCTCAAGACATTATCAGCAAACGTTGTTACTGTATACAAGTTTACCCAACTTATCCAGGGTAAGAATTTTCAGCACACCAGGCATTCTATGGAAGTTAGAATGATTTGGTCTAATAACGTAAAAAATTATAACCCAAATGACTGTTCTATCTGAATGAAGTTCTCTTATCAAATTGGCATGTTGTTGTTGATTGGCGCTCATGATCGGTGTGATGTTGGGCCGCTTACAGCCTCTCATTCTTTTGTACCATTGCCATTTCAGCAGCATCTTCTTCAACTTGAACTTATACTCTCGTCATGTCCTAAAGCATACACTCAGCAAGTCAACCAACCTTGAGAACAAAAATGATCTACAGCATCATTGACAATTTGTATACTTGGTTTCGACCCAGTCTCGTGGCGATCTTCTATCGCAACATTCCCTGGAAGTTACGCTGGCGACTCCTAGTCTTCCAACCAGCAGCTTTCCTGACTTACTCTATCGCTACAATACCCTGTCTTTTGTATCGCTCATACACAGTTGAATATCTTCCAATCATGCCGGGCCGTCATGTACGAGCTCTGATCTTTAAAGCTGCTGGCGTGGGAAAAGGCAGAGCACTCCGCCCACTCCATGTGAACTTCCACTCTGGGGCATTCATGGGCGGCTTACCAGAGGGTCATGCTTATTTCGATCAACGGGTTTCTGAACAGACAGGCGCTGTGGTTCTTGATGTCGATTACCGTGTTGCGCCAGAGCATGTGTTTCCAGCAGCGATTGACGATGCTGATGCAACTATCAAGTGGCTACAAGAGAACGCAGAAGAACGATGGGGAGCAGATCCAACTCTAATGACCACGAGTGGTTTTTCTGCAGGGGGTAACTTGGCCTTTGCAGTCACCCAGCAGAAAAGCTGCCAGGCACCGTCTCCTACAGCTATCAAGGCTATCACAACTTTTTACGCTGCTATTGACATGCGTCTGAGCCCCTGGGAGAAACCTCATCCAGACAAGATGCCCAAGAATGACCCTGCGAAACTGTTTTTGCCTCTTTTCGACGCGTATGCAGCACCTGCTAGGGCGAAGCATTTCGAAGATCCGAGACTTAGTCCTGTACTTGCAAGAGTTGAGACATTACCTGAGCGCATGCTTGTAGTCGTCCCTGGTATCGATATCCTCGTTGCAGAACAGACTGAGTTTGCGGAGCGTATAAATCAAGAAGATGGCAGAAGAGAACTTGAAAGAGTGGGGATCTTGCATGAGGAAGATTTGTTCCATGGATATTTAGAAGGTGAGTCATCAAGCCCCTTTTCAAGCTTCCGCACTGAAACTTTGAAGTTCCTGATATAGTGGTTAAGCGTGAAGTCAAGCATCGTGTCTATGATAAAGCTATTCAGGTTCTCCGCGAAACTCATGAGAAATATGGCTGGATATGGAATGCCTAGGTTTTGTCATGTGAGCATTGGAGAAACGTGCCTATATGATTTGATATCCTCCTCTCAACTTTGACACCGCTCGTCTGGTCGACGACGATTGACTTCAAGATTATCAAACTTAAGTCTTTTTCATTAGATAACAGACCAGGATTTGCTGGTTACTTTCTTCTAGACATGGGAAGCTCACAAATAATAATGTATTCTGATACATAAGTGTGAATGATGCAGCCATTTCCCTCCTCTGTTCTTCACCGACACTTACATCTGTCTACTGAACAAACACCCACACGAAACCTCCGGTTTCAATCTCCAGCCGATATTTCATCTTTTAAGATGGTCCAAATTCAGAAATTATTACTCCGCTTGATAGTCGGCAACACTTCTCCAGCCTCACCAAAATCAGACAACTTGGACTCTCCGTTCCTCAAACTACCTATCGATATTCGGCTTCTTATCAATGAATATCTCCCCGCCAGCAGTCAGTTGTGCCTCCTAACAACATGCCACGGCATACAAATATTATTAGAGCACACTAAAGCCCCTATCTCTCAACTGCCAAAGAGAGAACAACGGAACAACTGGGCTCTTGTGGTCAGAGATTCCCTTGATATCTGGCTTCGTGACCCAAGGCAAAGATTTCGAGTATTTCAAACAGAGGACCTCCCCACGCAACCCAAAAATCCCCCATACGATGGTCAATCCGGATGGGACAGTGTCAAGCTTGAGCTCTTGAGGTAAGGTGCTTGGATGGTGCACCACAAGCATGTTCAGATGAGCCTCAAATGTAACCACCTGGAGAACAAAACCCGCCAGCAGAAGAAGTATCTTCAGGTCCTCCTGAGGCCCTACCAGATTGATTTCTCGCCAGACTTGGAAATGCACCCTTTACAGAAATATGGAGCCGTAGGCTGCTTTGAGTCTCATTCCAAACTCGTTTCTGGCCGATATCTTCTCTTCAACCAATGGACATATAGCAACCCTTGGGAAGGCGGAACGATAGTCCTTGAAGAACTCAGCTGCTTTGGGCCCTGCAGACATCAGCAATTCTCCGAGTTAGAATGGAAGGATTTTGTTTGCCGCCAGAATGGTAAGAAGAATCTTAAGAGTTGGTTATCTTGGGTTGTTGCAAAGGAGGATTTCGGATGGGAACCATTGGATGATGGTGGTCTCAGTGAACCATTCTTCTTGTTTCTTGACGAAGCTTTCGATAACGACGGACGTCATGTAGATGGGATGTGTCCATTCTGCCTTACTGAGTTCTCGGTTTGTGCAACGAGTGAGATAATGATAATGCAGGCGTGGAGGGACCTTGGAGGTGAGGAATCGCGTTGGACTCCCGTTTGGCAGACGCATTTAGGGAAAATTGATACAGATGGTTTGCCGAGGGATGGGGACTGCTTTGAGATTCGGACTCTTTATGGCGGCGAGGGTGTAGAGGGGCATTAGTTGGCAAAGAGAATTGTTCATGATTGGATGCGATATGATCAAACTGTCATTCGAGCTGGGCAGTTGGTTATCAAGATCGGCAGTATAGTACCAACGCCGTCGTCTTCATTTTTCCTTCACTTGCTTTCCTACTGATGTTCTTCGAGTTGGATTTGTGGTCAGAAAGTATCGTCTATAGATTGACAGCTACGAGATGTTCCCGTCTCGTTCTCGTGTAAGAGTAAACATAGAGTGCCCGCAAGCATATAACGCCATTCGTCCACTGTATTCAGTTTCATCAGACCAAAATCAATCCCAAGAGTTCCATAACCCAAAACCAAGCTTGCTACCGTTAACGCCAATTAAAGCCCCCCTAAGGCCGATCTCCTGACAGCTCCATGATGAACCCAATAACAAGACTAAACACAACCCCAAACCCAACAAATATCTGCCATCTCTTGCTCCATATTCCCTCCTGGCGCATCAACCATGCCAAACTTCCTAGCGGGAAGAAGAATCCTACCATCATCGCTTTGAATAGTATGTCTAGCACAGAAGCCATGCCGGCGTTTTCGTCTTCGAGTGGATTAGACCCGGACGGGATTCCTTCGGCGTTGTTGTCGATCCATGCATCTTCCATGTTGCGCAAGGTATCTGGTGATGGCATTGCATCTGGTGTGAAGCTCGAGGTGTGTATAGATGCGAACTGTGTTCTCAACGTAGCTACTTCAGAAGGCGAGAACCCAGACTGTAGTAATCGATCGAATCCCCGAGGCCGCGGTCTCGTACTCGTCATAGGCTTGGCCCCATCGCCATTCACGTCCTTCGGCGGCTTAAGCGCTTCCTCCTCCTCCTTTTGCAACTCCTCAGTCGTCAGTTCGTCGCCAATGGAGCAATTCACATAAACGCGCGATACATTCGCACCCTCGACAGCCTTTCCTTTCCCCTTTGGATCATCGATGGGGCGCGGTGGCGGAGGATGTGGTTTGAGGACGGAGCTTAGCGCAGAAGCATCGGGGAGGAGATGGCCTTGGTGGATTAGCCGTAAGCGACTTTTGGAGGAGAGGCGTGTGCGGAGGAGGCGTTTGAGAGCGAGGACGGTGGTTGTTTGGGGTGAGGGAATGTCGAGTTCGAGATCTGGCTGGGATGTTGTGAAGCGGATTGTGAGATGGAGGGGAGGAGGGAGGGGGTGTGATGATGAGGCTTGAGAGGTCATGATGGGAGCATTATTTGAGAGTGAGTGAATTGAATTGTACAAGGATTAAAAGTACAGAGTCGAGCTACAGAAAAAAGTTGGCGCTGCAGATGCTACAAGATGTGTAACACAAGCTGAGGTTAGGTGAAGCTGGGTGGTATTGGTGACGTGACCTCCACTTACCGAGCTTCTAGAAGGATGCTTCTATTTACAGGGCTAAAACAAAAGTTAATAGCATAGGTAGCCTTTCAATGTCAGACTATCAATGATACCCGATATAAAGATGAATAAGCACAGGGGCAGATAGTTTTCCCTATCCTGTCAAATCTTTTAATATTACAATCTCCGTCGGTTATGACGATACATTGTTCAAAAGTTGTGGTCAGCTCATCTCTTCAGTTGAACAGGGGTCTCTAACACCGTCAGCCCCGCCGCAAGGGTTCCTGAGCCTCTAAAAACCTAGGTCCCGACCGCCCGGCAGAAACTCCCCAAACAACCGTCATCATCCTTGATTTGTTTTTGACGTTGATCAACAACACGTTCGTTATAACGGTTTTTCCTCCAAGATAATTTACCATCGTCTTGGCTTTTATGATAAGGCGATGGTCATGATACGATGCCGCGCTTGCGAGGGACCAGATATTTGACCTGCTTTTATTGCGGGAAGCGGTCCAATACCAGATATGACGGCATCACACGCCAGTTTCTATGCCTACAATGCGATGCGACAAACTACCTCGATGAAGTACGGATATCCCCTTGGTGCTGTGATGCAGCTGCTAATGGACTTTAGAATGGAGAGATTACGGATCCTCCAGTAGCCACCGAACGTGAAGCTCCCGCAACGCAATACGCTGTTCCTCGACATTCACCTCCATCCTCTCCAAGAGACAACATCTTTTGCGCAACATGTCTGAAGAATCAACGCCTGTTTACTTCTTCTCTGGCGCAGTACTTTCCCGATGACACAAATCATCCCGATTACCCCGAGCTCGAGCGGAATTACTACCGATATCGAAAGGGTTTAGAGGAACGATATCCACAAGTATGTGACGAATGCGCCGAAAGGGTCGATGGCCAGATCCGGAGGGCTGGATACACGGCCAAGACGGACCACCTCCGGCGGATGATGGAGAAGAGTCGAGGGAGGAAGAGGACCCCTGAAAAGACTGGTGTCCTGGACTGGGTTGACAGCTTGGGCAAGGGGTTGTGGTGGGGAGGATTGGCGATGCAGATGCTGTGGCATCTAAGAGCAGTGACTTTCGCATTGGAACATCAAGATGTTGGAATGTACGATCCGGATGATATGAGTTGGTCGACGTTAATGGTGAAGGGCCTTGGACTGGCTGTAGCATTTCTTCCTCCGGCGGATACTCTGATCAACTGCGCCGTGGTTGCGAGCATACTATCGGCATGGTGGAATCCTCAATTTATTCAAGTCAGCCGGGGCTTCACAAGACATCTTCTGGGCTTCACGCAATGGTATGCCTTTCAGGGTCTGATAGTCTTCTTCCGCTTCTTGTTTCGGCGAGTGCTGGACATGGATGGAGGCCAGGCGCAGTCCCGGAACGCCCAATTGAGTGCGCATTTGGTTATGTCAGTTGTTATGGTCATGGTAAGTTATGCCCAGCGGCTATACTGGCACGGAGCTTTACTGACCTATCCAGATATACTCGTCCGCAAAACGATCCATCAAAGTTGATACTACACCCCTTTTTGGCACCTCTGACACCACATTTTCACCGCCGAAGCAACCTAGGATTACTCGGACGAAAAGAGAGGAACCTAAAACCTTTTCAGAATTATTGAATGAAGCTTTAGACTCCCCTACGGCAACACCTCAACCCGATCGGTTCAGTCCATCTCCCATTAATCTAATTTCACCAACACCATTCCCTCCTATCAGCAATTCCTTTAGAGCCCCAGACAGTCCTCGTACCCAGCTTAACTCCCTCAATATAACCCCGCAAAGGACGCAAGAGGTTGGATATTCGGATGAAATGGACTGGACACCAACGGAGTCTCAGAACCAACCCCAATCGCAGTACCGAGCTTTTCAAGATACGCCACCCTCGAATGGACCAAGAAGGTTTGGAGAGGCGCCCGTGAGCACTGAACAGAGCCCGTTTTGGTACAAGGTTCCTCCTGCGCCGACGAACCCATCACATCGTCTGCGAAACCCACCTAACGCGCCAATTCTCAGGAGCAAGCCACCGCAGCAAGAGAACATTTTCTTTCGAGGCGCGGCCAAGAGGCAGGATGGAAATGAAGACGACGAGCGTGAAGTTTCGTTCAAGCCACCGAGTTTTTTTGCGCCTCAACAAAGTAATGATGAGGCTAATGGTTTAGCTGACCTTCTGAGCCAGAGTTTTACTCTGGGCAAGGAACAAGGCAACGATGAGTCTTCAGGGGGTCGCATGCGCCGACGCGGTTCCAACACTCGTGTGTCTCCCGGCACGCCTCGATTGGACAATCTTGGAGTCGAATTCTTGGCTTTAGCTGCAATACTTGTGTTATGGGGCCTCACTTCAGCAGTTCCCATACCTTTCGGACGAGAAACCCAGCTCGCATTGCTATCAGCAGTCGGGATTATTGCGTTGCGGGTAACAGGCGAAACAAAAGATGCACACCTCCCTACCACGGCGACATACATCAGCTCTGCACTGAGTGTAGTCGAGCTAGCAACAGTCTGCTGGCTCGGATGGGAGGTTTGGCAGGGGAACGAAGACGCTGGCAAGTACGGCGTTGGACTATTGACCGCGATGCTTGGGCATCAGGTTTGGAGTACTGTGATTTGAGTTTGAGTTTGAGTTTTTGGCATAGATAGAGTGGGCGGTTATGTTGATTGGGAATATCATCTACGGGCGTTGGATGAGATACGAAGTATTGTAGAACATGATACCTGGTTGGAATGATGAACCAGATGAAGCCATATCGAGATATCAATGAAGTTATTTATCAAAAGCCAATGCCCTTCTAAAACTATCCTAAAGTTATCCAAGTATTTCCGTCACTTAGGATTTAAGTCCTGACCTCCTTCAATTAGGAGTTCCATAACAAAATCGATCAGACATATGGACAATTCTGCTTCAAGTTCACCACAACTCAGCAAAACTATGTAACACAAATCCAGCCATTACTTGCTACTGGAAATTGTTTCTCCGGGTTTACCCTGGTGTTTCAATCCGCAACCCTCAGGCAATTAATGCAGCTAATGGTGCATGCTGAGACAAGAGAGGCCTGGGCCCTATTCAATATGTACGATCAATTTCTCGCTTTTTCGCGATGCGCCTCCTAGATCACAGCAAAAGGCCTCTACATTTTGATCAACTTAACGCGCGACGAGCTCTAAGGGCTCCTTACCTGCGAGACCGAGATCTCCCACCGCTGCAATTGGCGCCGGTGTATCAATCCTATGTACTCTACAACAGAGTCCCATACCATGAAAATACCTCGATCAGCTTGTTTCAAGCAAGCTACATGGCACTTCTGTGCCAATCTTACTGTGAGCCAATACTGCGACATCCACGACCCGCCATGATTGCTCCAGCAAGCTGTGCTCCCGACAACATCCAAGATCTCTAATGAGTGGATTATGATCGGAAAGCCTACCTGGCCAAATGGACTGTAAAAATGCAGCACCATTTCCGACCTCAATGCAACTTAATCAGTATAGCTAGATCAATAATAAACCAGTTGTCACTCCTCCGGGAGCAAAAGAAGACTTCAGATAATCAGTTAGACTGACAAAATACACTAGTCTAAACTAGCCGAAAATAACCTAAATTTAGCACAGGCTTTGCTAAGCCTTTTTATCACTTAGGATTAAGGTCCTTAGTCACTATGCAATTTGAGACATCAGCAATCGATACTGAGCATCATGGTGCAGAAGCGCTGGCAATAACATACCCCGGCTTTTTTAGTCAGAGAACTTATGGAAGGATAAAATGACTTTATAATGTCACGGAGGTAGTGAGGAGAGACCGAGTTATCAGTCAAAGGGGTTGGTAGAAATGGTAATGGAACTTTGATGAGTACAGTTTCCTCGTGGAGTATTATGTTGTTACTACTAGGCTGGGATGTTCACGCTCGAGATATCAGCTGTGTTTAACCCATTCGACTGGCATATAACTAGAAGTTTATTGTCTGCGTGCCGCCATCTCTGATGAGTACTGGACTTCTTCCTTATCACCATAGCTAACACATCTCATCTAGTGAGCAAATCTAAAGTCTAAACGCTGCTGACCCTCGTCCGTTGTGTTAACCATGTAATCCTGTTGTTGCTCTTTAGTCAAAGCATTCCACCTCCTATCGCGGACCTTATTCCTCCAGATATAAAATGCCTTGACAAGATAGAATAGGACAATATTGGCACATGTAATACCAAGAATCACCCTGTTGCCTCGGCGATACAGAGGCTTATCATCGTCGCGGAAGATATTAGATGCAGCAATATTACCAGTCTGCACGGTCATGTTGTACAAGGCAGCGCTGATAGCCCTCGTGCGCACACTATTGCTGTTCTTGGCATTCCAGCCAACGAGAATAGCATGACAGTATGGATAGCTCAGAAGGCCTGTGATCAGTGCGTAGCGGACCCATGGGTTAATTTCAGCTGGAAGTACGACAAGGGCGAGAACCCATGGGAAGATCCAGATGTTGGAGAGGGATGATAGCATGCTTCGTTCCTTGACTCGTTCAGAAAGCCAGGTAATGATGAGTAAGTTGACGGCGTAGAGGAACTGCGAAGGAATGGCGAGGAGGTTGGCTTGAAAGACAGAAAAACCGATCTGTCGGAGGATGAAGGAGAGGTAAGTGGCGAAGGGAGCGGGAGGGATGTAAACCATGAGACCGATGATGTATAGTGGCCACTGCTCCCAGTCCTTGACGGCCTTCCAGAGCTTGGGAAGATTGACAGCTTCTCTGTTGATGCTGTTAGAGGGCAGGTATATTATTGGGGGTGAAGAAGGACTTACCGGTTGTTCATGTCACCCTTGCTGGGATCATCTCGAAGAAGTCTGTTCACCATAATATACTCTTCACGTTCATTGAACCAGCCATCTTTACCACGGAACCAGCTCTTTGTCTGACAGGGACCAGGAGGCATGAGGACCCAAGAGAAGAGACCGATGATAAAAGTTCCAATTGCCTCGAGGAGGAATCTGAGAGTCTCGTAAGTTTCCATTAAAAGGTTTCCTCGGGACTCGGTACTTACAGCCATCTCCAACCGCCCCAGCCGAGAATGCCTCGCATCTGCAGAATGCCAGCGGCGAGAAGAGAACCCAAGATGTTGCTTGAGCTCAGAGCAGTCCAGAAGAAAGCCAGTCTGATGGGTAGCTCATTGGACTTGTAGAAGTAAGTAAGCCAAAGGACAATGTCACTGTGACTGTTAGTAACTATGAAACATTTAGGGTCTGGGGGACTTACGGGATAAAACCTCCCATCAGGAGACCCAACAAAGCCTTGATGGCAAAGTAAGCACCTCTACTGTGTAGTGCAGCTTGAGAACCAGCAACGAGGGACCAACTGCAGATGAGAAAAGGAATCCATCTATCAGCGCCGAGTTTCTTGCTGATCAACCCACTGGGAAGTTCAGCGGAGAGGAACGAAACAAGGAAGATCTAGGCTATGTGTTAGTTGATGTAGTGCCATGGGCAGGGATGACTTGCAGTTTGGCCATAGTTGAAGTCATTAGTATTCATGCCTATTTCAGGCAACTAGAAGAGACTATTAGTCAAGATATTTGGAAGATGCATCGGAGAATAAACCTACCATGTTGTCGGAAATAGCACGGTTGATGTTTCGTCGGTGGAAGTCCAGAGACAGGAACATGACCCATGCCCAGAGACAGATGCGCAAGTCAATCTGCACAAGACAAAGCCTGTGTTAGCAAACTCACTTCTCAAATATTGTGTCTTTGTCGAGTGTGAGTAATCTTTGAAGAGTAAAGTACCTTTCTCACAAGCTTCTTCTCTTCCTGGGCAGTCCAGGTAAAGCTTGGATCAAACCGATGCCGATTCTCATATTGAGCATTCTCATACACTTTTCTCCAACGATCCGCAATCTCGGGATCCGAAAAGGGATGCTCGACTGAAGACTGAGCAGTTTCATCGCCACTGTCGAAACGAGTCTGGTCTTCGGACTCAGACTTGCTGATCACTCCTTTGGAGTCTCCAACGGCAGCCATTTTGGAGGTTATTGAGAAACACTAGGATCAAATGAGAGCAAGTAATTCCTCGGAGAAAAGGGAATGAGGGGGAGGGCCGCGGAGATGTCGAACATGATGTGATGTTTGGTGGTGCAGGGCTGCACTTATAAAGAGTTGCCTTGATCCCTACGAGACTAAGTATTTTAGACTTGTTTCCAACATTTTACAATCCAATATTGCCCCCATGAGCTGGAATACCTCATCAAGGTGAGGACACGGGGGTTATCAATGTCGCGATGAACTACGAAAATCACCTCAGGTCTCGGCGAACATGTATTTTCTGGATGTTACCAGCCGATTCAGGGTTAATCGACGCCTCCCAGGATCCCAAGTCAAACTGCAACGTTAGAATATTGGAACCAACATAGCCAAGGGTCAAGCTCCCACAACTCTTGCACAAGCCTTAGAAAATGCGGGTTCGATCTAGACCATTAGCCACATCCAAGGAACGAATAGCGACCGCCCGATAAGTCAAAAGATTTAAGCTTACAATTGGTACAAGATATGGGGTGCTCTTGACTAGGGATAATTGCGTTCGGACGTTTGTCCTATCTTATGGGAATTGAGGCATGACGTGCTCGCGACGGGGCCAATCGCTGAGAGATCCGACCGAGAGGCCGTGAAACGCGAATATTTAGGCTTTTTTATGGAGAAATCCTCGGACTTGGCGAGCATCGGTAGTTGAGGGCACTGTACGGGATATTTGTAGTGGGCTTGAGTTGCTGGGGCAGCTATTTATTATATGTTAACTGTTCCCCAGAAATAGAGTAGATGTCAGAGTCAACTGCAACTCGCAAATATTAAACCACACTGAGCGACAATAACTTCAACAGAGTTCTCAGAAGCATTTAAAAGAACTCAAGACTCGGCCCGACATCCGAGACATCGATATCCAGTCTTGATAACCCCAAGTGATAGCCATATTGCGTGACCCATCCCTAGAAATTGCGACAACCCAAGACCACAAGTTGCAGTATTGCGCAATAGTACGCTACAACGCCGTGATAAAACCTCACCTATCGCCGAGTAACTCTTCATCGTCGCGTTACACTCTCGCTCTATCTCGGTCGTTGCGCGATTTGATTGGCATCTTATTGATCAACGCAATAGGGGCGATGCTTGCGCAATGGCTTCAAACTGATGTCTCTTGGTGGTTACAATGGTAGTCAACTACTCAATCCTTTTAGTTATGACGAATTCTGTATTGCGGAAGTATGCTTCCCCGCGTTGTTTACAGTATCATCATAATGGCATTTGTCAGATGAGGAGTGAGTGATGTATATAAAGACCGTTTATCTCCATCTAAACTACGCATTTTTTTTTATGTTATAACCGTAGCCAAGACTTGCGTTGCATTTAATATATACTATTCAGAATGGCCCCTTCAGCTGTCGAAACCACGGCCCCTGCTGCCGATGCTCAGAAGATAAAGCTCTACCCCGGCCATGTCGAGGGTGCTTACAAGGAGTTTCAACCCTTCGCCTATCATCGCGAAGCTGAAGAAAAGGGCATTGACGGCCACGCCGCTGCAAAGGTAGCCCAACTCTCTTCGTCACCCACATAAACCACTAACTAACTTCTCAGTACCCCAACTATCTTCCAACATGGAACAAAGACCAAGTCTATCCTCCCCTCGAGCCATTCGAGCACTACGAACACGGCAAAGACGCAGACCCAACCTTTCCAAACCTCCTAAAGTCCACTACCAAGATCTCCCATCTCACTCCCACAATCGGCACTGAAATTGAGGGCGTTCAACTAAGCAGTCTCTCCGACGCTGGAAAAGATGAACTCGCTCGTTACGTCGCCGAGCGCAAAGTCGTCGCCTTCCGAAACCAGGATTTCGCCGATCTTCCCATCTCCGAAGCTCTCAATTTCGGAGGTTATTTCGGCCGTCATCACATTCATCCTACCTCTGGTTCGCCAGAAGGTCACCCAGAAGTTCACCTCGTGCATAGAAGTGCAGGTGACAAGTCTTATGAGGAGTTCTTCAAGACACGCGTGAGCTCTGTTGCCTGGCATTCCGATGTTACGTATGAGCAGCAGCCACCTGGAACGACGTTTCTTTATGTCCTTGATAACCCTGATACTGGTGGTGATACACTCTTCGCCAATACTGCCGAGGCGTATAACAGATTGTCGCCGACTTTCCAGAAGTTGCTGCACGGACTCAAGGCGACGCACTCTGGTATTGAGCAGGTGAATGCTAGTGTCAAGAGGGGAAGTATCAAGCGTCGCGAGCCTGTTGTGAATGAGCATCCTATTGTGCGAACACACCCAATCACAGGCGAGAAGTCGCTCTTCGTTAACCCTCAGTGTAAGTTCATTATACTGAACTTGGAGAAATACGCTAACAGTCTCAAGTCACACGAAGCATCGTTGGTCTCAAGAAGGAAGAGTCCGATGCTATTCTCAAGTTCTTGTTTGAGCACATTGCCTGGGGCGCAGACTTCCATGCCCGTGTGAGATGGCAGGAGAAGACTGTTGTTGTTTGGGATAACAGATCGGTTCAGCATACTGCTCTTCTTGACTGGCACTCTGGTCAGCGAAGACATCTTGCTCGCATCACACCACAGGCTGAGAGGCCTTATGAGACCCCTTTCGAGGGATAAATGCAATACTAGACAACATGGAGGAATAGCACATGAGATAGTCGTTCATAATCAAGATCCAATGCCCATAAGCTCAATTTGGTGTCTACCAATGCTGCATGACTTGCTGCAATCTTAGCACAGAATTATCATAAGCTTGTTATAAATTATTCAAATCGTCGCTTAGTATTATGGCATGGTCCCAGGAAGCTTGGCTGGGAACTTCACTGATGACTTTGTGATCATCTTCTCTTCATTATCACCTCCTCTATCCCCCACAGTGACTGATACGAGCGCCAATATTATCACCACAACATAAGACTAATACTGGGCAGGTATCTTTGCTCGATGTTAAAAGGAGGCACTAGTATATTTAGCTCAACAAGCCGAAAAGATCCAGCCTCAATTCTATGCATATAGTAGTGTTTTAATGTATGATAGCCTTGCTGAACATGATTTATCTAATACTTGAGCGACTTGTTGATTCCCTAAGTTGTTTTCCCGACGCACAACTGCCTTTCCCTGGGCCATTTTGATATGTTTCATTCGACGTTTCCCCAGGTAATTTATTCAAGTCATATCTTACTTTCTCTGTGTTATTTCTGTATCTTAGTAAGTCACTCCTCCGGCCATTTCAACCATTCTAGAGCATGGCTTTCTCCTTCCTTGACTAGATGTTTCCTAGGAACCCGCCCTTTTAGTCTATCTGAGACTCATAACTACAAGCATCTTCTTCACAACTCTTCCTCGTTTCCTTTCTTTTTCCTATATCACCACCATAACCGTGGACAAACGACCGACAAGGGAACTGTGGTTTTATTCCCTTATTATGGACGAAGAACCATATGCTACTGCTCGAAACCTCAGCTCATATTGGCAATCCTCCCACTTCACTAGCAACTCAGAAAACTATACTACTCTCTACAAGCACATACAACACTACTAGTAGTGCTCCCAGCTTGTTGTCTCATGACCTCACAATAATAGCTCTGTCCTTTCGATCACAGGCAGCACCGACAGTACCTCTTATGCGTAACTGCTTTCATAAGATCTAGCCTAAGTTTAGGTAAAGCTTATGAGTTTAGTACCCTAAAATCGAAAAATATTTACTAGTTTTATATATGAGCTAGCGTAAAATTAGGATCGGATAATTCTAATAGAATATTAGCAGAAGAGCTCGGGGAGTTGGCTCGACGAGATGGAACCGAGATATACTTCGGTCTCGGAGGCATTTCTACTGTCTTCTCTTCATCATTGAAACATCTTGACACTTATAATACGGCAAAGTTGTTTCTCTCATCAATTAAAGATATTCGACGAGAGTCGTTGTCGTCCAAAGCCGTGGCTATTTGGCCGAAGCCCCTTTTAAGACATCACGACCAAGTCATAGATAGCCTATCCCGCCACATAAAGTCAGCCACATGACATAAATTCACACGAAATCATTATTTCAAATCCTTGACTCTAAAAGACATCACTTTGTTGTCAACGCTTCCCCGGTTGGCGGAACGTGAAAGCAAGCCGTGCGACAATCAAGACCTCGAAAAACCGTAGACGATTCTAGCAATCGAAGAAAAAGCAACGGATACTACGACTAGAAGAAATCTAAAGGCCACAGAAGTCGTGTCTCATGCCGGATACGTGCTGGGGTCGGGGTTGGCGATAGGAGACAACATTCCGAGGTCGCTGGGTCAGCTATTGTCTGATGGCTGGGCATTCATTTACACGAATCACCGGTCCCTTGGTGTACGAGTATTTGAGTGGCTTGTAATTAGGCTACGCCACAGGAACGCCTTTGGATGTGTCAAGTCTATGTCTCAGATGTTGAGAATATGGGAATAGTGTCGGTTGAATCACTAGTAAGTGAAGTGAGACATTCTACAACACAAGACAGATGATAGTGCCCGCTCAGTTTCGTGAATCATTTCAAAATATAATATGCCTGATACTTACTTATACTCAACTGAATGAAGTCCAGTATCTTTAACTATCTCTCAAGTCTAATTCCATATCCGCTGCATCGAGTCTAGTCCAGGAACAACTGGAATTTTGCCACGGCCACCAGCAAAGGCGCACGAATCTAAATCAACAATAGCTCAAACCTACGTATCAATCCTCTCAGATGATTTGAATTTTCTCGCAGTGATCGACCTGGCAGTCACAAGGTATAAGATGACGAGTATTCTCCCGTTTGCGGCTGCATGTCTCAGTCTCTCTTTAGCCACCACTCCACAAACTTGAAACTCCTGATCTTTTTAGATCAATTCCACTCTCTTTGAAGCAAATCATCGCGGTCCATCATTCACAATGAAGGCTTGCCTCGCTCTCTCTATCCTGGCTTACGCCGTCTCAGCTACCGCTACAAACATTCATCGCAGGGCGGACAGTTCTCTTCCTGCTGGTGCTATTCCCAAGGCTGGTTATAATGCTTATGGAGGAAATTATGATCACCCTGAGACAAACAATTATCAGCCTGTTGGGCAGAAACAGGCTTCCAGCTCTGGTGCCAGCAATCCTTCCAAGACGGCTGCGCAGAGTACCAAGTGCATTTCGAGGAGCAAGCTTGAGTCTATAGTAAACAAATACGTTTCGACTTTCTCTGGCATCACCGATGGTGGAGCTTTGGCGAAGACTATCTTTGAGGAGGATTTCAAGTTTTACTCTCAGTCTATCTGGTGGACTTCATCCTCTAAGCAGATCCAGAAGTACGCCAAGGTAAGCATGTCCTCAACTCTCTCAACCAACATTACGCTAACATTCTCAGAACGACGACTTTCCTCCCATCTACAAGAACCGCAAGGAGCTCATCGAAGGCAACACTAAGAAGGCCAACGACCCCAGCGCCTTCATCAAAGGCCCCGTTGCCTACGGCTGCAACTCCTTCACCTTCTACTGGAAGGGCGACTTTGAAGTTCCCAAGGGAACTAACCGTGGCCGTGGCAACGGCATTGACATGGTCTTCTTGACTGCCGCAACCGGGAAGATTCACAAGGCTTTCTCTGAGTACAACACCCTCAACCAGGTTTACAACTGGGGTGCCCACATCACTTGGTCCAAGGATGATGTCTGCTGTGATTGTCCTGTGGTGTTTGACCCCAAGTGCACGTGTAAGAAATAAACTTGGTGAAGTTCTCGGTTTGCAGCATAGTTGGTTTTGGGATAGAAGATAAGGAGTTTTGGCTTTTGTATTTGGGAATAGGTCATGGGTGTTGGTGTACTTAGACAGGCGTTGATGCACATACACAATCCTTACATACAAAAACATATTATCTCATGCAGTCCCATATTCATTCCTCGATACGATACCTAATATCGAATGTCTCCTCCAATTAAAGGCGACTTGACAACTTGGGTTCATCGTCCAAGAAGATGTTGATCAGCTTGGAAAACTCATCGGCATACTGATATAGGAAACCATGCCCAGAATCAGGGTACAAGTGTAATTGCGCCTGAGCATTCTTCAACTTATCCCACATCACAATACTGTTTTCTGTCGGTAGCAAAAGATCCTCGCTTCCTAGACTCATGCATTAGTGCTTTGCGTCCCCTCAGTACCATTTCAACTTACCATTTGCAATAAGAACAGGAATACGAAGCTCTTCAAGTCGATCATAAGACGCATCCTTCGCTTGCTTTGGGTCCATAAACTTTGCAAAAGCAATACCTTGTCGATGAGCGTTCGCAGGATCAACATGATTTGTTCTGTCCTTTCGAGCATTTGTGATTCTCTTCCATGCAGCTTCACCCGCAGCTCTGCTCTTCTCAGAAGTATTAAACATGCTCATCAGGAAAGCTTCTTTGTGCTCTTCTTCTGTCTTGGCAGCCTTGAGAGCATTGAACGGCTTCAGTGAAGGCGCCATAACTACGCCTTTGCCTGTGCTGGGCATAGTTCCACAGAGGATAAGACGGCGGACTAGACCTTGTCCGTTGAGAGCGACGAGCTGCGCGACGCAGCCGCCCATGGAGAAACCCATTACATCAGTCTTATTAACGCCGATTGCACGAAGCACGTTGATATAGTATTGCGCCCACTGTTTGTATTGCTTAGGAACTTCGCCTTCAGAGCGGCCTACCCCTGCGTTGTCAATGGTGATGATAGGCCGTTTAGCTGCAATTGGGTTTATGAGAGCTGGATCCCAGTGATCCATCGTTCCCCTTACATCGTAAGGCCATGTCTCCAGCTGGGGATTGAAGGGATGCTCACCTAAAGTGCATACACAATGTGAGGGGTACGCCTTGCTGTGCACCAAAGCGCCTGTAGGCGAACTTGATGCCATCTACAGTGACGAACTGATCTTGAGCTGTTTCATATGTCGACATTATGTAAATAGTTGCAGTGTGAAGTTTCAATCTCTGACTGTCAGCAATTGAGAATTCGATGTATAAGTTCAAACAAGATGCCGAGGTTCGTCGGCTTTGCCGTCAGGTGATCTGTGATCCGGGGAACCTGGTCAACGATTGAATACTTTCCTCATTGGGAAGTGACATTAAGTCTCAGTGGCAGAGCAGTACAATAAAGTTAACTTCAAGTTGCTCTTAGGCCAATCGCATTTCACCTACAGGGGATAAAATACTGATGCTCTCTAGGCTCCGTGAATATCACTGCCTGTTCGGTTCGCTGTTATTGTTGGTCTTGCAAAGGCATGGTTCATCTACGCCGTTCATATAACAGGATGATGGGGAACGGTCGCTGTTTCTTGTCAAGTAGCCAAATTCAGACGATAGGAACGATCATAAGTGAATTTAAATCTCATACATAATCGAACAAGACGGAGAACTTGAATACATTCTGTCTAAATTGATGAAGCTCATGACAAAGATGTGAAAAGCTTCAAGATGTGAGATTGGGCCCGCAAACAGGCCACGTGATTGTCAATCATCAGGACAAACACCAAGATGAGGGCAAACAAGCTTNNCAGCAACCTGGGTGAATAACTGCATTTTACATATAAATTCTGACCCGGATTCTATAGACCTACTTAGACCTTATAACTTATCTGTTTATGACCTTCAACTTTGACCTTATTGACCGTATCCCCGTGTGACTGACCGACCCGCTCTAGCTCACACAAGACTACACATACCCTAGACCATCAGATCGCGGAAGATGGTACAGAAGGGTAGCATCTAGGTGACTAAAAAAAAAACATTAGGCCATCATTTCAATAACTTCCAGAGAAGAAAAGCAATGAAACACTAGCAATGAAAGTTTGCCATGTGCAAGCAGCCAAGAGCTACTTCACGAGTAAGAAATTCATCCTTGACAATTGTAGCTCTATATACTATGATAGCACCAACCTCGTCACAACCGGAACTCCACTTCCTACACCGGGCGTCAACGCACGGCAAAATATTCTTCCGTAGTATAGTGGTCAGTATGCAAGCTTGTCACGCTTGAGACCCGGGTTCAATTCCCGGCGGGAGAGATCCGCCGCCTGCAGTATGCAGGTTTCCATTTTTGCCTTTTCCCAAATTCACACAAGGATATCTTTGCTGCAGAACCAAAGAATATGTTACTATGAATACTCCTGTGATATTGGGCCATTGGTCCAAGAAATACAAGAGAGAAATAACAAATCGCTAGCAATGCACGTAATCGAATCGAAACTTTATGAGCAAGCTTCTACTGTTTTATCACACGACATCTAGCACAAACGGTGTAACTCCCCTCGGGTAACAGAGGGTCTCTGACGCCAGTGAGATCTCCAAGATCACAAAACCATCTCGATCTTCACGGAATATCCGGGAACCTCAGGCTGGGCTGAGTCAAAATGGGATAAGGTAAGTGCCTAGGTAGGAGGTACCGAGGCCAATACAATCCTACCTGCCTTAGGTACCTTAGTAGGTAGGTAGGTAGGTAGGTCTGAGCAGAAGCGTTCTTTGAGCCTTCCATGAATCGCATGTTCCTACCTATTTGACGTTGAAATGATAGCAGAAAGGAGCCAAGAAGGGCATCCATTGTGTCCCCTCTGCTCCATTCACTACCAGAGCTTTCATAATCGTTAGTGCTGCCATTGCCACCCGAGTTTCCTCGAACTCGCTGGTGACTGTGAAGGAAGGAAGAAAAGGAGACAGCAGAATATGGCCCACCCCCAAAAGTACCTATCGTTACGGATTGGATGTCAAAGAAAAGTTTTATTTATTCTTTTGATATTCCCCCTTCCCCCCAGCCGGTTTGTGCAAAGTATATGCGATTAATTTAATCACTACGTGGCTAGGGTCATTATTTTGGCACACACCTTGATTTTGAACATAGTGTTCGAGCGAGAGCTGGGGCGAAGGATGCTATGGCTAGGATAACGACGATGGGCGATGATGTAATGAGCAGTGTCGTCTTTCCCTCTGTTGAAGAAGTCACAATTGCCACGATTTGTAAAGTGAAGTGACAGTGAAAGGACTTAAGGAGCGGAAGGAGCCGGCAAGTTGTGGTCCTTTGGGGGAAGGTAGGAAGGCCAGAACGCAGTCCAAGGCTTTGAGTTGCTCTGTAAGGCAGTTGCAAAATTCGGTTGGGATGTCATCTACGAGTGACACCAAGGCAAATGTCATTTGACGATTCCATCCGTAGGAGTTAGATAACATAATAGATACGAACAGATAAAAAAAGACTGCTGTGTTGTTGCCCATTCTTACCAACCTTAGATAAGAGAACCAGCAAAAGGGATGGGAGTTCGGTAGTCAAGAAAACAGGAGGAAAGATGGAATCACCAACCTACCTCACCTCTTTTCACCAAGAGCTCTCCTTCCTATCTCATCAACCAGAGTCATCCTCCAGGCAAGAATCACTCTCCGTCGTGAGAAAACACAGAAAGTGCAATCCCTACTGCGCTCGACAATAAAACCGTTTCCAGCTCAGTTCTCATCTTCTTCATCTTCTTCATCTTCTTCATCTTCTTCATCTTCTTCATCTTCTTCATCTTCTTCATCTTCTTCATCTTCTTCATCTTCTTCATCTTCTTCATCTTCTCAAACCTCCCCCAAGACACCACTCATCTTCTTCTTGCTATTCCCTTTGCTCTTCCTAGCATCCTTCGACTCTAGCTTCCCAGCCCTGCTTCACCATGTCGGCCATCTTCCTTTCCTTGCCGCTATACCTAAGCTCTGCCTGCCATCCCTTATTGTCGATATCATCTCAGAAGACTGTATGCTGTTACTTCGTCGTCAAGCCTCAGCTCGGTTCGACATCAGCTATGTTTCATCACTGATGAATTTCCCGTCTTAGGTAAGAACTTCCTTAATGAACCAAGCGGATCTTCAGTGAAGATACCGCTAATCTACTGAGCGCACAATCTAGCTTCTTTGCGCGCGGTGTTGAAACAAGTGTGTCATCCTTCTGAGAAGTGAAGTTTGGGGAGAGTAAGTCGGGTACTTTTTTTTTCCCTTTTGGGTGTTCCTTGTCACCGCATCTGCTTAGCCGACCCATGACAGCGTGGGGGCTAACAAAAGGAAAAATGTTTTTTTAGGTTCCGATCCTTAGCCGCCTACTCTTTCACTTCGGACGTCTGCCGATTACGATTACTTCAGAACTCTACTGTATAGATCAGGGAGTAGGGCCAGGCATTTGTTGGGGAATGGTTCTTTTAGAAGAAGTGGCAGCGAGAGATGGAGCTATCAATTGGTGCAATAGAGGACTGTACTATGGAATAGACTTCATTCAACACTCTATTTAACTTCACCCTCGAGATAAACCTCTACGATGATATCTAACTTTGCATTCAAAAGCTTCACCCTAGGCAGCAGTGAGAGACAGAAGTATATGTCCTTATATATGATTGCATGTGTTCTTTGTGATTGTGTTGCTTTAGGCCCCAAAGCTTACCCCTGTCAATGGTAACCAGTCCTGGAGAAACCTCAGGCTAGGTGTACTAAAGGATAATTTCTTCAGAGTTAAAGAATATCTTACTATGAATACACTCCTGTGGTGATGCTAAAAGTAGGAAAAAGCAATCACTAAATGCCGGGTATCGACGAGTAGTATAAATAAGCGAAATCACTCTCCTCCAAAAACAACACACACACACACACACACATATACTATGACACTGGGTTTCCCGTTTTCGTGGCTGAGCTCCCCAATCCAACTGCTACAATACCATGGTCCGCCAAGCAACAATACACCACCCCGATCTAAAATCACATTCCTCCATATCATGACATACATACATGTAAAAAGCGTCTTCCATTATCGTGCAAATACCTTGACCACGCCGTCGCCGCCAGCGCTGACAACCCATTTACCATCTTGACTCCATACGCAGGCGCAGATGCCTTCACCGCGCATTACACGGTGGCTTGTCACTTCTTGCGTGCAAGTTCGCTTCTCGAGACTCCAGAAACGGAGGGAGGCGTCATGGCCTGCGCTGACGAGCTCACGACCGTCAGGGCTGAGGGAAAGACTGGAGATGGCGTCGGGGTGAGCAATCATGTTATATGTACATTGGCCTGGATAATTGTGAGTCTTGGTCGTTCTTGGTGGAACACGCAACTTACCGCTGTTGGCATCGAAGAACCGAATGAAGCGGTCTTCGTGGCCAGAAATGATAGTTCCCTCAACACCTGAACCAGCCATGGATCTTCCACCTCCGGTAGCACCTGTACTGGCATCTTCTTCGACTATGCTGCCGCTGTGGTTCTGATTAGCCTGGTCTAGACCGATTGTTGTCGCCACAACAGCGTTAACACTGGTCTTGATAGTCTGATCATATGTTTCCAGACTATCCATGTTGCCGATCTGTTCACCGGTTCGGGTATCATAAACGATAATGGCGGCATCCGTGTACGAGACAACGAACGATTCTCCAGTGGTACCCAGAGGTGCAATGCATGTAGGGCTAGCGGTCGAACCGTCCGACCTCGAGATGTTGTGAACAAGTGTATGGTTGAAAGGTGAGTTGGAGGCGATAGTAGGTTGAGGAGTGTTGGAGAATCCACTTCCAGAACTCATCGAGTTACCACGGACTCTGCCTCCACGACCGGTCATGGCTCGGTTTGTTCCGGGCTGTGGTGAGCTCAACTGAGGAGGTGCGCTCACTGACCACAAACGAACACTGCCGTCTGCAGCACCCGAAACAACCAAAATGCGATCCGTGCTACCATAAGGACTTGAGCTTCCGAATATTGAGCCAAGAGTTGCCGGCAGAACACAGATAGCCCACACCGCGTCAGTATGGCCCTCAAGAGTCGCCTTAGGATCAACCCTTCCACGTTCCCAGACCCGGATGGTCGCGTCTTGGCCGCCGGAGAATATCCAGCCATCGCCTGTTGCGCGACCTCCAGTTGAGAAGTTTGGTGACGGTGACCAAGATGTCAAACACAAAATTGCTCCTGAGTGACCACGGTGTGTGAAGTTGGCTGTAACATCGAGGTCTGACGCTGTGTGTGCGAAACCTCCAGGATGTCCGTCTAATCGAGGAATGTGGAAGCGCTTGATCATACCGTCGTCTCCACCAGTGCAGATTTCTGGTTCTCCTGGGCTACCACCTCCAGAGAATATGATTGTGCGAACAGTATCGAGATGGCCTCGGAGTCCAAATCTGAGCTTGAAATTACCACTCTCAGCTTTTTGGGCTGCCAAAGCTAGCTCATGATCGGCACTTCGTCTCCTAGACATAGAGCCTTTTCTTCGGTGAGAGCTATCTCGTCGACTTGGTGACTTGGGGAGGCTATCAGCAGTAGGGAAAGCATCGGTATCCGGGCGGTTAGATTGAGATTGATTTGGCTGAGAGTTTCCTGGTTCAGGGAATGTTCCCTCAGGGAACTCCCATCCATCGTTTGTAGGCGGTGCAGAATGCTTCTCTCTAAGCTCAGCAGAATCGTCCATTCCACCTAAAACTTCCGCCGCATGGTTCGCTTGAGACGTGTGATCTTCTACCGGCCGGGACGTTACCGAGACGGGCGCAGACCAGTCATTCGAGTTTTGATACATAACGGGCGGGTGCTCGGACCGCACCATAGGCTGAGTCTGGTGTTCTTGCTTCTGACCAAAGTGCGGCTGCTGGTTTTGACCATGGGGCACGTGGTTCTGCTGAGGTATCCTAGAGTTCAACTCTTGAGCGTGATTCTGGGCATTTCGCGTAGGTAGCTGGAACTGCTGCTGGGGAGCTGGCATGCCGAACGCCTCGACTTCTCGCAGATCTTCCATAATCGGTAATGGGGGAGATTCCCGAGGCGGTTGCGGGTTCGCAGGGGTAATCATAAGGTACATAAATTCGGATTGGCACTGATCGAGGAAGGTCTTGAGATCTTGTCGTTGGGCTTCCTCGTCACCTCGGTCGAGCTTCTCATAGTTAACGCCATCAACACCGGGTACGGGCATGTCCTCCAAGGAAGCTAAAACAACATTAGTATACCAAATAGACACATAGGAGGGGCTTGCTCACATCGAAGCTTCTCTTGTATCTTAGCAGTCCGGTCATTCTTGGCTTGCGTCTCTGCATCAACAGCTTCCTGCCCCTGCAGCTGAGCCGTCTGCTCCTTAACCTTTCGCTCCAGCATAGTCACGTACTTCCTCAGCACGCGCTGAGTGGCATCAGCCCTCCGCGCCTGACCCTCAAGGTTGGCGATGCGGCCCTTCATCTCCTGCTTCTCAATCTCCCACGAGTTCCTATCGCGCTCATGTCTGTGCCATTCTGTCTGCAGGAATCGCATGACGCCCTGGAGGGTGTATTCAGTGGCCTGGGGAATGTTAGAGCCGTTGCCCTGCAGCATAGGCCCCATCTCCAGGCCGCCCACGCCGTTGCCAGCATTCGGGCCCATCGCGGCGCGCCTCTCTCAATTGGGTGGGTGCATGGAGATTCGAGTCGGTATGGGAGAGATGGCGATGGAGGCGAGCGAGTGCCGGTTCCTAGTCGGACAAGCTCGGTGCGGGTTGGATGTGAGTGTGATGTGATGTGACGAGGCCAGTTGCTGGAACTTGGAAGCTCCTGCGCGGAAGATACAACGGGCCTTGGCACGTGTTGTCGTCTCAGTGCAGATTTGGTTCTGGACTATCTGGATAGACGTCGAATCGTTATATCGTGGATTGCTTTCTGTCGATAGAAAGTCAAAAAATTGAGAGTCAGGTCGTGTGCTGCTAAGAAACCAAGCTTGCTAGTCTTGGGCTGGTACTTTGAGGTGCTGTCTGTTGTGCTGTCCTGTGTGGTGCCCTGTACATCCACGCTGCTAGTTGGTGCTATCCTCTATATCGACGGTTTGCCGCTGAGAATTTGGCCAATCATGGTTGAACAAGCTTGACTCGGAAAACGACGTGAGGCTGTCAGGCATCAACTTGAAACCCCTGGCTAAGGGTGCGGATCACCAATTACAGGGACCGACAAGCAGCAGGGAATTTCTTTCAGCTTTTTAACAAAAGCAAAATGGTGCAAACAATAGAAGCCATTGGTTGTCTCTTGTTTTAGCGCTGGTGGTCGGTGATTTATCGGTACTGAGTCTTTAATTGAAACCAAACCGTTGAAAACCTTGTTACGAGCTTGGATCAGTTGCGCAGGACAGTTCTTCTCCTGAACCATCTGCTCTCACTTGATATACCAATCAAAAAGGAAGACAACTTAGTCTATTCCCGACCGTCATTGACCCTTTTTAGGCCTGCTATGTGGCTCCACCAAAACTGCATACTCCTGTTTGAAGGCCTCAAAACACAAACATGATGGCTCTCAAAGCTCCAGCTCTTCAACCTCCATCCCACAATCAACACACGTCTTGACTGTCATACCATCCTCATTCTCAACTGTTCTTCCCCATTCATGGACATGCTTCCCACCTCCTATTGCATCACCAAACTTACTCGCCCCAGACTTGCTCAAGTTGCCAGCCTGTCGGCGAAAGGCATCCGTTCGTGTCTTTTTCTTCAAGTCTAGTAGCTTCTCTTTGAACTTGGCTTCCTTGCGAGCTTTCTTTTGTGTCTCACGTCGCTCATACTCAGCATCTAGAGCTTCCGCAGACCCCCATTTTGTCTTGATAGCATATTCCTCAACCTGACATCGCAGGAAGAGCATCATGTCGTGCCAATGAGATTTATGGGGATTTGGTTTTGAGAGATGAGGTAACAGCTCGGGGTCTCGTAGCTCAGCTGGTTTGCATTAGCGATGGTAGTCTCAAGATTGAGTGAAACAACTCACGATCTGTAAGAAGATAATCCTCTTTGCACTCGGTCTTGGTTAATAATGAGTACTTCTCCGGATATTTCTCTTTGCACTTGTTGCAGACACAGATATGGAAGACTTCCTCCCAAACAAAGTCAATCTCCAAGCTTTTGCAATCCTGGCACTTCTTCCGTGTTTTTTCATCGGCGAGTACGCTCAAGCCCGGCTCAAAAGGACCGGCCTTTTGTCTCTTCAAGTTCCGTATCAGTTGTAATCTCTCCCATTCCTGCACGCTCATGTGTTTCGGTCGCTGCTCATCCTCCGGCTGCCCAGGCTTTTTGCCACCAAGGGCATAATTATGCGGATCATCCTCCGTTGACAAGAAACCACCCTTCGTATCTGTCATGGCACTCATGTTGTAATCAACGAACTTTGTGAACTTGCGCGCCGGCCGAAGCGCTTCCTCATCGCCCTTATTGCGCCCATCTCGATTTGTTCCCATAGAAGCATCTGATGTCGAGATAGAGCTGTACGGCCGCTTTCCGTTGGCAGTTTTAGAGATATAAACGTCTTCAGTTGGTACAAAACCTCCGGAGCTCTTGGGTATTTCGGGTACGGTTCCGGTCGCTCGCTGTTCGGCTTCACGCTGATCTCGGATCGCCTTTGCGCGGAGTCGGTTCTCTTCCTGGACGCAAGTCAGAATCCCCAGAAAATAGGTTCTTTGATTTCAGATTTTCACGTACTATGCGCTTTGTAACTTCTGGAGTTGGAGGAGTGATGGTGGGCGCAGGCTTTGTCGCCCGAGGTGGTGTCTTTGGGCGTTCCATAACGAGCGATCGATTACGAGATGCTTAAAAGAACAAAAAAAAAAAAAAAAGAGAGGAGAGGGTTGATTTCGTCGTAGACACACGAAAAAAGTGAGAGGGAGGTCTGCAAGGCAGAAAAAGAGCGATCTGGAGAGTCGAGAATAAAGATTGACTCAAGTTTGAAGATGACGCCGATAGGTGGCGGAGGGGCGGATTGTCGCGATCTAGAAATCTGAATTATGTCACCAATTTACACGAGAAAACGTGACCACTTCCCACGGCTATTTTCGCCATTCGACGCTCATTAAATTGTACATGAGATTCAAGTTCTCATAACAATATATTCATGCTTTTCTACATTAGATATCATTTCAAGAAATTGCTCGAATATGTCCTAATCCCTTGACTTTGACATTCGCCATACGCAAAGTACTTTTTGCAAGTCATGACACCCGTATTATAGTACAACCAAGGTCTATTCAACCCTAGCTCATAATCCCTCTCATCTTCCAAGACTGAAATCTTCCTTTCAGAAATTCCAATTTACTCCTCCTTGGCACCACCACGGCCAGCGCGCTCAGCAGCCTCAACAGCCTTCTTGTCGCTCTGGGCAGGGCCACCCTGCATGGCGCTCATGAAACCCTGGGGCTGCTTGAAGGGACGCTTGAGGTCGCCGGAGGCGGGCTGGCCAAAGACGTGGATCTTGACAATGTTGTTCTCGAAAGCGCTCTTGACGGGGATGATGCTCTGGATGAGGAGAGGGTTGGTGTACTTCATGTAGAGGTGCATGAAGGCCATCATGGCAATGCCCATAGCCTGGCCACGGAAAGCGGTGCGGATCTGCTGGCTGTCGTAGGCGTGGACGGTGGTAGTAACGAGCTTGCCCTCCTCAGTGGAGCCCATGGGGGCGGGCTCGACATACTTGAGGGTTGTCAGGTCTGTGAGAACTCAAGTTAGTATTGCGATGGTTGAAATTGCCTCATGGAGAAGTTATCGTACCCTTCTTCTTGTTGATCTTCAGCTGGGTGTAGAAGTAGAGAGCAGCAATGATGACGTTGCTGGCAAGGTAGACGGCGCGAACAACGTTGAGCACAAAGGGATCATCGAAGGGAACGCGCTTCGACACCTGCATCATACCCAGGATGATGATCAGGTTGGTACTATCGCAAATGTCAGCATTTTCGCCTTTGCGCCACCAGATAGATAATCTGCGCGACAAGCTGTCGCGTGGGGAACGACTTACATCTGAGGAGAGAGAGCCATCTTGATTAATGAGCTGAAGACACTGGGTAAGGATTGAAGGGAAAGAAGCAAGGAAAGAGAAATGGCAGTACCAAAAGGATTTGGGGGTTGGATGAGGATGAAGATGAAGATGGTTGCAAAGATTAGAGTGCGGGATGGAATGGAATGAACATGTCTTTGCTGGCCTTTTGGAGAGTGGCACTCCACCTGTGGCTTTTCTTTTGCCGCACCCTTAGCCCCCTTTGGCCACTGTGGGGAAGCTGCCCGCAAACAACATGAGACAAATCGATTGGTTTATCTCTGAATTTTAGGGGACTTTATCTCTGTTGTGCCCCTAAGTTCAGCTATCGGCCTCCGTTTCTTCCCCGAGCCTCATCGCGCCATTCATTCTTCCGGCTTCCCATTGCTTCTATTTAGGATTGGTTTAATCAAACAAAATCGACCTGCCATCTTGGGCTCCGCGTGAAAGACCAATTTTTGTTTTCTCTCCAAACGCTTAGTTACCCAGGAATGAACAGGCGCAGTGAAGCTGACCTGCAGAAGCCTGGAAGCTGTGCAGCTCTCTTTGAATGTGTTCTTTGATGAAAGGCTCGACGGGTCGAGCGTCACACAAGAACACTGAACATGGCGATTCAACATTGTTCGAGTGAACTTATGTTGAAAGAAATGAGGTAACCGACAAAGAAGAAACAATGGTCTTAAGCGAATTGAACAAGGCAGTCTTGTTGTTCTCGAGTCCTGTCTCTTAGGGCCAATTCACTTCCTCGTTCTAGACAGGCGACCACAAAGGCGACCCTCATGGCTTTTAAATATGAATCGAGAATTCTCGACAATTATGAATCTCATCCTCTTAAACACTCAGAGAAGCATCATCACAAATCCAACAGTTACGGAAACCAGGTTTGTATACCGAAACAGTTTCTCAACATGTCTTTTTCATCACAACGTTATGATCTTGACGCTGCGGCAGCTAGGAAGCGAGGCTCTCTCTGTTCGCACCATGATGCCTACAGTCACTATGATCGGCGTCGGCACAGCAGCTACTATGGCACTCGAACCTTTGACTCGTACTCACCCAGGTCTGGCGAATCTCGAGTACCTTATCACATGAATTGGGACCAGCATTCTCATCCCAGAGAGCATGATTCGCGTCCGAGGAGGGGCTCAAACTCTCGCCCAAGATCGGAGGATTACTTTCATGAGAATTACTCTCATTTGAACAGAGAGCGCCGTGTGAGCAATGACCGGAGGCCTCATTCTGACCAAGGACGTGATCGTTCAATGCAGGAGGAGATCAACACCACTATCAACAGTGGTCGGGTACCCCAATCCAGGCGCAGCTCAACTTATGGTACTTACATTATGCCTCTCGATATGCAAGGAGAGTATCGAACCATGGACCCCACGAAATGTACCTGTAAATGCTGCCCCCATCCAACAGGTATCTCTCATAGCCACGACAATTATCGACACATCCCCGACGTGCAGCTTACAAGTCGGTCGCATTCGCCCCACAGATGCAATCGCAGGGGCAGGCGTGTCTTTGAGGTATATGACAACACCAGACCTGGCCTGCGACGCGAAAACAGTTTTTCGTTTACCATTTCAGTCAACCCCAGAACATCATGTTATCGAATTGTGGCCTTCTTGGCACCGGACAAGCGGTATGCAAAGGTTCTAGTGCACTGGAACAGCGGGAGGGTGCAGAAGCTTGACGACAATATTCCGATGGATGATCTTCTAGAATATGGTCGGTATCTTGAGATCAAGGAGGTGAAACAGGTGCGTTGGGCTGCTTGACTACCGGCATATCATGGTGTCAAGCATGATGTAGATCGGGTGAAGTGGGCAACCTCACAATTGGCGCGGGCGCCAGATGTGAAGATTGAGGGTGGTAGAAGAGAGGTTTTGTGGAGATTAATGAGAGAAGGGTGAGTGAAAATGCCAGTAAATGGAAGATGGTTACGACAATATGAGTGAGTGTAAGAATATTAGATACGGTAGGTGAGTGATTTTGGATAAAAAGAAACAAATATACGAGAAAAGACACTCTGTGGCCTGCCCCATCAGTCCCATGATACTGCAGTGATGAGGGGATTCCAAGAATGACAGCCTCAGCCTCCACAGTCTGCCTAAATTCGAACCATGATGCGTAAACCCACCACTCATGTAACATGCCGTGCCGTACAAGGCTGATACCGAGAATTCGCCTTCCGTCCATATCAATCTATCAACGGTGAAATTATCACAACTATCTTACTTGCCCTCATGTATAGTAGCCCTGCCACCCCCTCGCCATTGACATCGACTCACCGTGCCCTCCCTGAACACATGCAACCACTTTAAATCGTATTTTGTGTAATTGTACTTGTTGTACTTAGATAACGGACAAAATCACGGTCCACCTGATGGAAAAGTGCCGCTAGGGGAATGAGTCAAGCCTCGGTGATTTTATGGCACGATACAACCAAACTGTAGTCTTCATTGGGATTAATGTCATGACGTTCCAAGGGTTCTCCTGTCGGTTCGCTGCCGACTGTGGAGGCTTTTGCCTAAAATTGCGGCGTTGCCCTTTTCCCCACGGCCGAAACTAATAACCAACAGCCCAACAGAGAATTATCAACTAACAACTGCATTTCATCATTGTGTGTAGATCAAATGATGCAAGGCACCCGGCAGACACAAAAAAATGGGATTCTCACACACATTGGCTTGCGGGAAAAAGAAAACCGATACATAGCCTTGAACGTGGCAATCGATAAGTAAGCGCCGAATAGAGGAATTGGGGGCCTTGCATGCAGTACTACTCTACATACTATCAATATATACAGACTGGACTCTAGAACATATGTTTCCAGGGCAGACGCAGACACAGCCCCCAAACTCCAACATCGTCGCACACATGTTTCTCTTATTCGACGGATAATACTCGTAGGAATACCTCCAGCCTTCTTAGCCTCCTCCTCCTTGCTCCAGGCACAGGTGGAGTTGGACCACTCATATCACAGGGATCTCCCGAGTTTCCAGTTCCACCTGAACTCAACGGAGGTGAATTACATAACCTTACATAGTACAACAGAGATAACACCTAGGAATGGAGCCGTCTTGCTTTGGTCTCAGTAATAAAATCAGGCAGCCTAAATTCTAAATAGAGCACAAAACGTAATCACACTCTAGAAAAGCAAACGTCACATATGCACAACTTGATTCCTCCAGGAGCCGGCATGACTAGCGCGGTGTAGGAGTTTAGTAGTAGTGCAAGGGACACACACTCACTTAGACAGACGGAGACCCGGAGCATCATAGAGATCGGAGACAGGGGTTCGACCAACATCTGCCTTTTTACCTAAACCAAACCCGACCCAAGAGGTATCACATCCCATGAACGGGAGCCTGGCAGTGCGGCTCGGCACGATGCCTCATGCCCACAAGGATGGGGTCCGCGATGATGCTCGTTACAACACTTTGTTGGATCACCTTTTCCCGTGCCTTGTCGTTGTTGCCTATAAGACCTCTAGGTTGTCTACCGGATGCTTTGGGGTTTAAAAACGCCACGATATGCTTTCTTTCTATTCAATTCAGGCAGAAAATAAAGACACAGAAGTTCCATCGAGATATCCCGTCATCTACACATAAGCGATCAGTGTAATTCAGTTGCCTATTACCACTCTTTACCACTTCCTCCTCACCAATCGTTCTATGGGTCGCCCAGGACTCACTTGTCCGTTATCAGAACTTGTCAGAACTCAACTATTACCATGTTTGGAACTTGGAAGTACGATCCTGAGACGGATGAGGTCCAGAGCGTTCGCAATGGCTTCGACCCTGTCACGGCCCGTTCTAGTTCCCACCAGGCTTGCGACCGCTGTCATGAGAAGAAGGTATGTCTGTTTGCTTAACATAGTATTGGCTAGCCTACCAAGGCTTCTAACGCTAAGATCATTGTTTGCCTTTCTCGCTTAGAGCTTCCTTGCTGACTGTCTTTATAGCTCAAGTGTAGTGGAGACAAGCATGGCTGCGAACGATGTCGGAGCAATGGACTTCGCTGCGAGTATACCCGCTCAAACTCCAAGAAGAAGAGTCCTCGCAAGTCCAACGACGGAGACAGTCCATCAAGCTCTAGCTCTCGACGAGGAGGCAGTTCTTCCAAGCGGTCTAGCAAGCACCACGGACACTCGTCTCGAATAGTCACCTCAGGAGATGAAACAGGAGGTGTGCTGAGCCAATTCGACTTCTCCCAGCTCAGCCCTGAAGATGGCTTTGATCTCAACTTGCTGTCCAGCGCTGATCAGAGCGCTGGAGGCTATGCCACGGCTGGACCTGCGGGAGACCAGTATAACATGCAAGCATATGGTACCAACTACCAACAGTGGGATGGATCAGGATACTCACAGGGCTACTCCAACGATGCCTGGGGCGGCGAGTATGATCAGAGCGCTTACCCCCAAGATCCACGGTTCTACCATAGTGGACGCTAATCCCGAGGTAAGGCTGACTCGGGAACTTTTCTAACGACATCATGACGGAAGCTGTATGATTAAACTTTGTTTCACTTCTTATTATACCCCCGATTTTAATCCTTTCTTTCTTTCTTTCTTTTGTTAGAAGCCTTGCTTAGCATCAATTTCATATTTATTACACTTACTAGAACAAGGCTTTGACGGCCTTTCATTCCTACATGATGGCAAGGCGTACACAAGCTCTGATAATCGAATGTTTTGAGTGTCTGACGATGTACTATATGACTTACCTGTTTCGGGTGGTGAACTGTGGCGGAGCGCAAGAGTAGAGCCCAAACCGAAACGTTTCGGCCCCAGAGCTAGGGAAGAATAATAATAGACCAAGAACTGGAAATGAACTTGACGCGGTTGTTGGTATGACTTGTCCACTGCATGCTGACTTTCTCGTGTTGTTGGAGAGAAGACAGGCATGTGACCTTGATATTCTAGGTAGAAGTTGGGAGTTGGAGGTCAAAAAGTGCCTTAGTCATCCTGCACGACGTCACAAACTGACCAGGGTGCGAGAGCTCCAAATCTTTCTGCATCACGACTCTAAGCTCATCGCTAAGCGCCAATTGCAACCCTCGCATATTCACTTACACAAAAAATCGCGATAATGGCGAATGAGAATCCAGTGGCGGCGGCTAAATCAAAGTCTGTTTTTGACTATCTCAACGATTGGGGGAGTAAGTCATTCATTCATCCTTCACTACACTTCCATATCAGAGACACTGTCCTTGTGACTTGAAAGAAAAGACAACACATACTGATAAAACTCACAGCTGCATCTCTCCCTCCATCTCTTCTAGCAACCCTCATCACCGCTCTCCACGCCCGGCCCCCATCCCTGCCCCTCTTCATCTTCACCCCTCCATTGCTGTTTTCATCCTACCTCAACCTGTCGGGCTATCCTACCGGCAGTGCTGGTCTAACCGCTGCCTGGTCAGGACTTTACGTGCTGTTGGCTCTGCGACGACGTCAGCCCTTCCGAGGCCGTTTCTCGGTCCGAGGTGTTGTGAGAGGCACAGCTATTGGATTGGGGGCCGCGAATTGTATTGCTGGAGGTTGGGTCTATGCTAATGGTGATTTTGAGAAAGATGAGAAGGCGAGGGTGGAGAGAAACCGCTGGGGCAACTAGGACTTGACTTGTGTGGTGTGATCTGTATGATAGGTGTTGTACGATATGGATGTTTGATGATAGCGTGGAGTGAGATTCCAAGGAGCCGTTGGTCCGGCAGTTGAGTTTGTGGGTTGGCTGTAGAGATGTGCATATGCGTCACGAAAATGAACACTTTGTCTATCAGTTTCACATGGCTAGGATAACAAACTAGCGCCAACAAACCTCATAAATCTGCAACCCTTCAAGTGACTCACCAAGTCATTTCCCATATTCACGAGAACAAAGCGTCTTCTATGCTGCTTCTTCTCAATTCTGCGTCTTCTCATAGTAGAGACTGCCGGTCATGGAGTTCCAATACTTCAAAAAGTCAGATCATCAAGCAACACGAATCTCGACAGGCATCAGGAAACAAGCTTACCACCACCAATTGGTCGCTATACGAGACGGCGAGGCAGATTTACAATAAAGGTAGCGACCATGACATACATATGAGCCCATAATCTAGAGCATGCAGAATGGTTTTTTTTTATAAGCTTGAGTGGTGATTGACTCTATTCCCATGTTGCCCGCTGTGGCTGACACATGTTACAGTGGCATCCAAATATAGAATCACCAGCCTCAATCCTACCCAGGTATATTAGTCAGGCTACTGAGAGGATCAGATGAGTCAGAACGATATACTGAAAGGACTGTGACAATTCGCCATCGCAGCTGGGACTTGAGTGGTGATTCAGGCTTCTTTGTCTTCAAGCTCGAGGCTTTTTGATTCTCAAGGGACATTCAACCACCGAGGTAAGCAAGGTGGCTTACATGCATATTGGCACTCAAATTATAGCACTTTTTTCTTCTGCTATTTACCCAACGCCCTGCTATTCAGGTATCATCGGTGGTATCTATTGTTACAGTTTAAACCCTGTATTCCAATGCGCCTTTTTTTGCTCTCCTATCGCATCAACAGGTAACCTCGTGTCTCTGTCGGAAGAGGGATTTTAAGCCCAAAGTCTAGCATTCAGTGCCTCTCCATCTCTTTAGAATAAAACGCCAGTCCGGAAGACATTCTCAGCCCTTGATTCGTCTCCCAAAACCCATACGGCCCTTGCCGTCAAATGCATAGTAAGTCATGAATAGAAAAAGTCTCGACACGTCCTTTTTCTTAGTATGTAAATCCGAGTCCCTTTTGTGGATGTTTCAAATTCGTCGTCGGTGTCTTGTCATCGAGGTTGTGAATAGTTTAAGGAAAAATATAGGTTATACATGTGGTGTCTTCAAAGTTTTCGTCGTTCTTTTAACTTTTCAGGTGAAGAGATGGTCAAAGTTTCGTGGGGATGTCATGTTCGGGGTTGGTTGAGGGGCCAATGTCAGGGAACAAAATGGTCGGGTCTTGTCGCTGTGCTGAATCTTGTACTAGAGACGAAGAACAGTACCATGACGAAAGTGGTGAAGAAGAGGGCCCGAAAAAATGTGCGAGGTTGGAACCGACTGAACGTTCTGCTTAGGTCATTTGTCATGTTCATGCTGGGAAGCACTAGACTTGAAACTTGGAAGTCATCAAGATAGTCGACATCACATTCACGGGCCTTGGGCTCAGCGTAGCTCTTGTACTCGGCCACTACGCTCTCGGCGTCCCAGCCGGCGATCTTGCGGACAACTCCGACAACACATCCGGTTCGGTGCTTTCCGTGATTGCAGTGAATCAACAGAGGGTAATTTGACTTGTCGAGGACGATGTTGAGGATAGCCTTCATGGTGCTTAGAGGAATGGCCTCCTTCTTGGTGCCCTTCATGTTGAAGAAGACTTGTCGAATACCTTCACGGTGGACGAACTCCTCTAAATCGTGATCAAGTTCTTCTTTCTTGACAAGCGTGCTAGAACAGGTTAGCGGCATTGCCGAAAACGCATCATCCTGGAGACACTAACACAATAGTCTTGAGGCCCAGACCCTTCAGGTATTCGAAATCGTGAGACCTGGGAAAGCTACTTCGGTAGACGCCTGGAATGACAACGCCAAAATTGTGAGGTCGGCCATTGAGAGGCGCTGTGTAGTCAGTTGATTGTGATTGATATGCCGATATAGAGGAGGCTAAACTTGAGTTAGTCGAAGTTCGTTTGGTCCAGACTATCATTTGCAACATACCACTCGAGTTACTTGTTGAGGAAGACGACAGAGAGTGTTCCATATTGATGGCGGCAAGACTGCCAGAGCGGCTGACATTTGAGGCGTCGCGGCCCTTGAAGGGGGCTTCTTCTGTTTCTTGCATGATTTCGTCTCTTGTAGAGCTTCGAGAGCCTTGTCTGGAACGGAATTGTGTGCCGTTGGGTGTTTGTTGGCCTTCTCTGGTATGTGTAGGTTCGTCCACGAAGAGTCGTGAACTACGTTTCGAAGTCATGTTGTATGTAATACCGTCTTGTAGTAAACTCGGTCCGGTGACTTGGTATATATCGAGGTAATAATCCCTTGACGTAGATGGTTGGTAGGTCGGAAGGAGGAAGTAATTAGGTGGGTAGATTGAAGAGTAAGGTGAGGGTATCGTGGGGGAAGGTGAGAGAGGTAGTTGCGTTGGTATTTAAAGGCGGAACAGAGTTTCAAATCGAAGATCTGTTTGAGTCGCAAGATAGGTCGAAGACGAAACCTATATGCAAGAGCTCGCGCGTTGCAAGTATCGGCTACAAGATTGTGGAATTCATTTTGGCGGCAATGAGCTGAACAAACAACTTCATTCGATTTTGGTTTGGGGTGGGAGGCACGAGATCAAGTATTCAAGCGTGGGGGGAGAATCCTTGCTTTGAAGCAGGTCCCAGATAATTAGCTTGTCCTTGACAGGAGCTCGGTCAAGGAGAAGAAGAAAGGTGGTAAGTGATGAAAGGATGGGGCGGGAGACAATGAGACAAAAAAAGATGCTTGCTGCTTGTTGAAAGACAAGGCAAGGCTGTCGTAGGTTCTTGTCTTGTCCCGTCTCGAACAAGGGTCCACCGGCGGATGGGATGTGCAATAAAATCCCGACGATGGATGCCAGGGACTGGGTCTCAGTGGACTGCTACTGTAAAGTAATCTTCTGTCGGGCGGAGCGGAGAGGACTTGAACTTCGCAGTTGCAAAGCGAAAAAGGACGAGGAGTGACCGTAGTCGAACCAACACAAGATAATAAGCAAGGGTTGTCAGTGTGGAAAAATCTGGTGGTGGTGATGATGGGTTAAGTATAGTATGAGTGACCTGGTCAAGACGGGGGCGACAGAATAACAAGTCGCTGGGGTCGGGCGTGTGAGAAAAGACACTGAGATGATGACGATGCGCGTGATTGGCTCTCTTGGTACGGACTATGCCCTAAAGAGAAACTCTATCGGCTGAGCTAAGAAGACCAGGTGTGTCGGGGGTAATTTATGGTGGCCCGCAACCGACACGGAGGGCGAGCTCAGGGCTCATCACCAACTAAACTCCACTGACACTCAGTAATAGAAGCGAGAGTGCAAAGTCCGCTCGGAGATACACTGCTGACTGTACAGTTGTCATACTCTAGATTGTTAATCAACGGGCCAAAATACTGACAACTCAAGGATCATCATTCATCCCTTGATCAGAGACACTTCCCACTCGACGGCTAAGCCAAACCCGGGCGCTGGTTACATCGCAGACGTATGTACCTCTGTAGCCTGCACGAGTCTCAAAGTCGCGTATCAATCTCCATATACCACAGCATGACATTTCTCAACTCAACGCATCTCGACACGGTTGCGTTTCAATGTTGTCAGTCTCCCCGCATTACCAGAAACTCTATCCAACTTTGTCGCTGCACATGGCATCCATCCCTTCTTCTTTTGTGGCTCTCTCGGTTGTTTAATACCTAAAAGTTTATACCCTTAGCTGCACTCAGCACGAGTCAACTTGTTGCTAGCTAGCTGCAGCCTGGGAAGGTTTACTGCGTGGGAGGTTTAAATTGCCGAGGCGACTGTTACTCGGCCGTCGGCACGTAGGTTTTCTCCCAAGGTTTACACATCCCGCGTGCATCACGATGCAATGCTGTTGCTGTCGCATGCTCAAATAAAAAGCAAAGTCATCACGGATAGGCTGTGTGTATGTATGCAAGTGGCCTAGAACCTATGGTCTCGAAGCTGGAAGCCCTCGAGCCACATGGTGTCGCCAAGCCACACCCACTTCTGGTCCAATCTGGCCCTCTTTTGGGGAACACGATGACGGAGACGCACGTCCTTTGTGCAAGGAATCCCCTGGTGGAGGCGCATCTGGGACAGCAACAGTTAGTTCAAAATGTGATGACAACATCAGTAACCGACTTTATTATTTTATGCGCTATAGTTATACACAACACGCAAGCATATCGCCTCTTTCTTCTTGTTGTTCTCTGTTTTACCCCAGGACCATTGACACTCCGCGGATGGTCGGAACAAAGAAGATTTGCTTTAGGTTTCTTGCCTCAAAAGTAAAGATATTCGTGGGCTACAACGTAAGGCACATTTCTGCTGTAGATCGATGGTGTGCTGCCGTTGTCAACGAGTGGATGGCTTCCAACGAAGCTCATCTGGAAACCAATAAGCTTGTAGAGTCTTAGACCCTTTTTAAACACTGACCGCCGCTCACCTTGAATCTCGAGGCGCCGGTGCTCGTTTGATGCCAGCTAATTAGGTTGGGTGTGTTGATCTTTTGAGCAAACACATCAGCTAGCTATTGAGGGGTAACTGACGACAACAGCAGCATCTGGCTTGTGATTTACCTGTAACAAGAGATTCCGAGCTTTGAAACTTTGGGACATTGCAAAAAAAAGAACTGTATTATCATGATTATGGCATTTAAGGTCTCCGGTGATGTCAGCTTTTGGAGGCGAGGCACAAGGCGCGGGTGAGACACGACAGTGCCCTACTGTCGATCAGTCATGGTTCGAGTCCAACCTCCACGTAGCACAGATACGTATTCTTCTACCGCATCTGATATTCAGATCTTCACCTGATGAAACGTCTTGAAACCAGCATCCAGGCGTCTCAAAGTGAATCAACATCAAGCTCTTGGTTTTTAGGTCCCCCACAGAGTGCAACCAATGATGCACAGCTTAAATCAGAGCTGTTTTGGCAGAGCTTGGTCCTCCAATGAGGCACTGGGTGGTTTATTTTGTCAACCCTACTGAGCTCTTGTACCGACCAGCCCTGAACCAATGCCGCCACAGTGATCATCATCGTAGCTTGGCGGATTCGGCACAGTCGGGGTCCTTGTTGCATGTACGTTGTATACAACAAGTCCCTGAAATGATGATCCATGCTGCATAGTCGCATCCTTCTTGTTGCACTGCATGGTAATGGCAAATGCGCATGATTTAGAAAATGCTATTGACCTGACTTCTTTTGCTTAAATTTGTGTACTTGAATTTTTGGTTTGTGCTCTACAAACTCTGGTGCTTCACACAAAAATTAAAATATTGTTGCTCCAGTCTTACTTAGCTGAACTGAAATGGTCTGGTTATGGATGTAAGTGGCGGAAGCATGACGGCCGGACTCAACCGAACCACCGACCGGCCGTAATTACGGCTGTATCGGATATCTCCCGGCGTCGTTCTCGCTCACGGCGTCAAATACTTTCTTGTTTTTTTGCTACCGGCGTTTTTGCAAGATTCTGGTCCGATCTTGTGTTTCCATCCTCCGCGGATATTACCAATTCAATTCTCCATTGTCCGCTATTCCCGATTGTACGGGATAACCCAGTGCTGTACACGTAGGTACTGTCACTGCACCCTTTGAAATCTGATCGACGTCATCGCTGCTTACGAGACTTGTTTCGTCTCACTCCATCCTCAATATCAGCCTCACCTAACAGTCGTAGATTGCATTCTTCACTTTGTTGCTATATCTGGATACTTTTCAATGATACTGAGTATGCTGCCGTAGAATATGCCTCGCCCGCTTACACGCGACATTTCGTTTGCATATGCCCCCAACCACCAATCATACCCTGATCATCCTAGGTCTAACTTTAACTCGTGGTCCGTGAACGGTTGAAATGTTTCGCATCGAAGATTCATCAAAGAGCGGAAAGTGCTCGTGTGCCAGTATCAAAATACTGACACGGATACGGCATCATCCTAGAACAAAGCAGGCCTCAATATACCAGGCTGTTCCCTGCCCGGGGAAGCTTAACTCAATGTCTTACGCTGAAATTCGCAGCGCGGGATGAAGCATCGCAGGAAATTTCTTACGTACAGCTCTCGGTGAGAGACACATCTCGGTCGCCAATTTTAGGAGCTCCCGACCTCAAATCTGTCTCGAATATGCTTGGCCTCATTGGGTTCCAAACAATAGGAACAAGGTCCCACGTGAAGACCTACGCTTTTCGACACCGACGATGCAACGGGTCAAGTATCCGCGATATTGGGATCCTTGTGTTTCCTATTCGGGACACCGAGATCCCACGGTCTCAGCTCGTTCTCAGGGGAAGCTCTCCCCCAGCTCCGGCACTAGGTCCCCGAGCCAATTAGCAAAGGGGAGTTTGCGACAAGCTGTCGCGTCTAGAATTTTATGTGTTGAGGAGTTTGCGAGGCTCTTCAGCCCTGTCAACGGCAGTGGAACATACGGGCGCCAGGCCGAGGGCACAGAGCTACAAGCTTCAAGAATGGACCAACGGGGTTGATGGCCGCAAATGGTGGACTCAAGTGAATTGTTTTGAAGGTTTTTGCCCCTTGTGGTGTTGGCATGCTCGGATTGCTCAATGTTGCTGCTCAGTCCAGCCCTTCAGGTGATTGTTATGCAGCCCCTTGCCACTTCATCTCCCCATTGTTTGTAGCGGGCGAGAGGAGGCAGTCGAGCATGTACCGGAGACATCCTGGAGCTAGAAGAAGCGTCATTGCAACTGTCTCGTATGCGAAATCACCATCCAAACTTCTAACCCGGAAACATGTTTTGCCGAAGAGCGTGGTGAGATTTCATGCCGGCAAGTGTTTCTTGAGCCGCGTGTAGAAGACGACAGATTCTTCTACGAGACCGAATTTGCCGGCGGCTATAATGAGCATCATGCTATCGAAATGACAGGTTCTACTGTGTTGGCACATGTCCAAATGTATATCATCAGATCATCTTCAGAGTAATTGGCAGTTGTCTAGCCGATATCTTGGTGCATATGCAGCTTGTTTGTTGGTTGACCCGAACATCCGATCTCGGTCAAATTGCATCGCGATTGAGTGAAAGTATCATTAGGTTCAAGTTGTGGACCTTGATGAGTCTACCCTGAACTTGGACCTCACTTTGATGTTTCGAGATCATGAATGTCCGACTTAAAATTTGCAATATGATCTTTTCATGATTGTGTTAATTCTGAATTCCACTGTTACTTCGTGGATGAGTCTCGCTCATGATTTGGTGTCATATCATATTCATAATCTGCATAGAGTTGACCCTACTGCACCAAGCCCCACGACTCAACATATTAAGCCGAGCCGTGAAGCGCTCCTGAAGCCTTTAACGTCAAAACTGAGCCATTTGTTGTTACATTACTGTTCACTTTTGATAACCGATAGCCAATAAGACTGTTATTTCCGCACATATGCCCACATTACAATGACGTTGAGGTTGAGTAAGATGCCTCAACCCCGCTGAGGGGCTGTTGAGGAATTCATATATCAAGACGCGTCCTCTCGAGTTTCTCAACCCATCCTCTTCAACTCAATTTCTGAGAATCTTGTCTTGTTATTAGTAACCTTTGTTCACTACCAACTCACATAACTTTCGGTACGATGTGACAACGCATGAATAAGGAGCTATGGCTCTCTTCGCAATTATTACCATGTATCAAGGTAACGTTTAAAAGAACGCATCCGGGTGTTCAACTGCCTCTATGCTCTGTACCTCCCCTCTCGTCCCACAATGCATCTAGAAGTCGCCGTCAATGGCGATTCTTGACCATCGTGACTTGAGGACGGGCAGAGCAGGGCAGTTGATCTGAGAAATACCGGCGAACTTGATCTGGATAATACCAGCGAAAGGACATGCTTCTTGACATCCCCCCCCTTTGCTCCGGGTGACCGGGAAACTAACCCTAGCAGTATACTACTTGATCTTGCATCATGTCGACTGATAAGATCACTTTCCTTACCAACTGGTACAACTGACTTGCTTTAGTGTATGAACTTGAGTTGACTTTTATCAGGCACGCTACGCCTTACCATGCGCCGCTGTACCTGGCTCAGGCCAAGGGATACTTTAAGGAGGAGGGAATCAAGGTTGCTCTTCTTGAGCCCAATGACCCTAGTGTAAGTATTATGCTTGACCATTGTAACAAAGATACTGACTGCCGCAGGATGTCACTGAGATCATTGGTACTGGCAAGGTTGACCTTGGCTTCAAGGCCATGATTCACACACTGGCTGCCAAGGCTCGAAACTTTCCCGTCCAGTCCATCGGTAGTCTTCTCGACGAACCATTCACTGGCGTCATCTACCTCAAGGACTCTGGAATCACCACCGACTTCCGCACCCTTAAGGGCAAGCGCATCGGTTATGTGGGTGAATTTGGCAAGATCCAGATCGACGAGCTCACCTCGCACTATGGCATGACCCCTGATGACTACACCGCTGTCCGCTGTGGTATGAACGTCTCCAAGGCCATTATCAAGGGCGAGATCGACGCCGGTATTGGTCTGGAGAATGTCCAGATGGTTGAGCTCGAGGAGTGGCTCGCCGCCCAAGGCCGTCCCAAGGACGATGTTCAGATGCTTCGCATCGATGAACTCGCTGAGCTTGGCTGCTGCTGCTTCTGCACCATCCTCTACATCGGCAATGAGAAATTCCTCGCCGAGAACCCGGAGAAGGTCCGCTCGTTCCTCCGCGCCGTAAAGAAAGCCACCGACTTTGTCCTCGCCGAGCCCGAAAAGGCTTGGGCCGAGTACGTCGACTTCAAGCCCGTCATGGGCACCGCGCTCAACCGCAAGATCTTTGAACGCAGCTTTGCCTACTTCAGCAAGGACCTCAAGAACGTCAAGCGGGACTGGGAAAAGGTTACCAAGTACGGCAAGCGTCTTGGAGTTCTTGATGAGAGCTTTGAGCCCAACTACACCAACTCGTTCCTTGAGTGGACTCTCTCTGGAGAATCCAGTGACCCTACTGGTGATCAGAAGCGCATTGCCCAGCTTCAGAAGGATGTCGCTGCCTCGGGTGGCTTCCACCGTCTTCAGGCTGAGGTCAAGGCTTAATTAAATCGACGATACGAGAAGGAATATGGTTTGACCTAGTACAGATACATATCTGATACACTCTCTTATGGTCTGGAGGAAGTTAGAAGATCACTCGTTTAACCGGCTCTACCGAATCAATCAAGTAAAATTACTTTCGCTTATGCTTACACTGCTCGTGTGAAGTCTATCTGGCTATGATGATGCTGGCCTTGGACTGGAATGTGGACTACCACCACAGTTGTGAGCCATTTCCGGCCAAACGGCTGGGCGATTAGGTTAGCCGTTTCCTAAAATATGCATCTCTGTAAGCACACTTTTGTTTGTCGTGCGGCTGAGATTTCCATGTCGCTACTGGAATCTGGATGTGGAATGTCTGAAGTCTACCCCAGCCCTATAGGAAGTGAGACATTCTGACGGGGCAGCCGGGAAGCTACTTGATCCTAGGGCTGAATATTTTGTAAGACAGAACGACTGAAGTCATGAAAGCGGTAATTAGATCTAAGAGTATTCAATCACAGGCGTGATAGCTTGTTGAATGTATGGAAGGAAGGTATTATAGTATTGTTGGCGTTGAGCCTGCTTGGTGTACCTGCATGCAAGATATCTATCTACATGTAACCCATGAAGAAACATTGACTGATATTCATTATCGTGTTGGAAATTCATAAACATTAAATAGGAGAGGGAATGCATATCATTATGGTGTGAACTCGAGAACGTGCTCAGGTTCTGGGTTGGCGAGGAAGTCTGGGGGCAGTGTACCGGCGGGAGGAGCCTGGGTCATAACTCATTAGCACTCTGATCAGACGTTTCAAGATAGGAATTCTCACCTGAAGCTTCTTTGACCATTCCCTGATGTCGTCGTAGTTCTTGCAAGTGTGCTTGGTGTTGAAGTCGGGGAATGCACTAGGGTTCTTCCTGTCGTACCAGACTTGTCCAAGGACACCGGTATCGACATTGCACATGAGAACTTGGCGGATAGTATCAAGACAGTGTGCTGTAAAGATTAGCATCAAACAAGCTTTTGAAGACGAGAGGCAGTGAGACGTACTGACGTGCAGGCGGAAGACTTCGCCCTCATTCTTGAAGGCATGTCCACCTAGTTTCTTGTAGTGATCGTAATTGAAGTAGAGACTCTTGCGAAGGAGGTTCTGTCTAGAGGTCAGCAGCTGTGGTCTTGGGGTTTGGGCTGGAGTCATACCAGACAGTGAAGATGATGCATGCCCTCAACATTGACAATGAAGCCGCCGCCATGCTCAGGGCTAACCTGAACGTGAGCATCAGTGAGACCACTGGCAATTCCATCTTCATAAGAAATGACACCAGGCCGATCTGAGGTCGCCAAGTCAGTATTCCAGCGAGACTAGGAGAAGATATGGATACATACAGTCAACACCGAGTGACTCCCATGCTTCATCGACTTTGGCAGAGCCGTTCTTGCGGAAGTCATTCTCCTCCATAAAGTCACCATCAAATGGCTGCTCGTGGTATTTTATCGCAACGTCTTTTAGAACCGGTGCTGTAAATTGAGATGTCAATTGACGGTTCTAAGCCGGACTCATTGAGTAAAGGACTTACACCACGATGTTGTGTGCGCAGCACATTCCTGGTCAATGTTTAGATATGCCATCGAGATCCAAGCACCTGAAAGTGCTGAGATAAAGATGATTGAAAGAAGAGTGAAGACCCATCCGAAGCATCTACAAGCAGAGCAACGTCGCCTGCGAGGTGGGACATAATGGTAGGATTCTGAATCTTCGTCTGTGTCTTGACCATCGACAAGAGGGTTCAAGAGCGCAGATTCTTGTTCTTGCTTGGGAGCCATGTTTGCAATGACAGAGAAATATGAGTGACGAGAAAAGAGTCAATTGATGAAGAACTTGTGTTTAAAAAGGTATATAAATCTGAGTAAGATAAAGAGAATAGAATCAGAAATGAGAAGAAAATAATCCAAAGCTCTGGAGGTACTGATAAAATCAGAACGGGAACTCTCGACACCCTTAACATGACGATGGACGAGCGGCTGGCACTCAAAGTACCAGCTAATGCACACTGCCGACTCAGCCGGCGCAGTCTAGCAAACTCTCACTCTCCCACGTGAAGCAATCCGTGGTTATCACCACCATCACGAAAGATTCTTGACATGGGGGTGCTTTCAGAAAGAGGCTTTCTCACTAAAACCATGAGATACGTAGAGTAAGAAGGCGAATCCTGATAGAGAGCCAACGTACACGATAAACGAGGCGGGCACCAATCACTGACACCCAGAAAGAAGCCATCATACCTACAATGACATAGCGCACCTCGTGAAGAAGGCTGAGAAGCGTGAGATGGCTGTTTAGGCAGGGCTGGATCCCGCCTCCGCATCCGACTTGGGGCTTGGGCTAATGTAATAAGACGAGAGAAGCGTCGTCTCTGCTTGGTCACGGATCAAAAACTGTTGGAAGTTGTTCACCACCACACGCGATTAACTTCTCACAACCGTGAGGCTGAGCTGATCTGACCAACAATTCCTTTCAGCCAAAAGCCACAATCGTCACTTTGTAGCTTTGTTTTTTTCTTTTAAAAAAGATGGCTTGTGGTTAAGGTCGTGTTGTTTTCTGAACAGACTAAGACGTGATAGGAATGATGCCTGCGGGGGCTGGGAAGAACGTTGGTTTTGGTGTTTAGTTATACGAACTAGATCTCGTCTTAGTACCGGTACGTCAGTACGGCAACTCTACCGAAGATTTAATTGACGACATTAGATCCCATGATTGCCAATTCGGGTAGATCATATCGTATAACAAGGGTATTAGATCAATTGAGACATTTCCGACCCCGTCAACTACATCATGATATCCCAAAAGGGCCACCTGACGATGGACCTTATGCACTTCTGACACGATGTATAAGCTTTCCTGTGCTATTTACGTCGTGGAAGAATGTCCGTAGACTCTTTCCAACGTGCATTAGCGTACCACTAAGATAAGTAATCCCATCGCACCGACGCCCCCAAGATCTTGGCTGTCCCAAAAGAGGAAATGCTGCTGATTGTAAGCTGCTGCTGCTACTGTAGCATAGCTTTTCGTTCTAGAGCTCTGCGAGGCTTACACGAGCTTCACAGGATCTCTGCAGCTAGCCAGCCACGCTGAAGCTGTAAGCTGTAAGCTAACGTAACGTAGGACTTCGATGATGCAAAGTTCCCAAAAACTACGCGATCGTTACCATGAGAGGAAGAAAGAGTGACAAACAGACTTGCTCAGCCCTGGGATGGCCAATGGAGAGCCTCGTCCGGATGGTGATCCCCTCCACTTACCTCTTGAGTTAGCTGTAGATGCAATACGAGGTTTTTTTTCTTTCTTCCTAGCTTAGACTTCACAAGTGTTAGTCTAAGCAGGCTGATGAGTTGTTCATGCCGTAGGATCCGACGCCATCATCGCTTGGCAATGAGACTGGGTTTGGATTGCCGGCTTCGGTGATGAAAGCTTCCAGTGTGATTCTGCAAGCTAAGGTTTTGATCAAGATGATCATGAGGAACATTTTCTTTACATCAAAGAGGCGTCCATCCTTGTTCATAAAGCTGGAGGTCCCATCCTGAGCTGAGTGTTTCTTCACCACCCTTCTCATCCCTCTCTCCAGCCTTGATACCTCAGCACTCACACTCTTCTCTACTTCCTCACATTATCATCTTTCTGCCTATCTCCAGACTTCAACATGAAGGTTTCTGCTATTGCACTCCTCACTCTCGCCGCGGGTGCCATTGCCGCCCCGGCTCCGGTCCCAGTTGCTGAGGCAGCTCCGGAGGCAGCCCCAGAGGCCGGCGGATATGCTACCTACGGCGACTATAAGGGAGCAGGTGAAAACTTGCCATCTTATCCTAGCTACGGAAGCTATGGTGCAAAGCCAAAGCCAAAGCCTGCGCCCAAGCCCAAGCCTGCCCCTGCACCAAAGAAGTATACCAACTATGGTGAGTGCCTCTCAAGCGAGCTCATAGTTTACATACTGACTCTCTTATAGGAAGCTATGACTACAAGAAATACGGAGACTATGGACACTACAAGCGTGAGGCTGAGCCTGAAGCCGCCCCCGAGGCTGCCCCAGAAGCTGCTCCTGAAGCTGGAGGATATGCTACCTATGGAGATTATAAGGGAGCTGGGGAGGACCTCCCATCTTACCCTAGTTACGGAAGCTATGGTGCCAAGCCTAAGCCCAAGCCCAAGCCCAAGCCTGCTCCTAAGCCCAAGAAGTACACCAACTACGGTTAGTTATGCTCACTTTGCCTCCTGGTGCTGATACTGACTACCTCTCAGGAAGCTATGACTACAAGAAATACGGAGACTATGGCCACTACAAGCGTGAAGCTGAGCCCGAGGCTGAGCCTGAGGCCGCGCCCAAGAGCTACTCCAAGTACGGCTCATATCCTAAGAAGTATACCAACTATGGTGGGTTGAATTCCTTCACTCCTTGATAACCACAAAGCATCAACTCACACTCCAATAGGAAGCTACAACTACAAGAAGTACAGCTCCTATGGTTCTTACAAGCGAGCCAAGGAGTGGATCAGCTCTTTCTTCTAAGCTCAAAACTGAAATTAATATTGTGATGCGAGATATGGCACTGGGACAGTATACGATGGCACAACGCACTGAACTGTTCTTATGAACGACTTACGATTCTCAACGAGAGAAATGTTTAATGTTTTATGCTTGAAATGAGTTTGGGACTGACTCTATGGAGTGTTTTGGGACCAAGTGGTGCGGCTTTAGATAATTCTTAGACTCTCTTTAATACTATTAGATCTTTGCTCCAAACATTGAGTCTCTACAGAAGAAATTGCTTATATTAATAAGAATGAGAATATATGAGTGATATGCTTTTATTTACTCAAGAGCAATCCTAAGAGAGCCAGATTCACTGCTTTCTTCTGTCTACTATACCTTAAGGTAAGACACATTTTGGGAGCTTTTTAACAACGTTCAATAATTGCTGCCTAAACTGCCGAAAACTAACCTTTGTCTTAGGTTTTGATCATTTCGAGCCCTTGTTTGCTGTCTTGTTTCGATTGCTGACTGGTATTTGCCTAGGCACTGGCAAAGAACTGCCACGCACTGGCAGAACCTGGTCGCACGAACAAACGACATGTGCCTTTCCGCAATTTCAGCTCTACGATCGTTTGTCAGTTGATCCAAACAAAGTCTAATGGCGAAAAGAAGTCACTTCGCAACCCTAGCTCCCCTTCAGACATTCCAAGACCAAGCACGTCAGGACGGGCACGGCCCAGCAGGTGAATCTACAAACGCATCCAACTCCATACATTATCCCAATCCTGTTTTACAAGAGGGTGATTCTTTCAATACAGGTTCTTGAGAACCCTCCCATTTCTCTTCCCTCGCACTCCACGCTGACAACCACATCCAGATCAACCGTCGACTATTCACCACCAAAAGCCAGACATTCTCCGGTACCGATATCGATAGTGTTAATCGACAGACGCGATGCCAGCAAGCCGTACTCCTCACGATTTAACAGAGCAATTCGCTTGCCCAACGTGTTCCTCTTTTGCCTTCCACACTGGAAACATCAAGGCCAGGGACGGACAGAGCGCAAAGAATGCTATTGGCGGTGTCGAGAATGCTCTTGTCCTTATGGAAACGGTGAAGATGCTGCTCGCGGACGGCATCACTCACCAAACCCGGCAAATCGCGGAGTCCGTCGTCGCCGCAATGGGTGACATTGAAGGAATGAGAGTCAGCGTCCAGCATATCCGAGCGGAACAAGCCACCCAAACATCGCCAATCCAGCTCGGGTCTGCTCTTCGGAACTTGTACTTCGCCAGCGGCGATAGTGAAAGCTCGGCTTCCATCGTCGACGCTACCCCTGCTCCTGACGGCTTTGCCTAAGTCCCAAAGAAGCGCAAGAGACCCGCCGTCAACGACGCTGAGGATGACTCAGATGAGGAACTGCTGGCAATGTTTGATCGACCTCTAGGCGAACCACCTACGCCCAAAACCAGCCAGGGCCGACCCTAACCAGTTACTCATTACATCATTTCCCATTCTATTGATGTATGTGATGGGTACCGACCTAATCTTGTCCCTGTTTAAAGCAGATAATATTATGTTCTTTCTTCCCCTCGAAGTGACACGGTATTTCGCTCGCTCGCTCTTCTTCACCCTCCGCAAGAAAGATCTCGAGACTCCTACTCTATCGACAGTCGTTTGAGTGGCCGGTATTAATAAGTCTCTGGTATTTCCAGTGATGCGGTATTCTATCTAAGCCCCTGCTCTAAGATAGAGCCTGGGATTAAGGGACTTGGGGGTATTTATGCCTGACCAAATGATCTCGAATAATTCAACAGATCCCAGCTTATAGGGTTTAGTATTAATAAAATCACCAATCATAAACGCAATAGCTTCGTGGCGTGACTCTTGTTGTAGTACTGTCTTTGCTAGCCGTGGGAGTTACTCAAGATGTGGTGACAATCTTGAAAGAGTTGTTTGGCTCCTAGAGCTTTGTACCACTCTTTTATAGGTTATGTTCCGAGACAAACACTCAATACCAATGACTCAATAATGGACTTACTGCTATTAACAGGTTTGAGCACTTATAAATTTACGACTAGTTTGCTGTTATTAGGGCATAATATTATATATATATATATTTGGAGTTTTGTATCTGATATTTGCTCCAAACATCAAACCTTTACTGAACTTGAGCCTTTACTGATACCATGACTGTAAGCCAAACTAATAAAAAAAAATGCTCTAAACCTGGGAGCAATTCTAGAGCCAAGTTTCATCATGTTTCTCCGGTCAGCTGCGGGTATACGGTAATGCCGTGTGGTCATATAAATTTTAGGAGATTTTAATGACTTTATGTAATTATGATCGTAAGAAAGCCTAAAGTTAGTCTTGGCTTAGACTAGTACTTATCATCAATGTCTTCTTATCTCATTTGATTGACTGTGGACAAGAGTTCCTTTTCATGATAGAGAGTCACCCCTTGCTCAGATCCTAATCATCTCAGCACGCCAACATCACATTCGCGCGCCTCGACATTCTCGCGCCTCTACGTCTCCCCAGCAAGATTATATTCCCTTATGCCTCTGCAAAGTGTATAAATACATACACAGTCGCTATTCCGCCAAGACTGTATTCCCTTACGTCTTTGAGAAGGTCTCAGCACCAAGATCAGACTCTCACTCCTCCGCATTTCCCCCACAAGATCACATTCATTCCCTTCCGAAGTATTCAGATTCACAATCTACGCCATTCAAAGAGGTTGCATTCTCGGAGATATATCCCCATTGGCGCCCAGCTGATAATGTCCGAGAACATTATCCGATTCACTCCGTGCTCCCATCAAAATCATCCCAGCAAAGATATCGAGTACAGGCGCTTATTCTCTGAGCCGCTCACAAAGACGGGCGGTACAATCTCATACGGAGGCTACCTACGCGCGCTTCAATTATACGGCCGCGAAGACCAGCTCATTAATAGCCATAAGGTTCATCGCTACGACAGGTGGGTAGCGAGGAATCCCAAACTTCATAAGACATGCCAGGATCAAGCTATCTGAGACGGCTATAATCCAAGTGGCGGGTCCTCAAATGAATTTGCCAGCATCTATTATCCCAACCCTCCGCTAGGCGGACAGTCTCTACACCAAGGAGACACTAATCCGGCATCATCTTCCCGCATACCCCTCAACGTCAAGCGACGTCTGCCGAAGAGCAGGACGACACATTCTCCCCCAGCACTAGCGCAAATACTGACGGTATAGCGCCTCCTCGACGAACTCCCTGCGACTCAAGTGGTCGCTTCACGCCATCCGATGATGCCTTTGTCTACCACGGCGGAAATATAAAGGTCAAGGCTGGGCAGAGCGCCCGGGATGCCATTGGCGCAGCAGAGAATGCGCTTCTCTTGGCCGAGGTGGTCAAGAATTTCATCAACTCAGGTGTCATCCCAGCGCTCCGCGAGAAAGCCAGCTCAATCCTTACATCGTGGGTGATGTTAGAGGACTAACCACCAGCCTGAACACGATCGTAGCCGGCCATGCTCTGAACCGGCGTCCGGCCAGATTGGATCGGCCATTGGGGCCGCCTATCACTCTGGCGGCACCGGAAATGCCAGAGGCACATTTAACGACACTCCCATCCCAATTGACCTGACTGACTCCCCATCTGCGCGTAAGAGACGCGCAACCGTAACCACAGATCCAGACTCTGACGAAGAACTTCTTGCGATATTTGACCGGCCACTAGGCCAAACTCCCGACGCCCTCGCCGTTATAGCCCGACCTTGGCCCGCAATGCCATATATCATCGCCGACTCCATCACCGTCGGGAATGGCCGGCCGCAAGGCCATCTATTCACTCAACGCCGCTGATGAAGCCATGGCCTTTTTATTTGGGGATGTCGCGCTTACATTTGGCGCCCTTCTTCTTTTGTTGAGAAAGAAGATGTCAGAGACACTCCCGTTGTCAGCTGCCGCCCGCATGGCGGGTATTAACAAGTCCCTTATCCTCCAGTTCGACATGCCAATCTATCTCCCCAACCCCGAGTCAACCAGTGTTGCCTCATACATCAGTTCTGTCAATAGTGTTGACATCTTTACAAACGAGGCTGCAACACGCCAGCTCGCCAAAAATGCGGTCAACTTCATGAAGGAAGGAAGGTAGAATTCTTCTGCTAGATTAACTATCTAGTATGAGCGACAGATAACTGCCGCCGAGGGCTTTGTCCCTATGCAAGTTGCAGCCGACAAATGATCTATCTAGGTCAGGTTTGGAAGCCCCTCGTTCTCAATAGCGGGCACAAGTGGCCCCAGGTTATTCCTGCCGAAGAAGCCCGTAGTCGCAGCTGGAGTGCTTATGAGGCTATTGGACAGCCTCCCGCCGAGAACTAATATGACAACGACAGCAGATACGAGCTTATTGACGAACCGGAACATACCACTATTCGAGCTGCTGTGCAGCCGGTACTCCGATGGCACCAAGACAGTAGAGATTCATCTTGATAAGGTGGGCGCACGCTGTCACCAACGCTCCCCAGATCTACGTGACCAAGATCCAGCCTGACAAATTGGACGCAGATTACTGCTCAAGTGGACACGGTACAGATAATGTATTCTAAGTAGTGTTTACTCTATTATATCCTTGCCGAACAGGATCTATTTCCCGGCATGACCACCTTTCCCCGGCCTGTCATTCTTTCCTAGACTTACAACCATGGATATCTTTTCATCTGTCTGTTGCTTTCTTTCTTTTCCCTTTTACCATAACCATCAATATGGCCAGCAACATGGTTCAAGGCACATGGTTCAATCCTATCATTATTAATGACGACCCAAGTATGACCCCTGGTATCGGCAACCCTCCAGCCCATTTCACTAACAATTTAGATGTTATTATCCTAGATGATACACTTCTGACCGCTCCGTCGACGAGCACTCCTGCGTCTATGAGCACCCCTCCGTCTTTGAGCACAGCTATCCGCCCCCCTGTCCGGTTTGGTATCATGAGGACGGGAAACCAGCTTTGTCGACTCCTCGAGGAGTCATACAACAACCCACCGGATGACTTGCATACTGAAATCGACCAGCCCTATGGCCAGTTTTGCCTAAAGTTCAGCAGTATATAACAGACCTACTTCAATCAACTGCAACCAATCCTTACTACAGGGGATTTCTTTAGGCTTTTCTAGATATTCCCATCGGCAAATCTCACTTAGCTTATACAGCTTATACTGCATGCGGAAAAAAAGACAAACCTAGGCGTTATTCCAGATATACGAAATAAACTTCTCAACCTTCCGAAATGCCCTGCCCCGTCAACAAAAAAAGGGATTCTATATCCTTATCAATTTTTCCAGAGACAAGCTGCAAGGGCTCCTTACTGGTGAAACATAAGTTTCCTACCGGTGCAACTGGTATATTGAAGCGTGCTCGAGAGGAATGGACATTACGGTTTCCTGCAGAAGCCGGATTTATTTTTACAGTCCTTTCAGAGTTATTAGAGATCTTCTGATGTTTCTACATGCTTTGTTCTTATAGTATGTTTGCTTGTTGTCGTAGTCATGGTGGGTTGAGGACGTCTCAATGAATTACGAAGATGCCAATATCCTTTCGAGTCTATCGCCCAGTACAAATAGGTTCTTAAGAAACCACCCATTATCAAATGACTGTAAGCTTCACAGATTGATACTAGTTTGTTGCCGTTGACGCACAGCAAATGGTGTTGGTTTAAATCTGCCAGTTAATGTATAGGCAAGCGAAGAAGGACCAAGAAAAAAAGTGAGTCATATAGTGGTTGCCTCTTCAAAGAGGTCCATAATTGAAGCTGCATCTTTTTAACATGATGGTGATATCACGAGATCAGCTTTGGTGTGAACAATGACTTTCCCATGGTATGGCATGTTCCCGGATTGCCCAACACAGCTTCTTTCAGAGACTCGAGATACCCCGAAAACCCGAAATATCATGTCAATCGGTCGACTCTTCGGCGAAATAGAATAACGGCTTTCAAGATCGGCTTCCATAAAGTTTTCATCCTTTCCTTCCATTGGACCGCAACTCTGGGGTAAACCGGATCCCTGGGCCATAACCCGCAAAGATCGACACCATCAGCACCATGATTCTTGGTCTGGGGAATCTTGACAACGTGATGCCGTCACCGCTTCAAACCCACAACGCTTCAAACTACCTGTAAGTGGCAATCAGTACCGCGAGTACGTACGACTTTGTGAGTATATCGGAGTATTTGTGGCTTTTTCCTAAGGAGATGTGAAAATGTAGCTGAGAGCATGACCGTTGCATCCCCACATCTTCCCCGCGATTTCTTATAAGAACAGGCTTGAATCGGTCCGAAAAGTCTGGGGATCGACTAATACGCGGAATCTCTACACTTCGGCTCGGAATCAAATTTGATGCTCACGGCAAAGACGGATCACGATGTAAAGTAGATAGAAACGATAGCATATATATCGTCGCATGGCGCAGGCAATTTACGCATTCAGCTCTGTGTCTCAGTTGCCCATCATGACGCCCTCGCACGCTGTGATACAATTCCTCTTTGCATCTCTGGCTGTTGGCCAGCAGATCTATCTTGATGCCAAGGGTCCTACTGAGCGTCCTCAATGCAAGGCTACAAAGACAGATGAGCCAAAATACACGTATACACCATTCAGTTATACCCTCTCTGAGACTGTGAGGTATGCTACTTCGGTGCCATCTCCTACTACAACAACTACATACGCCAACCCACCAGAGTCACTCATCTCTTTGGTCCCCTCACTATCTTACACAACTTGGGGGAAATGGGATCCAAATGCCACCACAAAGGCTTCAGACACCGATGATCCTTATGGCCAAGCCGCATGGACTGCTCTTTGGGAACATGCCAACCCACCCAACTTCACCGAGACAGGAATCTTTAGCACAAGTGTATCTCCCACTCCCATTCCAAGCAGTGAGCTCGTTCTCCCGCCACGAGACTACTTTGGTCCTTCGGATTGCTACAACTTTCCCAAGAACTTCAGCTTCGGAGTTGCTAGCTCTGCGAGTCAAATCGAGGGCGCTACTGCGGAAGAAGGCAAGGCACCGTCTTTGATGGATATTCTCGTCCAAGATGGTCGTCCGAAGGACTATATCACGAATGAGCACTATTACTACTACAAGCAAGATATCGAGCGCGTTGCCGCTATGGGTGCCAAGCATTTCTCCTTCAGTATCGCTTGGACGAGAATCTTGCCTTTTGCACTGCCTGGCACGCCTGTTAACCAAGAAGGGATTGATCACTATAACGATGTGATCAATTTCATCCTTGAAAAGGGTATGACTCCTGAGGTCACCCTTCTTCACTTCGATACACCCCTTCAATTCTTTGGCAGCAATCTCACTAAAGCTCAAGATCGACCTGAGATAGGCTACGTCAACGGCGGTTACCAGAATGAAACTTTCCAAGATGCATTTGTTCATTATGCAAAGGTCGTTATGGCGCACTATGCTGACCGCGTGCCTGTCTGGTTCACTTTCAATGAGCCTCTTCTGTACTCACACAACGCTCTTGCAATCAACAACGTGGTCAAGGCTCATGCACGAGTTTATCACTGGTACAAGGAGGAGCTTGGCGGAAAGGGCAAGATTGCTCTTAAGTTCAACAACAACTTTGGCGTTCCCCGCGACCCCAAGAGTGAAGTTGACGTCTACGCTGCGGATCACTTTAACTCGATTCAACTGGGACCGTTCTGCAATCCTATTTATCTAGGCAAGGACTATCCCGAATCCTTCAAGAAGACCTTTGAAGATTACGTCTCGTTGAGTGAGGATGATCTCAAGTACATTGGCGGTACAGCCGACTTTCTGGGCATCGATCCCTATACCGCTACCGTCATCGCACCACCCGTGCCAGACGATAAAGATAGTATTCTCGAATGCGCATCAAACTCCTCCTCAACCTTCCGTCCCTACTGCGTCAACCAAACCACCACTACCGTAAACGGATGGGACATCGGCTACCGCTCGCAAAGCTACGTCTACATAACACCAACCTACCTGCGCAGCTACCTCAACTACCTGCACAACACATGGAAGACACCCGTTGCCATTACAGAGTTTGGCTTCCCCGTTTTCGGCGAGGCAGACAAGGAGTTATCAGACCAGCTGTTTGATACGCCGCGAAGTATTTACTACCTGAGTTTCTTGTCTGAGACACTCAAGGCGATCTGGGAGGATGGGGTTGAGGTTGTTGGGGCGTATGCGTGGAGTTTTGCGGATAATTGGGAGTTTGGTGATTATAATCAGCATTTTGGTATTCAGACTGTTAATAGGACGACGCAGGAGAGGAGGTATAAGAAGAGTTTCTTTGATATGGTTGATTTTATGAAGGCTCGTGGTGTGGAGTGACGAGGAAGGATTGCGGTGCTGTACATAGCTGAATTATTAAGTCAAGTGCTCGTCTATGTCTATTGTATGTGTTTTTTGACCTACCTACATGGCACCAAGACTCATTTTCGATCAGAACTGCTGTGTTCGCACTTGCAAATCGCAAACTATGTTAGCCATTCAGAAGACGATAGCCATATAATCGTTCTAGGCGGGTCTTACATTAGTAATAGACCGGCTTCTTGATTATCATCAGGAAATATCAAGAGTATCCCTCATGCCCAGTTTAGTGTTGCTGTAACGAACAGGAAGAATGCATAAGCTTCAAGCAGAGACTGGACAAGGAAAAGTTCTCTGAGAAACATCTTGAGAGTCTTCCTTGTCAACCTGCAGAGCTATGAGTTACAACTGATGAACTCCCGGCTGATAGTCTCGTACAAAGCTTCGAGGAGTTGTGTTGGGCCTGATCACGCCTTTCTGAAATTCCAACAAGCCATGACTCCTGGCAATAGCCTTGACAAACCCACGCCTTTCTGTAGATGCCCTGCCACTATTGTTGAGCTCATTTGCATCCACTCCTGAGTTTAAACTTCTGCAGGGTTATTTTGCTGTACCCGACATTCGGCGCCGACGGACTCTTACAAACTCCTCATTCGCCACTACATGATCCATCATGATCTATCTTCTCACAAACATAGAGCTTTGATCATATAGCGTCCTAGTATCAACTTACGATAAATTCTCTAGCGTAGCAACGAATGCATGATCCGTGGATCTCCCCCAGACGGCTATAACGTAATATCTCCAGACTCAACTGGGGCCCCCGGATTTCAGCCCAAGGCTTGGCTTTTGAGGGGTATTTGGGGTCTTTAATTTGGTATGCAGTAGTTTTGAGGAGACGCGCAATACTATCCTTGTTATTCACCTTGATATTTCTCGGTGTGGACATGGATGGCGGACTAGTTGACCTTGGCTTGGAGTTTTGAGACATATAAACTCGGCGCGTAGGAAAATGTTAGTCATAGTAAGGCATCTTTTGATGAGTTTAGTATAGCTTCTGTCCTAAAGTCTGGTTTATATGTTTCATTAGTCTTTAAACCGTACGATGTTCTTAACGAGGGAGTGTAGTCTTGAATGGCCATAGATCTCGCCTCCAGATGCTGTGGGTTGACCCGCAAGGCGTTGCAGCACTGACGACGTTTACAAGGATGTTCGGATCCGTTGACGTTAATAACAAATGTGGCACTCTTCGGGCGGAAGGGAACAACAGCCCGCGAAGAGGTTAATTCCAACATTCATTGTTGAGGAAGATCGAGTCCAGGCACTTTACATACGTAGTATGAAGAAATTAGCGGAGCGCCTATCCAAAGCCTTATGATCATTTCAGCAGGTCGAGTCTTATCTATGCTTATAATAACCGTCCAATAGATTCAGGAATCAGCCTAAGCTTGTCAGCTTTGACAGCGCAAGTGGGTGTGACTGAGCGCCCGAGGCGGCTGGCTTCATGCTCCGGATCGACAGTGCATCGAGGCGTACAACAAGGCACTGACTGATTCACAATAACAATTGGCGACATTCAATGTAAATGTCTCAGCCTCTTCCGAAGCTGAATTTCCATGACAAAACAGTTTGCAACAGAATGTTGGTTGAGAGAGCTAACTAGTCCTGCTGAGTCTCCCCGAAAAGCCTCGTCTCTTCCCCAAATCATCTGTGCCCTTTTTACCAAAGCATTCATCATCAGCACCATCTGTGCTTATTCCTGCCAAGCAACGTCTGGACCGTCAGAGTGCGGAGAGAATCCCTGGCCCCGAGAGGGCCAAAACAGGAAAGTGATTCCCGCTTACCACGGGCTCTCCGCATTCAGAGCTGGGGTCGAATTGGGGAATTAGCTAATAATAAGGTAAAAAATATTGATTTTAAGCATGCAGTTAGAGTTAGTTGTTTTCGCGTTGGAGTTTTCTCGTTAGTGGTTAGAGTACAACTAAAACCACTGACTAAACTACGTTTTACTGGTATCAGCGTGCGGAGAATGGCAAATCTGTATCCCTGCTTGGTCCGAGATAAACATCATGTGAACGTGATGATATTATTCAAGGGGTGGACACCAAAAGTACCCACTGAGAAAACAAGTCGCTCAATCACAGCGCGAAATGGTCAGAGACATCCCTGGTTATCTTGAGGCCCTTGTCTTTTCCCCGCAGAGAACAGACGGCGGCAGATAATGGCAGATAAACATTGGAGCCAAGACCGTGGTAGGACCGGGGGGCGTTGGAGAATGAAGAATGAGGACGAGCCTATCTTGAAGAGAACAAACTTTTCTTACTGACCTTCCTTAAGGGGCGTGGCTTAGGTTGATAGCAGTGGATACAATAGCAATCTCTAGCAGATTCTCACTGTAACACTACCAAAAGCGACACTCACGCTAGACATCCAACCATTGGAGATGTCGTACAGGATCAGGCTTCGGAGCAAAGTTCCAAGCTTATCTCTTCCCGAGCTTCTAGAAACAAAATGAAATTAGCCTTGACCTGCGCTTTTTTTTTCTTCCCCTTCTGTCTCCCAGCCTCGGCGCCATGATCAAGTGCCGGGCCGATCTTTGCTAGTTGGAGTTGGCGTAACTGTAGCGATGAGACAAAGCCAACGGGCCAAAACAGCCCTCGAATCTGCCCTGCGCCCGGCTATTAGACAGTTGATACGAAGGATATGTTTCGGATTCTAGATTCAGTGGTGTGCTGCAGTGATGCAGTGAATTTACAGTACAATGCACATTCGAGGCGAGGCACTCACACCTTACGTCCATTGCCACCCTGTTACATGCAGATTGCAAGCACTTTCAAGGATCTTTGCACCTGTTGGACCCGATGATCTTGGAATTAAGGCCAGCACTAAAACCCAACCCCAGTTCCACACTCAATACCCGTTACGTGATTTGATCTTCATAGACGGGCGTGCGTACAATGTGTGTCTGACTCTGTCCGCCTAGGGTTCCATTGAGCAGCATTACATGGGCTGCCATTTTGAGCCTGGTCGTCTTGGCATTCGACAGTGATATTGTACCTAGTTGATAGCAGAAATTCGGCTGCCTGTCGTGTTGCCTTGAGAGCGGCGATCAAGAGGGGAGCCGTATTCGGTATATAGCTGTGCTCATCCCTCTCCCTTTCGCTGCTCTTTCTTGTCCCTCCTCCATTCTTTTGTGCAACGTTGAACCATTGGGGAATCGGAATTTACACACATCGCCAAGGTCCTTGGCTTTTAGATCCCCCAAAAGCTTGGTTTCCATCTGGCAGCTTGGCCTCTCTCACTTGGCAGCTTGGCTTTTTCTTACAACAAATCTTGGCCCTTTCTTGTGTCTCTTTTTTTCACAATGAGCGGGGGAAACGACGTCGAGAAGACGGATCTTGGCTACGATGCCTCTGCGGCGCCGACCAAAGATGTAGGCATCGGCGAGGATCGTCACATCCGCGGTCTTGAGACCAGCGCTGAGACGTCGCTGCATCGAGGTCTCAAGGCCCGCCACATCACCATGATTGCCATTGGTGGTGCGATTGGTACGGGTCTCATCATCGGCACTGGCAAGGCTTTGGCACAAGCTGGTCCTGGTTCTGTCTTCATCTGTTACACTCTTGTTGGTTTCGTCGTCTTTCTTGTCATGGCTGCTCTGGGTGAGATGGCCGCTTGGCTTCCCATGTCTGCTGGTTTCACTGGTTATGCTTCGAGATTCTGTGATCCTTCGCTTGGTTTTGCGCTTGGTTGGACGTAAGTATTTTTGCTATCAATGCCGTATAAGCCAAGTCACGCGAGCTAACATTTTGACGTAGTTATTGGTTCAAATACATCATCGTCACGCCTAATCAACTCACTGCTGCTGCGTTGGTCATTCAATACTGGGTTGATCGAGATACTGTCAATCCCGGTGTTTTTATTGCCATCTTTTTAGTCGTCATTGTTGTCATTAACTACTTCGGTATTCGATTCTTTGGTGAACTTGAATTCTGGCTCTCTTCGTTCAAGGTCATCACCATTATTGGAATCATTCTCTTCTCTTTGATTCTCGCTCTCGGCGGTGGTCCTGACCATGATCGCAAGGGTTTCCGATACTGGAGCAACCCAGGGTATGTTTCTCTCTGAATCTCTTCCTCACCGAATACAGCTAACGGTATCAGTGCCTTCAAGCCTTATATCATGACTGGTGATGCTGGACGATTCCTCGGCTTCTGGTCTTGCATGGTCAACGCTACCTTTGCCTACCTCGGAACTGAGCTTGTCGGTGTAACAGTCGCCGAGGCCCAGAACCCTCGCAAGACCGTTCCTCGCGCTATCAAGCTGACCTTTTACCGAATCCTCTTCTTCTACTGTCTCTCCGTCCTCCTCGTCGGCATGATCGTCCCCTACGACTCCCCAGAGCTTGCCTTTGCCAACAAGTCCAAGGCCGGTGCTTCTGCCTCTCCCTTCGTCGTCGCTGCCGATCTCGCCGGTGTCAAGGTCCTCCCTCACATCATCAACGCCTGTATCTGCGTCTTTGTCTTCTCCGCCTCCAACTCTGATCTATACATCGCTAGCCGAACCCTTTACGGTCTTGCTTCCGACGGTTCTGCCCCTGCTATCTTCAAGAAGACTGACAAGCACGGTGTTCCCATCTACGCCCTTGCCATGTCTGCTTCGTTCTGTCTTTTGGCCTTCATGAACGTTTCCGACGATTCGACCAAGGTCTTTGGCTACTTCGTCAACCTCACCACCATCTTCGGTCTCATGTCCTGGATCTCTATCCTGACAACTCACATCTGGTGGTGCCGCGCCAAGAAGGCTCAAGGTCTCGCCAACGAGGCTCTTCCCTACGTGGCTCCCTTCGGCATGTGGGGATCCATTGGTGCCCTGGCCATGTGCATTCTCATCGCCCTCACCAAGAACTACGATGTCTTTGTCAGGGATGCGGATACCGGCAAGATCATGGGTGGTGAGAAGTACAAGACCTTCATCACTGGTTACCTCGGTATTCCCGTGTACCTGGTTCTCATCTTCGCCCACAAGTTCATCACAAAGTCTCGTGGTATCAAGCCTCATGAGGCCGACTTTTACACCGGAAAGGATGTTATCGATCGCGAGGAGGAGGAGTTCTTGGCTGCCCAGGCTGCCAAGCGTGAGCGTGAGGGCCCCAAGCGTGGAAACTGGTTCTACAAGACCTTCCTTTCTTGGCTGTTTTAGTTGCATCCCTCGTGGGGTGTTTATTGTGTATATGAAGATGCTCGTTCGCGAGCAATGAGTGTATGTAGTCAAGATCAATCTATCTTCCACATTCTTCAATCCTTTGGTTCACTTCATTGAATAAGCATTAATACCACCACGTATTGAAACAATTGACGCTCTACGATTATGCCATTCGCGTGCAATTTACCCAAGGCTACTGAATTCAGGTACCGAATCACGTTGATAGGTGAGCTGCCATAGAGGAGCCCGAAGTCCGCAAGGTGTAGTACACTTAAAAACATTATAGGACAACGTAAAGTCCCCCTGAGAGCCCGCATAAGATCTCGATTGATAGGTCCAAGTAAACAGATGAAGTCGTTATAATCTTTAAGTTGCCTTGTCAAGGCCATTGATGGTGAGCCTTGGCGGACATGTCGAGGTTATTAGTAAATCCATCCAAGTCATCCTATTCCTATCATAAGGTTAGGTCAGCCTCACATGTGTCGCCAGACGGCAACTTATCATTAAGAGAAGCACATGCTAATTTCACGGCTGTGTACGAGATGATAGTGTCATACATGCTTTAAACGAGCCGAAATCGCCTCATGAGATGGCAACATCAGCCCATCACTTCATCACCGACAACGCAATTTCACAAGTAATCTTATTGCATGCGCTCAACTCATAGACAGTATTTATTATCTAAAAGTCCAAGAAATCCAGATATGACGGATTCCTATGATTCAGAGGAAACTTCAGATCTCTTTCACCCGATCGCTCTGGGTGTCCTGGCCTTACACCCAACATACCCCTCCCAAAGGGAACTTGTGTCGTCTGCCCTATTCTAAAGATGATTCCCTGCGATGCAAAAGCGTCCTCAAGCTCTTTGATCTGCTCCTTTGGTGGCGCCTCGTAAGGATCTACAGCCACGACACTCAAGTTCTGAAATCGGTATACCTTCTTGGCCATGCCTAGTAAGTCTCGATGCATTTCCGGCCAAGCCAACACCATTCCTATATGAAGAATACGCAATGATGAAGGAAGACTCGCCATGAAGATCTCAGGACCTATATCTTTCATCACTTCAAATCGTTGTTTTCGCTCTTCTTCATCGTCGAATACAGGCCCGTAAAGAAGAAGTTGTTCGATCTCGAGGATTTCAAGGCGGGGAAAGTCGACAAAGCTGGCGTCTCCGCGGAGTGATGAGTCCCACCGGAGAAACATGGAGACTTGTTCAATGATATCTTGTGCGCCGCCGGATGTATGCTCATATGTGGTGCTGGTGTAGCATAAGCGTCGTAGTGATTGACTCACTGGTGTGAGGTGATGATGTTGGAGGACGGTGTATTTGTCCATGTCGCAGAAGTATTCCAGGTCCTCGAGAACTGGGCTGCGGCGAAGGATTTTGGCGAGATTATCGGGGTCTAGGCCGTGTAGTGATAGACGACGGAGACTTGCGAGGGCCGTGTCCCATGGTTCTGAACGGAAGCGTTCACGAAGGGGAATATCTGTACCGCAGTCTGCATCGCTGGCTGCGAGCACCTCAAGGTTTTGTGCCTTTGCGAGGACATCTTGCATCTGTTGAATGTGGCAGCATTCGTCGGGATTCTTGCCCTGGCCTGGTAACACCAGATACTTGAGGTTTGGTAAGTAGAAAGGGGAGTCTCTTATGTACTGCAGTCCTTCTTGTGATGATCGGTAAATAAGGAGTTGTTCTACAAATGGCGCAGCCATAATTGAAGCTTCTTGCAACCACTTTGAATCGACATGTTCATATGATGGTAGAGCACGAAAACCAGCGCGCTCACCAGCCTGTCGAAAGAGTGCTTGTGTTTCTTTAGAGATCTGACGAGCAGTCACTTCTCTTAGCGCAAAGAATGCCAGAGCACGAACATGTTTCGCCAAGTCAGGCCTCTCAAGAAGAGTCCGCAAAAACGCCTCGAGAGTCTCAACTTCACGACGCCTGGTATCAGTATCACCCCACCACTCAGGACTACTCAACGAATCAGACTGTCGTCCGGAGTGATAACAGTGATACAAGATAGGTTGAGCGGTATTTCGAAAGCGCCGACACGTGCGGCTCAGCCGAGATAGCGCCTGTTGAGCCTCAATGGCGTGGTCGATCTCATCTGCCGGGAGATCGACAACATGTGCATGCTGGCAATGCACACAGAGATTACTACATATGGCGGTAAAGATCTCGACGGGAAGATCGCCAATGGAAAGCTGCCGTCGTTTCCGCCAAAAGAAAGGAATCTCCATCTGAAAAATTGGGTTGGGAGACCAGATATTCCCTCCATGGAGGATATCCCGGTCCATCCTGGCAACGAGATGCATGGTATGATACGATGATCAGGCTGTAAGTCCAGGGACGTGGGTAGTAGGCGAGTGAGTTGTAGGGGATGCTATCGTGAGGTCTAGAGGAGAAGGATTTGAACAGCGAAAGTTGGACAGTGTTATATAAACAGCAGATGCTTTGAAACATGAATCATGAATAACGTATGTAGATAAGCACTCTTGCTCGAGCGGAGAAGTGGGCGAGTGATTGGAATAGGAGTTGGTTGCTTAGATGCGGATATTGAAAGCGGAGGTGGGATCGCGGGAGCATCAGCAAGGTATCTGATCTTACGATGGCGCCGTTCAAGGACAGACCCTGCAGCTGTCGAATTACGAAATCAATCGCCAATTGGGTTTAAAACGTTCCTCATGAAGGATCGACGCTAGACTCAAGCCAATCGTATCTTGCGTCGCAATCACTCCAGGTCCGTGGGCTGCATGTTTTCCAGGGTTTGCAGCAGCAGCCAGGATCATGACAAGAGGTCTTTACTGTACTGTATGTGAGTCGACCAGAAAGGTAGTAGTCTCGGGGTTACGGGAACGACCAAATGAAGCATCTGATGATGTTGGTGTTGGTCGGGGCAGAGCATGGTCTGTGTAAGATGTTGGAGAGGATGAAAAGAGAAGGTGAAAATGAACAGTCGCCGAAGAATGAAACTTGTAAAAAGCAAATAAATATCGATATCCCTTACAGATTCGGGTACTACTAGACGAAAAAGAAAGGAAAGAAGAGGCATGCATGTGCTATGCCACGTTCTTGGGATCAACTCTACAAGGTCGAGATCGCGAGTCTCAGGTCGCCAAAGAGCGCAGCCGCAGCGCAGCATGTGGACCATATCTCCACATCCCACCGATGACAATGGCCTCATTCTTGATCAGCCAAGCTTTTCAATTAATCAACAGGTCCTTCGTAATCCATCCTATGACCATCCCTCACGACAATGACGGGGCTAAAGGATACGTAGTGGAGGTTGAGTTGATTCGCGTATCGGTCACAATGCTACAGTCGCAGAGCCAGTCACAACCTCCAGCGTCATTTTTCTTCTCCATAGCCCAACGTGCAATGGTAACATCGTCCAGGAACGCGTGCAACGGTCTCTAGTGCGGAACGAGACCGAGGCCTTGTTAGCGCTGAGATATGGGTCGAAACGTGGTCTGATGTGATCAAATAGTCTTGTTAGGCTTTAGAACCTCGTGTAGAATAGTGTAAATGACTCGTGGATTGTGCCATGGCTACTGCAAGATCCCGCTGCCATTCAACGGCTGGCGTAAAGTTAGAGCCCCTTTTGCTTCTGGAAGATATTGAACTGTTTGACGGCTTGAAAAGATGAGCAATCACTTTTTTGGATCATTGTTGGTGGAGGGCCTGGTGAGAGCTGAAATGCACGTGACCTCGCATTGGGGCGCGTCACCTTCCTGAGCTACCACTCGCGTCTCAGTGAAACATCCGCGTAAAGCAATACTGTACATAATTCGACCACACGTCATAGCTCGATTGTGTCGCACAAAACACAAGATGCCCGAATTCACCGGTATGTCTCTGCTCTCCTATACAATCCCCGTCTGCGCCTGCTAACGACCGTAGAGGCGGATACCATTCGCATCCTCGTTGCAACTGATAATCATGTCGGTTACGAAGAGCGAGACCCAATCCGTAAGGATGATAGCTGGAGAACTTTCGACGAAATTTTGAACCTTGCCCGGACCGAAGATGTACGGATGAATTTTTTTCTGCCCTATGTACAGCTTCTAACATGCATAGGTCGACATGGTTCTCCTCGCTGGCGATCTCTTTCACGACAACAAACCCTCCCGAAAGGCCCTCTACCAAGTCATGCGTTCGCTCCGACAAAACTGCTTAGGCATGAAACCATGCCCTCTCGAATTCCTCTCCGATGCTGCATCTGTCTTTGAAGGTGCTTTTACACATGTCAACTACGAAGATCCCGATATCAACATCTCCATTCCCGTCTTTTCGATCCACGGCAATCACGATGATCCTTCTGGTGAAGGCAACTTTTGCTCGCTGGATCTTCTACAAGCGAGTGGACTGCTCAACTACTACGGTCGTGTTCCCGAAGCAGACAATATCGAGGCCAAGCCGATTCTACTGCAGAAGGGTCTTACAAAGCTGGCGCTGTTTGGATTGAGCAACGTTCGAGATGAGAGAATGTTTCGCACCTTCCGAGATCATAAAGTCAAATGGTTCAGACCTAATATACAGATGGGAGACTGGTTCAATATGTTGGCTGTTCACCAGAACCACCATGCACATACAGCCACATCATACCTACCCGAGAATGTGTTGCCTGACTGGTTAGATCTAGTAGTTTGGGGTCACGAGCACGAATGTTTGATCGATCCTACGCAGAACCCCGAAACGGGCTTCCACGTCATGCAGCCTGGTTCATCCGTCGCCACTTCATTGGTCCCCGGTGAGGCTGTTCAGAAGCACGTTGCTATTGTGAGCGTGACTGGCAAAGACTTCAAGGTCGACAAGATTCCACTCAAGAGCGTGCGTCCCTTTGTCACACGAGAGGTTATCCTCGCTCAAGACAAGCGCTTCAAGGGACTTGACAAGAAGAAGGATAACCGTCAAGAGGTCACCCGACGACTAATGGAAGTGGTGGAGGAAATGATTGAAGAAGCCAACGCGGATTGGGAGGCGATTCAAACAGACGAGGAAGCCCTAGAAGAACGACCTCTTCCACTGATCCGGCTCAAGGTGGAGTACACAGCCACAGAAGGTGGTCAGTTCGAGGTTGAGAATCCTCAGAGGTTCTCGAATCGATTTGTCGGTAAGGTGGCCAACACGAATGATGTTGTCTACTTTTACCGCAAAAAGACGTCACAGCGTAAGTTTATCTCACAATTTACTAGAGACTCCTCTAACATTGCCCAGGCAACAAGGCGAATGCTGCCAACCCAACAGCCCTTGAAGCGCTCGATGGCGTAGATGATATGGTCAAAGTTGAGAACCTGGTGCAAGATTTCCTGTCAGCGCAATCGCTCAAGGTTCTTCCGCAAGGACCCTTTGGTGATGCTGTGACCCAATTTGTGACAAAAGATGACAAGCACGCGATGGAGCTATTTGTTTCAGAGCATCTGACAGGACAAGTGCGGTCAATGCTGGGTCTTGAATCAGATGACGAAGACCTCAACAGTGCCATGGACATCTACCGAACTAGGATCGAGCAGCAGCAGGCTAGCAGCATGCATACGGCCCGGCCCGAGAGAAAACGAGTACTCAAACCAAAGCCTGTGACCTGGGACAGCGACTTTGACGGTAGCTGGGAGAATGAGCCAGACGCCTGGACATATGAGGACGAACAACAAGTTGAAACGTCTTCACGTGCATCTGCACCTGATCCTGCACCTGCACGCAAGGCCACACGAGGACGAGCCAAGGCAACACAGCAAGAAGAAGAGATAGACTTGATGGATGAAGATGAGCCGCTCCCTGCACCTACCAAGAAACCAGCAGCCAAGCGAGCAACACGCGCCACAAAAGCAGCACAGGCCAAAAAGGCACCCGCCAGGGGCCGAGGCCGCCAGGCATTCATAGACAGCGATGACGAGGAAGAAGAAGAAGACGTGGTTATGGAATCAGAAGAAGAGCCTGCTCCGCCTCCACCAAAGACACGACGAACTGCTGCGAAGAGTACGGCCAAGACTACAACGACTCGAGGAGCGGCGAAGAATACACGGCAGACAAAGTTGAACTTTTCTCAGTCTCAGAAGGGTGCCACGCAGAGTAAGGCTGTGGAGATTAGTGATGATGAGATTTCGGATGATGATGCGTTTGAGCCTGTGCCTGCGACGACACGAAGTACGAGGAGGAGATAGTTCTGCGTGCGAAATACCCTGTGGATGAAAGAAAAGTATGAAGAATTATGATGATTGAGTGAATAGATATTGTCATGGTAACTGCAACTTGGCCTTGCTACGACTAGTCTGTAATGTGCTCATGATGAGAATACAAGATATATGATAGCAGCCTAGCAGCAAGCTTTCTGGAAGACGGTGAGCTCCTATTGATGACTTGACGCAAACTTTGATTCAAGATCCAAAATACTGTATCTTCTTGTTCTCAAACAGCTCCCACGCAAGGCTTGCAGCATTCAGGATAGTAACGATGAGTATCAAGCTTCGATATCGGCGAGACCGGTGACTGAATTATGACTTTTAGTATCAGTTAGACTCACTATATCAAGTTCTATCCACAAAATCCACGTAGGCAGAGTCACTCATCTCTGATTTACAGCTAATCCGACATCGCCTCCCATTTCGGATCCGAAGCCCGAAGTCAGTCATGATGCCGCAGCGGGCCGCACTTGAGATATCATGCGGGGTAGCTTTTCTAAGATGGTCTAGCTCCCAACCTCTCACTCAGCTTCCTTTACAGTTTTATCTTAGGAACGAAAGGAGACGCCGAGGCACCCGCTAGGTAAACATAAAGATACTGTGTTGTATGTAGTAGAATGTCTTGATTAGTTATAGTGACTGCCCCGCTCGTTGCTGAGCGAGCATCTCATGACATGCCATACCTCACCTGACCTACCTATATAACTCCCACCCTACCCCCGACTCCAATCCCTCTGTAACTATTTCATACGTGGTCAAAATGGTTGCAGCTGGTCACATCCGTCTTGGAACCGCCTCCCCAGGCACGCAGTCCTCCACGGCTGCTACAATCGCTCTCATCGACACCCTCGCCCAGCGTGCCGCACAATCCCACATCGACATCCTCCTCCTCCCGGAAGCCTTCATCGGCGGTTATCCGCGCGGTAGTTCCTTTGGCTGTGAGATTGGAAACCGCAGTGCAGAAGGGCGAGAGGAATTTGCTCGTTACTTTGATTCTGCCATTGATCTTGGGGACACTGTTGGACCTGGTGGTGGTGGCGCCGGTGTGAAGTGGGTGAAGAGGCAGCTTGGTGAGGAAGATGAAGTCCGCGGTGATGGCTCGAGGGAGGAGTTGGAGCGCATCGCGAAAGACACGGGAGTGTTTATCGTTGTCGGGTGTATTGAAAAGGCCGGTGGCAGCTTGTATTGCTCTGTTGTCTATGTCTGTCCCAAGGCTGGTATGCTCGGAAAGCGTCGCAAAGTCCTCCCCGTAAGCCACCCTCCCTCCTCTCCAGTCACTAATGATCTCACATTGGTCTCATCAACTAACATTGGTTTCACAGACTGGCTCTGAGCGCCTCATCTGGGCTCAAGGCTCACCAAGCACCCTCCGCGCCGTAACAACCACCATCCGCGGGATACGCATCAATCTCGCCGCCGCAATCTGCTGGGAAAACTACATGCCCCTGCTGCGCCAGAGTCTCTACGCCCAGAACATCAATCTGTATCTTGCGCCTACGGCTGATAACCGCGATGCATGGCTTGGCCTCATGCGCACGGTCGGTGTTGAGGGGCGTTGTTTCGTCGTCAGCAGCAACATGTGCGTTCCCAAGAGTTCTTCTGCCCCTGCAACAAACGGTGCTGGCCCTAGACAGCGAAGAGGTTCGTGTATGACGGAGGAAGGGTTTGAGATTGCGCTGCCAAAGTCGCCGACGAGAAGGCGACGTAAGAGTGTGTTTGACGAAGATGGGAATGAGATTGTTCTAAGCTGTGAAGACGACGGCACCGTGAAGGCTCAAACTCAACCTCCTCCTGCGGCTTCTACCGGTAAAGCTGGGTTTCTCTCGCGTGGAGGGTCGTCGATTGTTTCGCCATTTGGAGATGTTATTGCTGGGCCGCAGTGGGAGGATCCAGATGGATTGATCTTTGCGGATGTTGATTTCCGTGATTGCATCAGGGGTCGTCTTGATCTTGATGCTGCGGGGAGTTATTCGCGAAACGATGCGTTCAAGTTGAGCGTTGAGGGATTGAACTTGGATCCTCTTCCTTATTGAAGCAAGATGTGTAAATAGTGTATCAGATTGTAATGCTAACGCCTGTTGATGTCATGCTATGCTATGCCTTCTATGGGTATTCCTGCGCCGCGCTTCAAAATACAATTACTTGGACTCATCACCAGGTGGTGTTCTTTGTCTTTGCTCCTCTAACACCTTGCGCTCCGTCTCAACCTCTTTTCTCTGCCTTTCAAGCGCTGCCTGCGCCAGAACTTCTCGTCTACTCATCCCAGCAGTTGAATTACTCTTAACCCCTCCCAAGACGAATTCACCACCGGTCCAACCACCAAAGTCCTCAGGATAATCCTCCTCTTCCTCGTCCCGCCCAGAGATAGTATACCGCGATGTTTCGCCAATCGTGTGTCCGCCTGATTTCCAATCCGCTGCGTCGACTTCTCGCTCGATTTGATGGCATAGATCCCAGAAGTTTCTATCATGCGGACCATGAACGTTGTGCGCTAATTCGTGGCATAGTGTCTTGCGGATTGTTTTGTAATCGCGATATCCATCGTGCGCATCTGTTCGTAATCGTAGTTCGATGACCTCGCCTTGGTTGCGGTTTAATCCCAGGATGCGACTTGTTCCCTCGTGTGTTGTTTGTGTATGCGACAGGGGTTCCATTTCTGTGAGCAGTCCGACGGTGAATTTATGTTTCGTCATGGCTGCGCGAATACCAGGGTCTTCTTTCAGTCGCAACAAAAGTTTCTGACTGCGATCTGGATTCGGAAGGCCTTGGAGTGGTCGGACTTGAAGAAATGTATATTGCGAGTCTTGGGGATTCCGTCGCGTCGGCGCATGTCGTGCTTTAGTCCTCTGCGCCATCCTCGCAGCATTGCGCTTCGCAACACGCTCAGCCATATCCTGCACCTGCTGTATCTCCGCCGCGCCAGAGCCCATGAGCGTTAAATGTTTTCCCTTTAGCTGGGTAAGGGGCATATCGGGGTTCTTGAAAGGCGCTTTTAGGAGGGGTGTCTTTGGGGCGATGATCTTTTGGTTTGCGACAGGAATATCGAGGCTCGCTTCAATTTCGTCAAAGAGGTCTGTGATCGTCGCATCTTCGGGGAATGAGAGTTCGTAGGTTACTTTTCGGTGTGTGATTGAGAGTGTGAGCCAGGTCTTCTCGCTGTCGGACATGGGAGAGTCTGCCATGTTTGTACAGCAGCGAAGTGGCGATGGCTTCGTTGGAGACGTTATTGTTACGGTTGTAAGAGAAAGATTCTAAGTGTGTGTTTGAGTTTGCGATAGAGGTAAAATGACGTGATGGTAAAGGATAAGATGATATGGGGAGATGGTTATTTTATAGGTGGTGAGTTGGTCGCGTAGATTAAGTGATGCTATCGTGTTCGGAGGCTTTCGGCATTTGCTTTGTAATACGTCACTTGCACTGCCTGGACGCCACCTCTAGACTAAGCAAGACTCTAGCTACAGCGATGATTACAAGATCGGAAATAGCGAATACGGAAATCTTGGTGAGTACCGATAATTCCGCCTATGGAAAGATTTGAGATTGAGTTTATTCCGGAATTGGACAGATCAAGTGTGGCCATGAGTCGTGATGGTGATGCTGCTGGCTGCCTCAATTGGTAAGGGAATGGAGGGGGTTCTCTGAGTTTCTGCAGCACAACAGTCAACCACAGCCGTTCAATATCGAGTGTAATAATGACCAATAGACTCGCTCAATTGGGAAGTGTATTTGATTCATCAATTCATCGACATCGTATTCGCATCTCCAATATTGCTACCCACAGTCACCTATTTACCCTAGATCACCCGGCCTCGAGATAACCTCTCGTACGACACCATATGACGACAATCTTATACCTATAATAACAATCCTATCATCTCATGGGATCTGTTGGAATTGTTCGCTTATTCCCGATTCATTAACGAAACGACCCAAAAGCTTGGATCGATCCCGTCCCGTCCGCCCGTCCGTGTGCCACAGACCACAAAAAAACTGCAGCCTCATCACCAGCCTCATCTACCTTATCCGCCTCGGTAGATCTCCCGCTTGCAACGACACTATTGATAAACCGTTGAGATCTATCACGATCGATCTAAAATGAACCAAGCTTTAGCCCGTGCCTTATAACCGAGACATCAATCTCTAGTTATTACCGAACTACACTACCGATTGATCTGATGATAGATCATGTCCCTACCCGCAAGTGTCACGTATCACATATCACATATTCTGAGAAACATACAAACAACACTTAAATCCCAACTTTGTATTTAAATCCTACATATACATAAAAAATGAGAGAAGTCGTTACTTCATGCCCAAAACGCCGCTGGATATGTCAAACCAAAACGTGGAATAACATAAGAGAGGTAGATATGAATATACTCGTCGTCGCCGAATTAATAATAGCATTCTTGAGAGATGGTTTTTTTTATACTTATGCTCCTTCCCTGGAATTACATGTCACTATTGGCTATGCACTTGTCAGATGAGAAAGGCGGACAGAGAGATAAAAAAGCGGTCCGCAACAAAGGGGGAGGTTATGGGAAACTTACAGTAGTGCCAGTGTGAGATCACCGTGGATTCTGGCCTTGAGCTCGATTTCGATTTCAAGGTTGAGGTCGAGATGCAGACTGAGGGCGTCGCTCTTACCGCCTCCTCCTTGCTGCTGCTGCTGCATCTGTTGCTGTTGTTGTTGTTGCTGCTGCTGCTGTTGCATTTGCTGCTGTTGGCGCTGCTGCTTCATCTGCTGGTTCTGCTGGTCTTGTTTCGAAAGCTGCTTGCGGCCCTCATCGTCAGATTCTTCGTCGAGCCATGCAGGGCGTCGACGTCTTACATCGTCGGCCTTTGTGTTTCCTCGTCTGCCGCCCCTGCGGCGAGGCTCGGCCTGTTGGGGAGGTGTAGCGGGTTCGTTCTCCTCGTCCTCGGATTCAGACTCAGACTCGTCGTCTTCAGAATCTTCCTCGGAGTCAAAGTCATCGTCGTCATCTTCAGAGTCGTCTTCGTCCTCGCTTTCTTCCTTGACGGGCTGGCGTCGCCGCTTGGGCTGCTCGGACTTGGCCTCTGAGGACTTTTGGGCCTCGGCCTTTGCTTGCTTTGACTTGGAGGCGGCGTCGTCTTCTTCCTTCTTCACGTCCTCCTCCTTCTTTACGTCCTCGGGCTTCTTGCCCTCTGCCTTGGACTCATCAGGCTTTGATTCTTCAGGCTTGGCCTGCCCAGGTTGCTCAGGCTTCTCCTCCTTGTCATTGGGTGCCTCAGCCTTTGCGTTCTCGGTGTCGGGCTTAGACTCGTCCTTAGCATCTTCAGGCTTGGACTCAGACTCTTGACCTTGCTGTTGAGACTCTTGTCCCTGTTCCTGGTCCTGGTTCTGCTCCTCTTGCTGACCCTCGTTCTGCTCCTGGTTGAAAGGGTTGTTGTCGTTACCCTGCTCCTGTTGGTTCTGGCCTTGTCCTGGAGACTGAGGAGCCTGAGACTCGTCTCGCTTCTGCTCGTCCTAAAGGAATTTTAATTCCGGATCAGGTGATACAAACTCACAGTACAACTTACTTGCTGGAATGGGGAAGACATGGTTGGCTATGTTAAGTTTACGCTGTTGTGCTGAATGAGCAATAGTTTTAGGAAAAACAAAGGCTAATGCTTGCTGACAGTTGATAGTTAAGTTGTAGTTTTTACACCAAAGTTCCAAGCATGGTTTTTGAGATTAATACGTGTCGAGTCCGAAACCTGTTAGAGGATGCTTGACTGACGCAATAAGTGACATTGTTTCCCGACTTCGACCCTTGAAGAACCGGTTTCTATTGTTGCGACGGGATTGGAAACGAATTTCTACGTGACGGGTCAAAGTGACGTAAAAAATGGCATCCCAATCCTGGCCATATGACGTTATCCCCCATGCGTGGTGCTATGGGGTGGGAGTGTGAAGGTGCAGGGGTCAGGATTATATGCGTGTGGCTGGTGTTGGAGAGCGAGTAATTCGTATGGGTCAAGATCCTACAAAGTGGACTGAACGTCATGCAGCGAAGGGAGTCTTTTGCTGTCAAACATACCCTTTACCATACAATACATACGTTCGAAAACAAGACACAGAGAAAACATGGTTATCGGATTACTTGCCATCACGGCTATCCCGACCGTTACAGGCGTGGGCAACGCTGTAAGCGCACAGAAGAGACAGAATGAGAGCATGAGCAAGGAACAAGAAAAGTTCCACCTCACATTCATGCTTCAGAAAAATGGAAAGATAGAAGAGGTCGGCCAAGGAGTTCTCGTGGACAAGAAGGTGAGTTCCCTTCCCTCGTTTCTATGTATTTACTCACACAACAACAGATGTATCTCAACCTCTCAGATGCCCCCGTGCAAGGCTACAGATTTCTAGGCTGGTATTTCAAGTATCCCAGCGAAGAAGGCCACCTGGGGCTGGTGAGCATGGTGTCCGACGATCCTCCAGCGCTGAACTGGATCTACGTGGACAAGGACACGCACATGGTGACCTTTGGAGGGCGCAAGGACACCATCGGGCACGTCATAGGACCCTGGGGCTGGACAGAAGATGAGCGCTTCCTGACGCTGCAAGGAGACCATGATTCGTTTGTGGCGGTGCGAGACGAGCATGGCAAATGGGCTGTATACTGGGACCCGGAGGGTGATATTGAGGAGGAAATAGACGACGAGGAGAGATGTCAGCCAGTGAGACTGAGGAGAAGACCGCAGCTCGGCATGGAAAGCCGTTATGTCAAGAATTAGCTAGTATGATGTGACTTTGGCTGGGGTAGTCAATTAGTGAATTAGAATGTCTGGGGCAGACCGTTAATGCACGAGTTGGAGCTGGAGAGAATTGGTAGTGGAGGGGTCAAGTCACATAAAGTGGGTTGGCTGGAGCAGGGTATTACTGGATTTTGATCTCGATCATGAATGACCTCATGGGGGTCCAAATCCTGTTATGAGCTTTTGGTAGTCAAACTTATATCCCGTCTCTTTCTTTAAGTTGTTTTAATTTCTCCAAACCTGATCCTTTTTAGTGAGAAACCTAAAGCATACTAATCCACTTACACCAACACCAACACCAACATCTCCATCTCAACTTGATCTTAGAAAGCGACTTTTTATTCATCATGTCTTCTATGGAAAAGGACCGCATCGAGTCTGACGACCAGACCATGTCCAGCGAAGAAGCTCCCCGACGAGAGCGTCGCAGCAAGAAGAAGGGCAGCAAGCGTCGCCAGCAGGCACCACCTCAGCAGCAGCAGCAATCAGGACCCCTCGACCAGCTCCCTCTCGCCGGAGACCTGGGCAACACAGTTGGCGGCGTCACAGACGGCGTGACCAACACCCTAGGCGGCGTGACTGGCGGCTTGGGCGGTCTCACGGGCGGTCAACAGCAGCAGCAGGGCGGCGGCGGCGATGCTGGCAAAGACACGCTGCGACTACGCCTAGATCTCAATCTTGATATTGAGATTCAACTCAAGGCTCGTATCCACGGTGATCTCGAGCTCTCTCTACTGTACGTACCCTCCAGTCACTTACTGAATCTCCCTGTGGCCGTCGTATCTTACTTGGCTTGCAAATCTCCAGAACGGGATAGACGGCGCCGTGTGTTTGACAAGCAGAGGCTAATTGCTTTGCGCTGTGCAGAAACTAGAAGAGATCACTATTGTTCGCTATTGTTATGGTTATGTTTGGCTTTGTCTTGTTCATGTCATGATGGTACCCATGTAATGTTACTGCTGTTAGCACTACTACAACAGCTCGATCTATGGCGGCGCAACATGGTGTTTATTAATGATGGTTTACCACAACTACTGTTTCTGGGAGGGATAAATACAACACTACAACATTATATATTACACGAATCAAAAGAATTCACTCCTTCAATCTCGCGTCTTGTCAAATACCGTGTAATATTTCCAAAATACAGTCCTCACACTGAGTGAGGACAGAGTGACGAAAATAACATGACAGAAATAAATTCCCCGAAACTGGCAAAAACGTCAGATTACATCAAAAGACAAGGATGTCATTGGCTAGGCAAGCCACACACGATAATACCACGCAAGCCACCCCAACACCATCCTCTTCAAGTCTAGCCCAACCGTTCCAGCCAGGAACCAGCTTCTGAAAAAGCTTGGTGAGTAGTGAAAGCAGGGACTAGGTTTTGTTAGAGCTCCCACCAATTAGAAGGCCGTAACCTGTGCAAAACCAGGGTTCACTGTCTAGCTGTCTTGTCTCATCTTGCTCCCATCCCTGCTAGCTTCTTGTTCCCGGGTGGCCCGCGATCGTGATGAGCGCGGGAGATCAGAGAAACTCGACGGGAGTTTCTCCCAGAGTTACATCTTGATTTTGATTCTCATGCTCTTTCGAAATGCGGCTCTCACCTGGAACAGCTAGCTTGGTAGTTAGACACAGGGGTTAATCAGACGTACTTTACCCTAAGAAATATCGGCATGTTCCCTTCACTTTTCTCTGCTTGCTGCTATAGCTGTAGCTGCATCTGCCACTAATAAACTCAGACAGACTAAAAAAAGACCCCCTCCCAAGGGTTCCAAGTTTTATGTAAAACTACTACCACGTCGTCATGTCCCCGCACAAAACAAGCGGTTCCAGCCACACATCAACTCCAAAGCAGCCCTTTTGGCACGGCGCTGGCATCAGGTCAGCACTCTCTTCTGCCATCTCTATATTCCAGCCTTCTACCTCGAGACCCAGCAGACCCCCAAAACAGGTCCGGGATCAGCAGCCGCCGCAGAAGCACACACAGCAGCAAGAAATCCCCCAGCCTCATCTCGAGGATCATCAGCCTCAGGAACAAATCCCAATGTCTTCTTCATCCCCCACCCCTGATGGCAATCCTACGCACAGCACTTACGAGGTCAATGTTCCCGTCCGCAATGGACGAACATCTGAGCCAAAAGTGCAGAACCCTGAGATTCGCATACCTAGGATAAAGCCCGTATCTGAGAGCACAGACCAAACAGAGCCAGAGTCAAAAACACCTGAAAAGCTCGCTGCTGGTCTAGACGGAAAATACGTCGATGAGTTTGGCAACATTCTAGACTGGGACGGTACTGTCCTCGGCCGTGTAGAAGGCGATCTCCCGTCCATGGTAGGACGACCAGTCATGCACAATGGACAAATCCTCGATCAAGATGGTGAAGTGGCTGGTCATGTCTGCGAGAACTACATCAAGCCTGCTCTCAAGCCACTTGCAGCAGGGGGACTCAAAGTCGATGATGAAGGAAACATCTATGATGAGCAGGGCAACAGGATTGGCAAGCTTGACAAGCCAATGCCGACCCAAAACGGAACCGACAAAGTTCCCGAGAACAAGGACAAGGAAACGGAACAGGCCCAGGGTGCTGGAAATACAGGCACTACCACTAACAGCAACAATGCAAAGCCTCCAAGGCCTGACGAGTTGTTCCTAGACGTCAAGTCGACCTATGATGGTATTCAGCTCATCATCAAGATTCCCACAGTCTTCAATAGGAACTTGGTAACTGAGACAAAGAGCAGTGGTAGTCAGACTGAGACAACTGATAGCGATAATCGATAACTACTTATTTTTTTTTTTTTGGTGCGTTTCACAATTATCCGACCTTCTCCATAGACGCCCCCATGCATTTTAAATGTGACTTACCTCATCTAAGGTAAAGCAGAGTAAGCCAAGCCAACCAAGGTCAAGCATATGCATCCAGTCGTATGAGTGAAAGTGGCTCTTTGCTCACAGCATAAACGCCCCTCCACACCTCGGAATAAGTAAACCTCATGGGGTAACCCCTCCCCGTCACGCTAGATTAGTTCGCCATTCTTTCACTCTCACTGCACATTTGCCATCTCGACACTGGCATTGGCAGTTTGTCTGGCTCCCCAAACTTTTTGAGGCTACTGCACACGCAACCACTTCTTCCAGATCCCCCCAAACCCAAACACAGTGACCCAGTTTCTCATCTCGATCCATACCCTGAATGTGCAAGCTCCTCAGTAGATGGTGTGCATCCTCCACCCCGCAAGCCTGTTTTCCTACTGTTGTACATTCTCGTAGGGAAGGTAGAGCAGCCTCATCCTAGGCCACTTACACAGCTTTCGAGTCTAGAGCTCTCCCATTGTGTAACAGAGGCTTGTTAGAAGAGCTCCCTATAACGTCATCCAACAGCTCTCGCCACACCCTTCCGCGCTTAGATCTTCATCCATGACGTGTGGCTGTTGCAGCTCCTCGTCCGATAGCAAGGTGCGGCGCAGTATCATGGCTAGAAGTTGGGCTCACACTGACGTTGTGATCGTTAATTGACGTGATGGAAATCGAGAAATGGGCCCGGCAGTAAAACTTGTTTTGTATAAGCCGTGTGTCGGTATAAGTAGTTGAGAAGATGTGGTGGTGGTTGCGGTTTCGACAAAAGTATCAATTCATTCCATTGTTGGCCAATTTGCGAAGCGATACCCAAAACAATACCAATACCAATACCAATTCCCAACTAACACATCGATACCCCATTAATCCTCTCTTATCTGAAAGATACCCTTTTCTCGATCTTGAAGAAGTTGAACAACAAGAACCAGACCATCAGGACATCATGGCAGACCTCTCCTCCCAAGTTCAAGACACAACAAAAGATACTGCCTCTTCCACAGAGCAGGAATCCCCTGGTGCGTTCAATAGTCCTTCACCAAGTTTGGCGCTTATCGTCCCCATTGCAGTCAATCTTGAGTCAGTCCCCAGGAGCGGTGCTGGCGTCGTGAATGATGCCGGAGAAGTTCTAGATGAAGCCGGCAACATTGTTGGCAAGATTGCCGACCCCGATAACCTCCAGAGCCTCGTTGGCAACACCGTTAACCAAGCCGGTGATGTTGTCAGCTCTACAGGTGATGTCCTTGGCAAGACTCTACCCATAGGACAAGACAAGCCTGAAGAGGGCGAGGACTCGCACGACGAGGAGAAGAGCGAATACACAACCCAGTCCAAAGACAAGAAGTCTGGTAGTCTGGGAAGCGCCCTCGGTAGCGTCACTGGCACTGTTGGAAAGGCTGTTGGATCAGCTACAGGAGCTGTTGGCGACACAGCGAAGGGAGCCACAGATACCGTTGGCGACACAGCAAAGGGGGCCACAGATACCGTTGGCGACACAGCAAAGGGAGCCACAGATACCGTTGGCGACACAGCTGACACTGTGGGCCAGACAGGCAAGGATGCTGTTGGCGGTGTGACTGAGGGCCTTGGAAACAAGTCAGAGGCTACATCTCAAGCCACCGACACAAAGACACCCACCGAGACACCTGCCGCACCAGAGGTCAAGCCTAAGGACCAAGACCAAGGCCAGAAGGACATCAACCTCGAGGACCGCGAAGCTCCTGACGCTGAAGAGAAGCTAAAGGAAATTCCACCAGAGTCCGAGGGGGCTAAAGAGGCAACAGACAAGGCAGAGGAGACCGCCAAGGATATCCCTGAGGAGGCTAAGGAGGACGTTACTTCCAAGGTCGACGAGCAGGATGTTCCCGAGCCTGAGGATATCGAGGACAAGCTTCAGGAGAAGACTGAGGGTCCCCAAGACGAGGTCCCCAAGTCCGAGGTTCCTGGCGACGATGCCGACAAGTCCAAGGCCGGTGATGACCTGAAGTCTGTGGCTCTTGGTGAGGAAGCAGCTGGCGTCACCGATGAGGTCCAGGACAAGGCTGCTGAAGGTGAGCACGCCGCTGAGGACCTCCCTGAAGAGGCCAAGAGCAAGGCTGCTGAGGGTGAGGAAGCTGCTGCTGACCTCCCCGAAGACGCTAAGAGCAAGGCCGCTGAAGGTGGAGAGGCCCTTGAGGAGAAGGCTGCAGAAGGTGAAGAGGCCACTGAAGGTAAGGCTGTAGAAGGTGAAGAGGCCGCTGAAGGCAAGGTTGCCGAAGGCGAGGAGGTTGCGGGCGATGCTACCGAGGAGGCCAAGGACAAGGCCGCCGAGGGCGAAGAAGCCGTCGAGGAGAAGGCTGCTGAAGGAGAGGAGGCCGCCAAGGAGCCTCTAGACTTCTCTATCCTCAAGGGCACCACCGTCGACAAAGAGGGCAACCTCGTCAACGATAAGGGCGAAAAGCTCGGCAAGGTCGTTGAGGGCGAGCTGAAGCAACTCACCGGTCTCAGCTGTGATGACCAAGGTGTCATCTGGGACAAGACCGGCAAGCAGCTTGGAAAGGCTGAGCCTATCCCCGAGTGGGACCGCGAGCAGCTCGACTTCTCTGTCCTCAAGGGTACCACTGTTGATAAGCAGGGTAACCTCGTCAACGACAAGGGCCACCTCATCGGACGTGTCACTGAAGGCGAGATCAAGCAACTCATTGGTCTCACTTCTGATGAGCAGGGTACCATTTGGGACAGGACCGGCAAGAAGGTCGGAAAGGCCGAGCCTCTTCCTGAGTGGGAGCGTGGCGAGCAGAAGGATTACAGTATCCTGAAGGGCATGACGGTTGACAAGAACGGAAACCTTGTCAACGAGAAGGGCCACCTCTTCGGCAAGGTTGTCGAGGGTGAGATCAAGCAACTCATTGGTCTTACTTCTGACGACCAGGGCACCATCTGGGACAAGACTGGCAAGGCCGTTGGTAAGGCTGAGCCTCTTCCCGAATGGGAGCGTGGCGAGCAGAAGGACTTCTCCATCCTCAAAGGAGCTGTTGTCGACAAGGAGGGTGGTCTCACCAACGACAAGGGAGACACCATCGGCAAGGTTACTGAGGGTGAGATCCGACAGCTCGTTGGTCTCAAGTCTGATGAAAACGGCAAGATATGGAGAGACGGTAAGGTCGTCGGCCAGGCTGAACCTCTCCCTGAGTGGGACCGTATCCAGAAGAAGGACCGATCCATCCTCAAGGGCACCAAGGTCAACAAGGTCGGCAAGCTCGTCGACTCCAATGGCACTGTCCTCGGCAAGGTTGTCGAAGGTGACCTGAAGGAGCTTGTCGGCAAGCGAGCCGATGAGGACGGTAACATCTGGAACGACTCCGGTGAGATCATCGGCAAGGCTGAGCCTGTCTCTGTCTCAGAGCGCGAGGAGAAGGGATCTGCTCCTTTCGAGCACTTCCCTGGCGCCAAAGTCGAGGCTGATGGCCGTGTCATGTACCAGGGCGAGCAAGTTGGTGAGGTCATCGAGGGTGACCCCAAGCAGCTCAAGGGCAGCGAGGTCGATGAGGATGGTGACATTCTCGACCGCCGTGGCAACACTGTCGGTAAGGCCAGGCGCTGGGAAGCTCCCGAGGTTGAGGAGGAGAAGCCCGTCGACAAATCTGCTCTTGCTGGCAAGCGCGTCAACAAGGCCGGTAACCTCGTCAGCGAGTCTGGCGAGATCTACGGTCGTGTCGTGGAAGGCGACATCCAGAAGCTCGTCGGACGCATGTCTGACCGAGATGGAAATATCCGAAGCGAGTCTGGCGACATCATTGGCAAGGCCGAGCTCGTCTCTGAGGGTGAGCGCGGCGGCAAGAAGGAAGGTCCCTTCGCCCAGCTCAAGAACTGCACCGTCGCCAAGGATGGTAAGGTCGTCAACGCAGCTGGCGAGGTTGTTGGCCGACTTGTCATTGGTGATGCTAAGGCTCTTACTGGACGCGCTGTTGACGATGACGGTGAGATCACCGACTCCAACGGTAATGTCATCGGTAAGGCTGAGCGCTGGGAGGAGCCTGAGAAGGAGCAGAAGCACAACCCTCTCGCTGGCCGAAAGGTGAACCGTGAGGGTAACGTCGTTGATGCCGATGGTAACATCATTGGCAAGCTTACCAGTGGTGACCTTCTCGACTGCGCTGGCAAGGAGATCGATGAGGATGGCGATGTCTTCAACCAGAAGGGTGCTGTCATTGGTCACGTCTCTCTTCTCGAGGATATCCCCAAGGAGGAGGAGCCCGAGCCCGAGCCCGAGCCCGAGGGTGAGACCGAGGAGGAGCGACTCAAGCGCGAGCAGGCCGAGGCCGACGAGGCCAAGAAGGCTGAGGAGGCTGAGAAGAACAAGAAGCTTGCTCAACAACTTGCCTACCAGATTGAGCAGACACTTGAGCGACTCCGACCTATCTGCAAGGCCATCAACGACAAGATCAGCGCTGCTGAGGCTCAGAAGCCTGAGGATCGTGATGAGGAGGAACTTGTCCGCCAGGTCAGGCCTCTCATTGAGGAGGGTGGTAAGATCCTGACTGAGACCCACGGTATCATTCGTGGTCTTGACCCTGATGGCCGTATCTCTCGCAACGCCAAGCAGAAGACTGCTGGTGGTGAAGCTACTCCTGAGGAGGCTCACCTTGCCAACTTGCTTAAGGAGGTTAGTATTGCATTCCCGTATTCTGAAGCATTCGCTAACATTGATGATAGCTCTCTACTGAGATTCAAACCACCATTGAGGAGGGTAAGCGTAAGCTCGAGGGTATGCCCCATGCCAAGAAAGAGATCAACCCTCTATGGGCTCTACTCGCCGAGCCTCTCTTCCAGATTGTCGCCGCTGTTGGTCTTTTGCTCAGCGGTGTGCTTGGCCTTGTTGGCAAGCTTCTCGGTCCCATCCTGGGTCCTCTGGTATGTTTTCACTCTTTTGTCATTTCAATCAATCAATTGATCATGTTGCTAACATGTCTTCAGCTCAACGGCCTCGGTCTTGGTGGTCTGCTTGATGGTCTTCTCGGAGGCCTTGGTCTCAAGAAGATCCTCGGCAGCCTTGGCCTTGGTGATGTCGTCGGCATAGTCACCGGAAAGAAATAAGCGATGTTTAATGATTGATTAATGGGAATCTCTTAATGAATTATATCTTGGGGTTTTTCTGGGAATGGAATTTGTATTAGTTAGTTCGGAGTTTTGTCTTTAGCTTCACGAATTTCACGATTTAGTTGGCCAATAATGTCGCGCACCGAGTGAATTTGCGAGCCCGCCCCGTTTCCAGCTTAGCCCCAGATTTGCTGAGTCAGCGAAATCTGCACTACAAATTTTCAACTTTTTTTTCCCTCGAGCTCTTTCAACCATCAACAATCACCATGACCAGCTTGCTTCTGGTGTGGCCTTCCTGAACGATGCAACGATGCGTCTCTTCCTCATACGCCATGGAGAGACAGTCGACAACGTCGCCAACCTCTATGCCGGGTCTCGCGACTCAGCCTTGACTGCCCACGGGGCCATGCAAGCTCAACGGCTAGCATCGCACCTCACTGAGCACGTCGCCATTGATCGTATATTCTCCTCGAACCTCAGCCGCGCGGTGCATACTGCCCAGGCTATCCTCGATGCGCAGAAACGCGCAAAGGATCTGAAGTTGATTCAGGTGCAGGAGCTGAGGGAAAAGGACTTTGGGACGGGCGAGGGCACCAAGTTTGGGTCGGCTACGAAGCATGAGGGGTCTGAGACACCGCTGGCTATGAGGAAGAGGGTTGATGTTTTCTTGGATGAGCATCTGCCTCTACTGCACGAAGACTCGACCGTCGTCATCGTTGCACATGGCATCATTCTCGGCACTTTTTACAAGGCACTTTTCGACAGAATCTCTTTCACATCTGCTGGTCCAGATGCTGAACAGGAGGGTCAAGCCTCTGCTTTTGTGCGCCCATCGTGGAGCAACACCGGTTACGTGGAGGCCATTATCACACGCGATTCTACCGACAAACATCTCCAGATGCGCGTCGTGAAGATCAACAGCGTCGACCACCTCAAAGGTCTGAAAAAGACACGAGGAGGCATTGGCAGCGCCAAGTTCGACGCCAAACAAAAGACGATGGACTCATTCTTCAAGCCGACGTTGCGGAAGCGCAAGCTCGAAGATGAGGGCATCGTATCCCGCTAAATGGTATGTTCAATCTTTTTTTCCTTTTCCTCACACTACACCTCAAGCTTTATGATGAAGAAGCAATTACACAGACCTGTACTGAAACACACAATGTGGAAACAATTTTGTCCAACCGCTGTCTGACAGCTTGTTCACAATTCACTTTTGTTGTCATTTTCTATGGTAACACTAGCTAACGATGAACTCAATAGGTCTCATTAGAACTGCATCGTATCATGATCGATGGTCTTCATAGAATCATTACATATAATACACACTTTTCTAAACATCTGTGCTTGTCTCGTCCACTCCTGTGAAAACTTTGTACATGCGTCGGCTGACGGCTTGCCCAACCGTGCGGTCTGAGAAAGCACCGTCTTTGTTGGCGCTCTTCCTTACCCCTTCGAGAAGAGTTGGTCCATGTTCTTCCAGCCCCCGGACTAGACTACTGACAGTATGAAACTCATTGGCGACTCCGTATGCGATTGGTGCCGTGACTCTGGCAATCTCCTGCAACATCCGGATGTAGGTGTCTTTTGCGTCTTCTCCGGTTTTAACCTGCCCGCTCTCCATGCAAAATCCTGCTCCAAGCGTCGCAAGGTCTCGTTGTTTTCGGTAGGGTACTGTCGAGATGTGCTGGGTAAAAGTCAAGATCTGCTCGGCTGTTTCCATCGGTATCATAGTATGATGGATCAAGACATCATGCATCACCTGCAGCTGCAATAGCGCATCTTCAACCAACTCCTCGGATACATATTCTTGGGGAGGATTGTTTCGTCGCCGACTTGAAGCAGAAACCGTAGCCTCTTGAGCGCGGAGATTTGACGCAAATTGACGATTACGAAGATTTCGATTCTTGCGCATCCAAGGTGTAAGGCCTTCTATCAGGTAAATAAGAGCATGGCCAGCAAAATGTCTCTGCATCTTGTCGACATGGGTCGAGATCTGGTCGTCCTGCGCCAGCTTCACAAATTCGTCGGCATGCATGACTACGAGAGCATGTTTCTCGTCTTCAATGCGCAGAGGTATTGGCTCCCAGAGACCAATCTCGTCGTTGTATTGACTTCGAACCTTTCTTCGCCATTTAATCACATTATCGACCGGGCTATCCCAAGATGTGTACTGCACATCAAAGGGTTCTAGCATGGTCTGAAGCTCAGTTGTGATGGTGGGATTCAGACTTGAAGGAATATCGACCATCATTTCTGGCGTGGAGACCTTCTTGTCTGTTCGTAGCTTATTTACCTCTGCCAATGCAGCAATTCGTTCCTTTTCACGAAGTTTGGCTTCCTTTGCTTCTTGTTTTTCGCGTCGTTTGGTCTCTTTTTCGACTTCTTTGGCTGCGGCCTTTGCTTCTCTCTCGCGCGCTCGTTCTGCTGCTGATTTTGCGTTCGAGGCTGCTGGCTTTGTTCGAGATCGAGAGGAGATGACATCGCTCTGTGAACGCTTGAGTTGTTGTGACCGGCGCCTCATTTTGTTAACGTCGAATGAAGCAATATCTGGCAATTCATCGTCGGAACCGTCTCCGCCGTCAGAATCGTCGTCAATGTTAATGACATCTTTATTCTTCCCTGGCGGCGATGAATCGAAAGAGAAGGTTTCTGGTGCCGAACTTGAAATAGGGTCCCATGTAACATTCTTCTTTGGTATTGGCTTTGGTGCAGGCGCAGGCGCAGGCGGTGATGTTATGATAGCCTCGGGCGCCTTTGTCGTTATTGGTACTGGCCGGGGTGAACTTGCAAAAGGGTCGGATGATTCTATAGGTCTTGCGACTGGCTTCGGTCTCGGGAGCGATTCTCGCGCTGGTTGTGGTGAACTTGCAAATGGGTCAGAGTCCTCAGCGTCAATGTTCTTCTCCGTAGGTTTAATAGTTGTATGCGTCGAAGGTACAAGCTGGCTGAGTGACTCTAATCCCGGAGAACTCGTGAGATCTATAGGATCGGCTGCAACAGGAGCACGGCCGCTTCCATTCGTTCGCACTGGTGGGTGAATTGTTTGAGGTTCTGGGGCTGGAGATGTGCGCTTTCTCGGAGGCGGCTGCGCCGGGTTTAAAAGTCGACGTCTCTTGTTTGGATTCGTATCGGCCAATATCGGTTGATCGAGTTCTATTGTTGTATCGAAATCGTCCGACAGGAAGAGTCCTGGTGATGCAAAATTGGGAACGTCGGTATGCAGCCAAGGTCGCTTGTCTGGTTCAAGCCGGCGGTTGACCTCAGGCTGCGCAGAAGTTGGAATGGCTTGGTTTGGCGGCGGGCTTGATGAGATGAGGTCAATCACGTCTGGTGCCATTTTGGTCGAGATATTCGAATGAGTACCATTGGTGATTGCTGTTTTGAAGTTGACCCTCCCTCTATGATCATGGCGGGGCGCGATGTGACGCGACGACCTTTTTTCAGATAGACACGAAAAACGCCAAAGTCACGTGCGTTCGTTAAAGACCTTACACTTACGACTACCCATCAACAGGACATTAAGGTATTGCAAGTACAACTAGCACGACAGAATGATACTGAGAACAGATTGCCACTGATTGAAACGTTGCTCTTTCGATTTGTGAAGACTTTTCTCGAAGTGTAGGCTTTTAGAATCTAGTTCGCCAAATGAGAGTACCCTATAGCTCTGTAGGACTGGGCAAGAATCATCCATCTTTTGTCTTGCGTACAACCACCCTTTTCTTGGCCATGTGCAAATCACCGATTATAGTGTTCATATGGCCTTCCGTACCTTGTTTTTGTACGCAATTATGATATCTCTGGGAAATTTTGATGTGTTGAGATTAGTAACAAAGAAGACGTTGCTGCGAGTGTACCTAATCTAGCACTGCATCTATTGCATTATGTTTACGACTACCATCCAAAGATAGGTCTTAATAAGCGTTCAATATGTATAGCATTTTGTTCGGTATACCGAGGTTCATAATGCATGTGTAACCAGCGGCGCTCGCATATAAAGACTAGTTATAGGAGAAAAGAGGAATCTTTGGAGCAAACATCATCTCGTATCTGATCCTAGGAGAACAAATCCTATTCCTTAGAATAAAGATAAAACAGTCTCGGAAATATAATAGTATAGTCAGCTATTGCCTGTTATATAGACTAACCTCCGAAGGGAAGATCTAACAGTGAGGATTGAAACTTATGTGCAAGCCTGTCCTATATCACGACCTTCTATTGACGATACACAACAACACCGACTGTTTCCTCGTCCTTCCAAACATCTTGCTTTCTCGGCATTCGGTGCTTTCAGTGCCGCTCCTCGACAGGGTTGGAATAGCTAACCAAACACAAGATGCGTCAGTGACCAAGTCGTGCAACGTCACATCGTGACGTTGTAAAGACTCAACAAGAAGAGGAATCATCTTGGCGTTTTATCAGGAGAAGTTGAGGCATGAATCTGTATGTATAATTCATGGCATATTGACGGCTCAGGGTAGGGACAGGGTTTAATACAGTGATTATCTATCGTCCAGAGAAACAGTAGCATTGCGATAACAAAAGTTTCATGTTTAACAGCTGGGATGTGAGAATAGTCGCAGTTTTCGCATCTATGAATCACTTCGAGGTATATTCCGTGGCCTCTATAGTAATGCTTCGAGCTATATCGTGATAATTAGCCATGTGTTTAAGAGATCCAACTATCGAAGTGGGGAGAGCGGATGTTAACAAAATCCACATATTATATCCGTTCCTGTGGCCTCTGTCCAATCCAATCCTTATTTAGTTGTCTCGTGAAGACATTATTCAGCGTTGAGCCGTGAAGGCCAGCCGCGTTGCTTTGGTTGTGGATACGCCAGCCATCGTAGCCACTGTGACAATGAACATCCCTGGTGTTTTTATGTAGGTGACCTGTTAAAAAACAAGCGAGGAGGAAATTCTTAAGGCTGACGAATAAGACAGGCTCAACAACGCCCGAGGTCTTCGGCAGTTCATGCTATCAATATGCATGCATTCCATTAAAGAACTGGCTTGCTTTGGTGAGACGAAATGTCTCAGATGCCCAGACATGCCGTAGCTGATGCCTTGATGTAACAGTGGCCTTGCAGACGGACAGACAAGGACTGGTAGTTCATAACCTTCGATAGTTCACAATTGAACACTTGTCATGTCATGTACGATTGTTCAAAAGAAGAAAAGATAGTGATAAATTCAAAGTATCAAGGTTTCATTGGGATCAGGAGTGGGGGATGGACCTGAAACATACCGTGGGCGTGTTATGTTTGACCCCCGCGATTTACTTCCACAGTTGAATACGACTCCAAACACGGACAGAAACCATGCCGGTCACAGTAACTGTTTCCACATTTTGCTTTTGTGTCGTCGCGAAATGATGCCATTCAATACTCCGTGGTCCGTAGCTAGCTAATGGACCAAGAACACCTCGCCTCGCTTCAAATGGGGCGCCATGTGAGCTCCCAGGCTAACTTCAGCGGAGCATGGGTAGACTCGAAAAAGTCTCAGGCCTATCTGCCCGATATAACTTAGGAGACGATCATCTAAGACCCTGGGATCTTACTGTAACGGGAGATGGGACGAAAGTTAAAGGAGATAGATGATGGTACAGTCAGCGGAGAGATTTGTTAGTTGTCTGGGGCGTGAAAAAGCAAAAAACCAAGAAAGTTAACGGGATAGTGTGCATGGGGCGGTTACTGGTGCAATCCGCGTAACATTGTCTGCAAAGTGATACGCGTTGCTGCTCATGATTATCAAGGTACATTCAAATGTATTTTGAAGGGTGACCGCCATAACCGCATGGTCAGTTTGATATGGGTCAAGTTGACAACGCATTAAGAGGGGGCATCGCGAGAAAACTCTGACTGACAGACTGCGAAAATGAAGTCTACCGTTAGAGTCAATGTCTAACTATTCTTTTGTTCTATGGAAACTTTACTTGGCGTGAAACCGGTATATCGGTTACCGTTCTTGCATTGGTTTGATGACATCCAGCAATATCCATCCAACAGCGCGACAATGTGCCGCTAGTTTATACACGTCGGATATTAGATCAGCCCCTGAGCAGAAAGGACAGAAAAGATCGGCTCGGACACTTCGAAATGGTCCGTGAAACTAATGTGGGTGGTTGGTTCGTTGCTTGTCAAGACGATCTTAAATAAGGCCTGATTAAGCAGTTTAACCCTCAACATCCACGAGGATGCGAAGCCCGTTGCTCGGGTCAAGCAGCGATCGGCCAAGTAGTGCTGATACGTACGGAGTCGTCTCTCAAGAATACGGTTCATGAATCAGGATATGGATATCACATTTTAAAGAAATGAGAACTGACTCTCATAGCTTAATTGGCCTCGTAAAACCCCAATCAGTCCCGTTCAGCACTTTCACCAAATATTGTTCGGTGATGCTAAGGGTCCAAGCAGACAAACCATTTGGAGGGGACCCTGCCACTACTGGTCAAGTTGCGCGGACCAGGTACGAGCGCCGGGGGATGGCTCCAATTAAAACAAAACTGTCCAACCAGTAGGCGCCTTCTCCGCCATTATCTAACCTAAAGCGCCTCTAGCTCATCCCTAAGAATTCAGGGGTCAGGCAATCACGTCCATGGGACGCGAGGTACCTGACAACGTTGCCCGAGCCGGCCCAGCGCTAATGTACCTCTAGTCCCCAGGGGGCGGACTTGACAGCCCTCCATCCCGCTGAGGTAGGTTCCAGTTGGTGACTGTTGGCTGGCGCTGGCGTTGGTACTGGTTCAATCCCCTAATGAATCCAAGAAGATACTGACTGAGCCTGCTCTGCCGTCTACCCCTGGTGGGCTTGATTCCACTTTGAGGCTGTCCCGTCCCTTTTTTCTCTGTTGCTGTTGCTTTTTTCTACTCCTGAACTGAAAAGTGGTCAAACGTCCAACGGCCAACGTTGAAGTTATTTCTCCCACCTCTTCACCATCTTCAACCTCTCCACCGCCATCTCGCTCACTCTCTTCATTTCTCCTCCGTTCTTTTCTTCCACCTTTTCCCACTCCAACAAAGCCCCTCCGCTAGCGACGTTTGTCTCGCTCCACAACTGGAACGAGGAATCGCCCAGACCTAGACCCAGCCCTCGACAACTCAGTCGCCCGATCGTCCGTGGTCGCTTGTTTAATTACACCTTCCCCCTACCCCCCGGTCTCAATAAACAATCGACATCCGCCTCGCGCTCACTCGTCGAAACTTCTACGAGTTCCTCAAGGTCAACTACCGCACGTGAGACCGTCTGGAACACTTCGCGATCCCCTCCCCAACCGACGACATTCTTGGCGCTACTTTCATCTATGACGTTCTGAACGACAAAACTACTTCTCCCTCAGCGGAAACAATATCCAAAGAAGCCCTCTGTGGCCTTCAGAGCTACTCGCTTTGCGACATATCGCTGTTAACGACATCTCGTAACTGAGACACCGCGCATTTCTTTCGCACCATGGCGACCTCACCCCCGGCCTCGCCGGGAGGAATCCCTCAAAGGCCCATGAGCGCCATCGCAAGAGCCCATCCTAGAAGTAGTAGCAGGTTGAGTATGACAAGCAAGACCGGAGGCGGGAGCAGAGCCTCAGACGACGAAAGTCGGACGGCGGTGAAAGTCGGTAAGTAGACCACTATCACCAAAATTTATAGATGCTAATCTTTGTTCTTTGTTAGCCGTTCGAGTGCGACCGCCGTTGAAACCTACCGATCCTGGGTATGATCTTATTCCGCAGCGATTTCAACGAGCTATGGTTCAAACGACCTCCGATACCAGCCTTGCAATCGATTCCCCACAAGGTCGCAAACTGTTCGTTTTCGATCGAGTCTTCAGCTCCGATGTGCAACAGGAGGGTATATGGAATTATGTTTCGGACTGCATTGGTGCTTTTACTCAAGGTTACAACGTATCCTTGCTAGCATATGGCCAGTCCGGAGCTGGTAAATCGTACACCATGGGTACTTCAGGCCCAGAACAGCAATATGACCAAGAGTTGATGGGTACGTTAAAGCGAATGGAAGGGAACTGCGCTTACTAACCAATATTCAGGGGTAATTCCTAGAGCCGCCATGGCGCTTTTTGAGAAGCTGGATACGCCCGAGACCCCAAAGTCTAACGCCAAGGCAAACCGCAGCTCGCTTTCCCATCTGAAAGGTCCTCGAGGTGGATTGAATCAGCAGAATTCCCTTGGCGATCGCGAGTGGTCGCTGAAGGCTACATACGTCGAGATTTACAACGAGCAGCTGCGCGATCTTCTCGTCCCCGATACGACACCGATGAACGAGCGTGTGAATGTGGCTATCCGCGAAGACACGAAAGGAAACATCATCCTGACAGGCCTTCGACAAGTCGAAATTAACTCGGTGGACGATCTTATGAACGCCCTCAACTTTGGTTCCTCCATTCGTCAGACTGATGCCACCGCCATCAACGCCAAGTCATCGCGATCCCATGCAGTTTTCTCGCTCAACCTTGTTCAGCGCAAGAACAAGTCTTTCGGTCAAGGCGCCGAGAAGCGCTTCTCCGTGCCACTCGAAGCGATGACAGGCCAGGATGTCACCGTGACAACTGACAGCAAGCTGCATTTTGTGGATTTGGCTGGAAGTGAAAGATTGAAGAATACTGGGGCTCAAGGCGACCGAGCTAAGGAGGGTATTTCTATCAATGCTGGTCTTGCCGCCCTCGGTAAAGTCATCAGTCAGCTCTCGTCCAGGAATCCCGGTTCCCATGTTTCGTATCGCGACTCTCGATTGACTCGACTGCTACAAGATTCGCTTGGTGGTAATGCTATAACTTACATGATTGCCTGTGTGACACCAGCCGAATTCCACTTGAGCGAAACCCTGAACACCGTCCAATATGCCCAACGAGCTCGAGCGATTCAATCGAAGCCACGAATCCAGCAAATCGAGGAGGGCGATAAGCAATCTGTGATTGACCGCCTTAAGGCTGAGGTCGCCTTCCTCCGTGAACAAATCCGCAGCGCCGAGCATAGCGGCAACAGCCCTCGTCGTAACGTCCAAGGAATCACTGATCGATCTGACCGTCAAAATGAGCGCGAGACGGAACTCCAGAACCAACTATTGGATACCCAAGAGAGTTATACCGCCTTGAGTCAGCGTCACGCACGACTTATTGCCGAGTTGGCGCGCGCCCGAGAAAATGAATCAGTCGACCCCCATGAAGATTCGGGTGATACAGCAGATGACCGTCTCAACCGATCGAATTCATTCGCGCAAGCTGTTGAGCAGGTCGTTATGGAATACGAGAAAACCATTCAGTCCCTCGAGCAGTCTCTTTCTTCTACTCGCAGTACGCTCTCTAACACCGAGGCGAACCTGCTCGAGAAGGAGACAAAATGCGCTTATGTCGAAACTATCAACACACAACTTCAGAGTCGTCTCCAGAAGCTCATGGACCGAGAAAACAATACCGAGAGTTACCTCCACGATCTTGAGGCTAAGCTGGATGGGCACACCAACGGCGAAGAGAAGAACGCCACGATCATCATGGAACTTCGTAAGGAGATTTCCCGTGTCCGAGAGAATGAGGCTTCATGTGAAGACTACATCTCAACCCTTGAGGAGCGTCTTGCTGAGGCAGACCAAGATGCAGAGTTGATGCAGCGTGAAATTGATCGACTTGAGCAGGTTATTGAGCGACAAAGAAGTCTTGGTAAGCTCGACTCGCTTCTCTACGAGCTCGACCAGATCCAAGATGGCAAGGAGCCAGGAACCGAGAACGGTGCCGAAAATGCCGAGCAAACAAACGGTGTGGCGTCGCGTCGTGCTATGGCCGAGCACTCTCGAAACCTTTCCCATGTCAGCCGTCATAGCCAGATGGAAGATCCCATTCCCGAAGGTGATGAGGAGGATCATCCTCACACCAAGATTGGCCCTGTCAAGGAGGTTGATGAGGATGCTCTGCGTCTGGAGAAGCCAACGGAAGAAGGACCTCCACCAAGCCCAGCTCAATCCAAGTTTGTTGCTGACAAACTTGAGACTGTTACTCAGGAGCTTATTGACTTGCGGGTGGAGCATGAGTCAACTCTTCATGACTACGACTCTCTTCACGCCAAGTACGAGGAGGCTATGCGCAAGATTGCTGAGATGCAGGATGTCGTTGATGAAGCCCGTCACGTCAACCCCAAGCGCGAATCAATTATTTCCGTGGCCACACCAACCCACACCCGTCCCGAGTCTTTCCTGTCTGACTCCCGAACTAACGATCTCAAGGCTGGCCCACGGTCATCCTTTACACGGTCGCTCTCGTCGGAATTGTCCTCAGCAATGGATTCTCCCGCTACTGCTGCCTCATCAAACGGTGACATCTTATCTGACGACGAGACGGCAACCACTAAGCCCGCAGCTGCATCGACCGAGAACCTGCCCCATGAGGATAACGTTGAACTCGCCGCAGAGCTCCAACGACTAAAGTCGATGGCCCAGGAACGCGAAGCCGCTGAGAAGGAATTGGCCGAGAGATATGCTCAGCTCGAGTTCAAGCATAACGAGACCCTCGATATTGTTGAAGAGCTCAAGACCGACTTGTCTCGTGCCCGTATTGCGGAAGCTACATCACCTCGTTCCAGCACACCTGTCATTCGACGCAAGTCGAGTCAGAACCTGCTTGTTGTCGACCGTGCCCAGCGCTCATTCTCATCTTTGCGAAACATTGCTTCTGAGCATTTCGGCAGCGAGCCCGAGGCTATGCAAAGCTTCGAGCTCAATCTGAATGCCGCTATCCACGAACTGCACGTCAGGAGCGAGCGTATTCAGGAATTAGAAGCAGATGTTGCAGCAGCTAAGAAGGAGATGGAGACCAAGATGACCATTATCTCGGGACTGACACGAGAAAGATCCAGTCTCAAGGCCAGCCCTGTAGAGATGTCCATGGTGGCAACACTGCGAGATCAGCTTGAACAGAACGAGAGACAGCTTTCTGACACAAGGAACGCCCATATGGCTCGTGAACAAGCACTTACAACTGAGCTTGAGTCTCTGCGACAAGCCCTTGCTGCCAAGTCCAGTCTTCAGGAGCCCGACAATGCTGACTCCAAGCATGAGCAGCGTGTTGCTGAGCTCCAGGCCGAGCTTGCCACCTGGGAGCAGAAGCACCAGGAGGCCCTTAACTCCATGGCGACAACAGAAACTCAAATGAGGGGTACAATTGAGGAGCTTGAGGCTCGAGTTGTGGCCAACCATGCTCAAATCTCTGCATCTCGATCGCAGAATGGCGATAAGAATGAGTCGGCCACGGATGCTGAGCAGCGACAACAGAACCTCATCAGCTTCCTCCGCAACGAGATTGATGAGTACAAGGCGATCATCAACAGCAACGCTACCAAGGTTGCTGAATTGGAGCAGGCCCATGCTGCTGCTCGTGCTGAGTTGGATGAGCTCCATAAGACTCACGATGCCGTTAGGGAGGAGAACGCCCGCCAATTGGAGCTTGTCACTAAGCTCCAGGAGCAAATCGCCGCTCATGATGACACAAAGATCACTGAGACTACGCTCGAGGAGCTCAAGGCCGAGCATGCTAAGGCCCTAGCCGATCTTAAGACGACCGAGCAGAAGGGCTACGAAGAGCAGGTCGAAGTTTTGCTGTCTGAGCATGCCGAGAGTGCTCACCGACTGGAGACTGAACTTGCTGAGGTTCGTGATGAACTCAACAAGGCAGCCTCTCATGTCGCCATGGCTCTTGGCCTCGACGCTGACGCCGAGAAGCTGGTGGAGCGTATCGATGAGCTTGCTGCCAGCAAGAAAGCTCTTGATGAGGAGCAAGCCAAGCGGACCGAGATCGAATCACATGTCAACGAACTTACATCCATTAATGAAAAGATCATGAAGGATCTCGAAGACGCCAAGATTGCCTTGGGTGAGATGCTTGATGGAGGTGCTGGCTCTGGTCCTCTGGTTGAGCAGATCAAGATCGCCAAGAAGAGGATGACAGATCTGGATGACCGCAGCAAGAAGAACAGCAGACTTGTGGAGGAGCTGGAGGAGCAGCTCCAGAATAACTTTGACGAGGTTCAAATTACGAACAATCGCTTGAGCACTCTGCAGACTGAGCGTAACACTCAATTGGATGAGGCTAACGCCACTTCTGCACGCCTTACTGCCGAATTGCAGGTCTTGAAGGAAGATTATGCAGCTCTTCAGGTAAGCTTGTCACAGCACGGTAATTTGTGGATGTTACTGACACTTTACAGGCTAAGATGGACGAAGTGGCGGCTGGCGTCCAGCGGTCGAACTCTAACTCGACCATTCGCAAGAG